>OU452221.1:23725667-24325667 GCA_911728455.2 Marthasterias glacialis | reverse complement strand
GTCAAAACACAGTACATGTACTGTGTTAAGGCTTTACAAGGATGTTTGTAAATGACATTTAAATATTATTATTTTTTAATTCCATAACAATGGTTTTGTAACATCCGCAAACCCGGAAATATCCGGAGAAATCTCATTCCTGATTCATCATCAATTTCAGTATTTTTGGATCCTTCTGTGTGGAAATAACCACTTCAGATTTTCGCCAATATCTCAAGAACGCTAACATCTTTTGAAACAAAATTTTCAGAGGTTATTTTTATGGTATATATCTACAATTATATTGGATTGAAACAAACCTACGGTTCCAAATACCAAAGGCATACCCCGCCTTTAATTTTGTTTTGATATTACTGATTCTGTAATTTGTCTTCAAGTGTAGAATGCAATTGTGAGCATCACTATACACTACAATGGGAAACTTTTGGGCGACGCTAGGTGGCAGCAGACTTACCAGGTAAAACCATCGTTCTCGGAAGTGTGCGCATGCTCAGAATTATGTAAACATTGGAAATTTACCTGGTAAGTCTGCTGCCCCCCATGCATTTCAAAGTCTCCCAATGGAGTCGTTCAAAGGCCATTAGTCTTTTTGAGATATGGTGGACACTATATAGGAGTGCACTGCTTGGTTTGGGTTGGGTATACAGACAAATTTACCAAAACCAAAAAGTCTCCACCATTCCTCAAAATGGCTAATGAAACTGTTTCAATGATTGTCTCAAGTTTACTTGATGTAAAGTTGGTTAAGGCTACCAAGCGTCTTCAGAAATAGTCCCCTATGAAAATGTCATTTCAAGGAAAATTGTGCAAGGTAAGGCAAGAAACGAACTGTTTTATCCAGTATATGTGTATCGTAACCTTGCATCTTAAATGTTTTAAACTCCTCATGCTGTCTGGTTCGTACAGTATATCAACACACCCCGTACACACATCAAAAAATTCCTGTTCACCGCAAAGTGACACCCTCGTGGCTTGCTTAGTGAGCACCGCAGACAGTCAATTTTTTCAAATCATGGCAATAATTGTAGCGCTGGACATCTTAAATTCTTCATCGGAAGTACAAACGAGCTGCTGTCACGCAGTCTATCAAGTTTGACTAGTAACACCTTTTTCTTCAAGACGGGGGTGTACACATTTTTTAAAAAGCTATCTTTAAGATGTGCCACAAATGTCATCCACAGTCTGCATCAATTTCTACAATTCATCGCTTCATAATTTTTGGTTTTATTTTTGTTCTATTTGCATAGTGTTTATTAGTTTTTGAGGTTCTTGTCTGCTGCGTTTGTTGCTAGATTTGTATTTCTGGCAGTGCTTGGAGAGCAGCCAGATATAGTGGTTAAAAGTAGTTCAGTCTGCTTATTTGCAACCCCTCAGGAGGCACCGTCTTTGTTTTGTATTTGTTTGTTTGTTTTCTTCTTCTTGCTGTTGATTGGATTGGATTTATTCGGCAAACTGCAAAGAGAAAACCTTCAAATACACATAAATTTCTAAATAGTCAATACGAGAAAAAAAAACGAAAAATGCAATCAAATAAAAGAAAACAGTACAAGAAAAAGAAAGTATTTGTCGAGGATAACACAAAAAATGTCAGAGGCTTTTTTCCATCATGGTCCTCTGAGCAAAAACAAAAAGGCACAGTCAAAACCATGGCCGAACCATGTATGCTTTTTATTTATATGTTTTATTTAGTGCAATTTCATGTAATTTTATGAAATTTTAGTTGTATACGTAATTATTATAATGTGTGTTTATATGTGTTTATATCTTGCAACTGTTTTTAATCCTGTGAAATTAATAAATGAATGAAATGAAACTTATAAATTCCATGCAGAGTCATAGGTTTTTGAATTGCAGATAACCTGCTGTCATGCATTGATTACTACTTCTACTTCTACTTCGTTACTCAGCAGGATCCTCAAGTTAGGACATAAGCGCCAAGGAGCAATCATAGTTAAGTGTTTTGCTCAAGGACATAAGTGCAGGGACCGAGATTCGAACCCACATTGTGATGACTCAGCCACCAGAACTTGAATTTGGTGTGCTAGACCACTCAGCAACCACACTAATACTTCTTCTTGCACACGTGATCGTCTCAACAAATAGTCTGGTCCATTTTTGGTATAGATTTGAATCAGTATGCACTATTAATATTGCACACAGGGGACATGACCAAGATGTTGTCAGCATGATACAGGTCTGTTAAGTTACATTTAGTAAGTGTTATCCCCATACTGACAATTTCTATAAATTATTGGATGATCCGTAACAACCAATGATGTTCTTGCTTTCAGTTTTAAAACTTTAAAGTTTGCATACAAAAGCCTTGGCAAATTTCCCCCTCAAAAAATAAATCAGCTAATATTAATAAAGGGAAAACCTGCGTTACAGCCAGGCCAAACCAACATCCCCTCAAATGCCCACGTTACAGTTAAATTGACACCGACAAAGCTGGTTAGTGAAATCATTGGATGATCTGAAACAACCAATGATTTTCTTGCATTAAATTTTAAAACTTTGAAGTTTATATACAAAAACCATGGCAAATTCCCCCTATAAAAAAGGGTCTAAAAAAAAACCCATCTGTGACAGCCAGGCCAAACCAACAAGCACCAAAATACACCCATTAATAAAAGTTACCATAAATTGACACCCACAAAGCTGGTTAGTGAACTCTGCACACATTGTAAAATTTCGACAAATCATCGCCGAGTCTGGCCTCAAAAACACGCAGTCATCCCAAAGATTTCAGCAATTCGGTGTTTACATTCATGGTGTTTATACCCGATGATGACAAAATCTTTATAATTTGTCCGGACCCACCTAATTAATCATCTCTTACCCTGTCAGTTCCTCATCTCTCCCGCTAGCATTCTAAGACATAAGACAATAAATACACGGGAAACAAAAGTCACTGACTTTGGAGTTAAGTGACAACTACAACCGTAAAAAGCGGAGCGTTGAGGACCGATCAAATTTAATTTGCAGTACGAAGAAAGCTTAAAATGTCAGTGAGGTGCATACAGTTTCATATACTGTTTTTCACTTTAGCTTGGCAATTTTTTTGCTTTTTCATTATATTATTTTTTTTTTTTGCGTGCAATTTGGTTGTTTGTGCTATTGCAACTGGTTGTTTGGTTTTTGCTTTGTGTTTGTCTTGTAACTTTTATATCCATATTTACCTCCTTTTGTGGATGCTGTCTGTTTATATTTGATGTTGATTTTTCATTGTTACAAATATTCAGCATTCTTCTATAATTTGGGCAATTTTATTGTAAATTACTCTTTGTATATTTTTTAATTAACAAGATTAATGCTATTCTACTGTTGACAGGGATGAGATTTGAATGTGAAAATTCCTGAAAGGTAGAGTCCAGGGCCTGGGGTCCAGACCCACAACCTCCCAGATGTCACATTCAGGGGGTTTACAGACTTCGTGCATCACCAGAAATACAAAACTACAGGTTTCGACTTATCGTGGACTTTTCCTGTATCCCTTTGGTGAGCGCTTTACCTCTTTTAACAAAATTTGAAGGTTCGAGGAGGTTTCGAGAAAGTCCTAAAATCAGGAAAAATTCTGAGAAATCACTGACAATAAGATGGCTGAAAGACAACATACAAAAATGGCTCAAACTCTTGGGCCCATTTCAGATTATTTGTATCATTCACCTGTACAATAATGAAACCATCTTTAGTAGTGTTGCAAGCAGCTGCACAGGCCACAAAATAGGCCACCATGTCGGAATATAAAACAACAGACCATCCACTATCTAGAGCAAATGTCTTACATGTAACTGTAAGCCTATACCTACATGTACACCGTGCAATCAATTTTACCAAAAAAAAGAGAACAAAATAAGCCCTACTAAAACCAGACATTTAACCCCCAGATTTGAACAGTTATCCCCCAAAAGGTGAATGTGGCACACGCAAAACATTATAATATTTCTTGTCGGTATGCTGTTATCATTTTGAGCTCATAGCTTCACATCAATAAATCAATAACCAACGAAGATGAGCCAATATCTGGATTGATGAATCACTATTGTACATCGCTCCAAGTTTACCCTATCTCATTCCAGTCTTCAATTTCCTGCTGCCCCTACTGCAGAGATCCGGGTCATCGGACGGGAGTCGAGTTATCGTGGGCAACGGGTTCATATTCAGGTAAGCGAGCATCCCGCCCCCCCACCCCCCCATCCCAGAATACCCCACAATTAATTACATTCCACCATGTGAGAAAACCACGGGGAATTCTCCACCCAAACAATAAATCACGGAGAAGTAACGTGGAGTGAGGGGGGTCCATGAAAAAATTCAGAAGGCGTGTGGGTTGGCTGGATGGCCGCTGACCCCGCAACCTAAATCATCCTTACGTGGAATCGGCAAGGATTAACATGCCTTCTCAGAAGGCAATGTCTGATTGAAAAATTGACTGTGTGATAGATCCCTTCCCTTAGGTTTAATCAAGACAGAAATTCTGATTGGCTAGACTTATGGATGGATTATGCAGACAGTGGACAGTATGCACAAACATTCAGTAAATAAATTATGAGAATATGAATGTTTCAAGTCTTTATGGTTGAATATCAACAACGCCCTCCTCCAGTCCACCTCCACCGCCTCCTTTAAGCCAGAAGAAAGTATGAACAATTTGCTCTTAATCACACAAATACAAAATATAAACAGAAACATTCCAAAAGCTTACATTCAAAATTATCAATGTTTAAAATTTGTAAATTATGTGGATGGGCAAGTCCAAATAAGTAACTGAAAATTGAAATCTGATTATTATTATTATTATTTTTTAAGAAAATTGGGATGGGTGGGGCCAAAGAATGTAATAAAAAAAAACCCAGAAACTTAAACTCTGAATGGGCTTTAGTTTTAGGTACATGCGATGGTCAAAACACGCCAGATGTTTTTGATCATTTTTACATATGAAAGCTCCAAGTAACGGAGTAAAACTAAACAAAATGTTCACACGTCGACCTTTGTTTCTGGCGAACTACTGACAAAACTTGTCAAGTTAAAATTTGTAAATTGTTCCAAGCATTTACAGGATTTTGTACTTACAATAAAAACAGAATACAAGGCTGATTACCCCCATCTTTATTAATACAAAAAACAATACAGTACAAAAAGGCATTTACATGTAAATAACGCTATTTCATCAAGATCACAGCAAAAAGTCCTTGGCCTTCTTGGTCATTAGCGACAATTAAGGCCGGGTCAATATCCATTCATATAAATAATTAAGACAATGTCAGGGTCAGTTCCCAAAACTAAATGAACCTTTCGTTCCATTTGCTTTTAAATTGTACATATTTAAAAGGAATTACATGTACAGTAGTTTGAGGAACCCTGAGGGCCATTGAGGCACCCTTTGAGCCTCATGGCAATTTTTGCTCAAGAGCGGCGAGGTTTCGGTCGACAGAAACATGGCAGATTCTCAACCAAAAAATCTAGAGACGGAAAATAAACAAAATGTCTGCATGACTCTGTAAAGTAAAGAACCAACACAGAGTGCCAGGAAGTCTTACACTCATTGGTATGTTTAATTAAGAAGAACAGAATTAAGTTATGTTTCAGAAGAATTAATAGATTAGAGATCAAATTCAAAAAAAATCTTAAAATAAAACCATTTAAAAGGCTCTAGATTGCAGAGTAGAGCTTTTAAAACCAAACATAAAAATCAAGTAAAAATATTCTGTGGACCTCATTTCCATTCAGCGTGCTTTGGCCAAACTTGGGCACAGAATGCCCTCCCAGTTTTTAAAAAACCTTAGGAGAACCCTTCTAGGAAAAAAAGTAACCAATACAACACTGCCTGAAATCAAGAGCACACTCACTTCTACTGTAAATGAAAGGACTTTGTAGACGGAAGCACAAAGCTGTTTTTTGTTTTCACAACTTGGAAGCATAGATTGAACTGGTACAGAACAAGGCAAGCCACTAGTTTACTACACAAAGGTCACGGTGGACATGGATACTTCATACATGTTCCTAAGGGCAGGGTTATTTATGCAGACATTTTTTGTCTAAAAATATCCGAGATGATGAGAGACGACAAGGATGATGATGATGCAGTATAATGATGTGATAAAGATAAGGATGAGGGGGATGCGGTGAGATCCAAAGGGAGGAGATCAAGAATACAGATGAGCATAATAATGGTGATGGATGGAGCCATTAAGATTGGCCATCTTTTGTCTCAAGACGAAGGCTCTTACATAACACCTTGAGAAGTCCCTACAAATTGCCATATTTTTTATTATTTCAGATTTTTTTTTTTTTTAGATTGTGAAAGTGTTGCATGTTTTGGGACACAGTAAAGCGAATGAGTAATTTCTTTCACATGTTTAAACTCATACACAGGCTCCTTCAAGTTCCTAAAAGGCTTGCACTAAGTTAATGGGAGACTTTCGAGACGTTGGTGGCAGCAGACACAACGGTCCTTTTTTACAGTTCTGAGTGTGCGCACGCATGCTCAGTATTGCGCGCCTAGTTCTCAGCATGCGTACTACTGGTCAGAACGGTGAAAAAGGACCGTCCAAAAGTCTCCCATTGTATCAGCTTATGGCAAATTTCATTCCACAATGGGACACAGCAAAGCAAGTAATTTTTTTCACACATTTAAACTCATACATGTTCAAGGTTCCCTCAGGTTCCTGGAAGTTCCTAAAAGCCTTGCGCAAACTAAAAAGTTTTGAAACAGGACCGTTCAAAAGTCTCCAATTGTATCAGCTTTTGGCAAATTTCATCCCACGTCCCTCCCCCCAAGTATTGGTACAACATCTTGATGTAACGCTGGCCATTCAGTGCTTTATTTCTAGGTCAATTTCACTTTCACTTGGTTAAACAATAACTTCAACTATGCAGCTCTTTAAAAATGGACCAAGCATGCTGGAAAATGGACGTGTGTCAAGCAGACCCAAGGTATCCCATCTTAAAAGCAAGTCAATGTTAATTTAAAAAGAGAGAGAGAGAGAGAGCTCAGATAATTTCAGACTGATCTATTTCACAGGATGACTGTTAGGAGAATATCCTGTCAGTTTTTTTGAAAGATTAAAAAAAAAATCAACCAATTATTTAAAGACAAGTATCCACATGTCTGGACACAGCATGAAGGTCCTTTAACTACAGATGGTACACAACTTCACCCAAAGCACTTCTTGTCAACAGAGGGGGCCATTTCCCGAACCTGCATATCTACATCTGCCATGCCTCATTCTGGAAATTCCTTTAAGTTTTATTATTCAAAACAAACCACACATCAAATCATCAAGTTTTCCCCCTCTCACCGGAAATATTGCTCAGCTTCGAAAAAAACTAGAGAGGTTTCTCTTGACTTGGAAGACGTCCAAAAAGCTTCTCAAGTGCATGCCCAGAATTCCACTTGATGTAGATTTTTTTTTTTGCTTTTTTTTTTTTTTTTTTTTTAGAAACCATGGATCATGGATGTGTTAAAGCCCGCTTCAATCTGTCCAAACAACTTAAGTATCATTCTTGTCAAGTAAAGTTGATGATTTACAAGATGTAGAACTATTAACGCTCTTTGCTGGAGCCAGAAGTGACTGATAAAAGAGGACGCTGGCTGCGAATCCGGGGCGGTTAAAATGTAACTAAGAAAGAAAGAAAGAAAAAAAACTTGAAAACAAAGATTTACAAACAAACATTGTGCTCGTCTGGCTTGTTTGTTTACGTGACACAGTAAAATTGAATCCATTAGGAATTCTGCTACATGTGCAACTCGAGAGAATTCACTCCCTCATACTTTGCCATGAACACCGATTCAAACAGCCTGTCAGGTCTTTTGTACATGAAACGTTGTTTAGGGCGACCGAGTCTAACTCAAGTGCATTTATTTCTCAACTGAACACAAAGCACCAACTTTACACACAGCTTCATTGGTGATTGGTAGAACCTAATCCAATAATAAAATATATGAATGAAATGCAATGAAAACTAATAAAAACACTATATTTGATTTAAAATATTCCCCCCCCCCCCGAAGGCCTTGAAAAGTACAGTGCTCGACCACATCAGTTAAAGACGAAAAATTATAAATTAACTGCCAATCGATATTCCTGAAGTGTGAATTCATCTCCATCCTCCAGTTTTCAACAAACAAACATCCAACCAAATAGTGAAAATTTCATCATCAGACCTTTGATGACACCCAACATATTGTCACAGTTTTCACAAGTGACATTTTGCTTGAGATATAACTTTGTTCACAAATTTTAGAGTTCACGTTAATATTTAGAAGGCATTCACTGATACCTTTCTTTCTGATACGTACCAAGTCTTGAAAAATCTTGGCTCCTTACAGTAATGTCATTGAGCCCAAATTGGTTGAAACTGGAAATGTTTGTTTCCACAAAGTGACAGTCTCAGTGTTGTAGTCGAGACCATAAAGTCAAAGACTGAGACCGAGACCAAGACCTCCCCATCAAGACCAAGACCGAGACCTCAGACAAATCTGTACAGTCATAAATAAAACAATTTTCAAGCCAACTGTCTTTATTTTCAATGTATTTTTAATGCTGAACCACTTCTATTTCCCCATATGATGGTTTTGCTCAGCCTTCATTATCATAGTATAGGTGTCACATAACCACCAGACCACTATGTTGTACGAGAAAAAAGTGCAACCTTGCTGCGGTCGCCTTCCAAGATTTTTTTTCTAAATGCACAGCAGGGCCAGCATGAAAATGATGCTTTCGTCAATTTGTTATGCTTTTGTTTTTGTTTTTTTATTTTAATACATGCATGTTTTTGGATGATTATCGAACATCAGATTTCGAAAGGTCTCGACCCCAGACCCTTGCTCCAAGACCAAGACTGCGACCGAGACTTCACAATCGAGACCTGGAAACAGCGGAGACCTAACAAACTGGGTCTCAAGTCTGGTCACAAGACCTACAGTACTGAACGTTGTAAAAGTTGAAAAGATATTTTGACACTAGCGTCCAAACCTAAAGCTAAACTGACTGTGGAGGCCAAATATATTATCACACAATTAAAGATCTTTAGGTCAAATAATTCAAACAGAGAGAGAGAGAGGAAGGAGCAATCTCCTGAGGAAATTAAGGGAAATTGCAATTTTGTAAGTGTTCAAACCATGGTAATTAAAACTTAAACATTTATTTATAGTTATTTTTTCGATACCATGCCTGACCAGCGACTGATTGATGCAGACTGTCAGTAGGTTTAATATCAATGTTCACAGACTAAAAAAAACAAACATCACACCCGTTGAGTTGTTCTTTTTCAGAAACCCAACACAATTTTTCACAGAACGTGCACAACATTGGTAAGAAAATTTAAATGTTCACAGATTTGTTAGTTATCACACAACTGGAATACAGAAAACTAAAGTGCTTCTGTGTCCCATATCCCACGAGGCCGCAGGGTGAGTGGAATATCGGATACTGATGCGCTATATTTTATCAAATTCCACGAGCGCGCATGTGATAACGAATTTATCTTCCAGCCAACTTCATACCGCCTCATCCAGACATTAACGTGTGACGCGCGACGCGTGAAGTTTGACATTTTGGAGTGTTATTTCATGACGAGCAGCATGGGCAAAGTTTAGAACATTATTTTGCACTATTCATATACTCACAATACGCAGAGTGCAATACGCAGAGTGCAATATAAACTTGGAGTATGATATGGTTTATTATCACACTCCCGTTTGATCATTCCGATTTTAGGATTAGCGCGTACTGGAAGATAATTGCACATACCTAACATAGTATAAAGATGATTATGGTGGAAACTTTCCCTTGGACTATTTTTGCCTGAAACGCTATAGTTTTGAGAAATGAGTAAAACAATTAGTTTTAATTTCGCGAGTCTGAAATTTGATGTTTGAAAACGGTGACAGTTCTTCTTGTGATTCCGATGACCACTTGAGCTTAAACTTCCACAGATGTACATGTATATATTTTGAGTCATACGACCTACTGATACTGGTCTTTTGACAAATTACCAACATTAGCTGTTGGCTTTAATGAGGTACATGTAATAAAATTGTGGCACTTATTCTCTGCGATAAAACAATTGTGAGACCATGTTCACTATTAATGAATAGAACTAGTTCCCTTTTAATAAATTCTTTTTAATGAAATATTGATCTACCTCTCTTTCCTCCTTGAGCCTAATATTAAGAATTACTGGAAATATGATTAGGCTGATGAGTTCTAAATTGAAAATATCCACTCTAAAATTATGTCTCAAAAGACAGTGATGTTGCACTGGTCAATAGATCAAGGGTTCTGGCCTTGAGCGGAAGACAAGCCATATGTGGTAAATACTTGTGATAACTTTTCAAGTCAAAACAGAGAGAATTACTCCATTCCTCCTTGCAGACTTTGTGGTTTGGTTTTTTTTTCCTCTCCTCGGAGTCTTGCATTTCCTCTTTGCAATCACAGTGAATGCTCAAGGGTTCTCCCAGATTGCATCTGCACATGACGATGCACATCTCCAGATGGCTTTTGTAATGATTTTAATAGTTTAATGGTATGTGGCTGATGGCTATGGCATTGGCATTGAGAGACTAGGGGGGGCTTCTTCTGTGCATGGCCAGAAAAACACAATGTTCCGGAAATTGAAAATTACCGCATCTTTTACTTTTCCTAGAATTCCTTCACAGCCCATCTTATACAATCAGGTGGACATAATTGATTTTTTTTTTCCACCTTCAAAAATTGACCTGGCCTTCCACCCTCTTAAAATGAACCTACCATCCCATTCACTCAAATTGAAAAATCATGTGTAGGATTGAATAATTTTTAGAAATAATTTGTGCCACTTACTTGTAGGAAACTACTGCCCCCCCCCCCCCAGGGTTCACAAAAACAAAACATTAGGGGCATTTGAATTACAGAATTAAACAAACCCGCTCCTGTTTACTAGAATCTAGAATTTACTTGTAGCCGACACCTCAAGTAGCCCTTGGGCCTTGTGATGGGCAAATTGCATAAAAAAGAATGATCATTCATTCTTTTCCCAACAACTGCTTTATGTCAGAAATGTTGCTTCCTTTTACATAGTGCAGGTATGACGCCGCCTGTCTTGCAACATTGGATAGAAGTACATCAGCTCGATTCCCTGTGATCACAACCCAGTCACTTGAGGGCGACATTTGCTACTTAAAGGAATGGGTGAATTGATGTTTCTTTTTTTTCTTTTGCACATTGGATCCTAGACTTGGCTCCAAGTCTGTGATCTTGGTTTTTGTCTGCCCGATAGCCAATACAGCACTGCCTGAAACAGCCCCCTCTTGTGGGTTAACCTTCGCATGTGATAGCCAATGACGTTTTGAGACGCTGTATGATGCAGACGAAAACATCTGCACAGTTTCAAAGGAGGGACACATTGTGTCTTTTGGAGTGCGTTTTTTTTTCTCTATATTTAACCCCTCGCACCAAAGTCACACAAGGCTACTGCCTGCCATGCTCCACATAATGGGAGTCGAACTGCACGTAAAAAAATTACGGTTAGCACCTGGTTAGCCTGAAACGCAGCATCCCCTCATATGCACACCACACTGTGCACACAAGGACATTGACTCACAAAATAGTGACATCAGGTGAATTGAGTCAGTAGGATGACATTTTGTTCGTGTGACTCGACATATTTGCAAAACTTTGAATACACTGCTTTTTTAAATACACTTCTTGTTCTGACGGAAGTTGGATCATGGAAGAAGACGGTTTGATGCGAGTAATTAGAAAGTCTGCTACTGATTAGTAAAGTGGTTTGAGTGGCTGTCAATGATTCAACTGACATGATCATTAGATTGAGGACCTTGGTCGCAAATTATTTAACGTTTAATTTTAACTCAAGGTAAGGGTAACGTTATTGCCATTAGGGGTCATGCGGAATTACCAATGTTTTAAAGTTTTAATTTTGTGTCGTTGATATTTGGGTTGGGTGGGAGAACGAAGTTGGATATTTGTGTTTTTGAAATTAAAAAGCATTGAACGGATCCGACCATCGATTTTCTGAACTGACTGGTTGTCTCGAGTCGAGTCGGTCAACCGTCAAATTGTCTGACATCTTTAATAACAACTTTCAACAAATAAGTTACAAAAATCTTCCAGAGCAACATTTCTGATAGCTTTGAGCAAAGTTTCTTGATTTAACATGATATTGCCACTTTTTATAGAATGTCGTTGAAAACGAATAAAGAGAGTAGAGTTGGTCGGCATTTAATAGTGAGACAGGTTGCACCGTGTCTTCAAAACAAAGATTTTTTGACACAGCAAGTATCACTCAGCTCAAGAACACTTAATTCAAAGGCAATACCATGTGCTTAGTAGACAGAGAGAAGGGCGAGGGCCCGAGCTTGCCGTGATCTCTCAACTGGGTTCATCAACTGGACAGACGTATTACTCCATCCCTAAGACCTGCTTAAACAAGGTGTCCAGCCGGGGTACAATTGGCACAATGACGTTAACAGACAGTTTTCAGACAATCTTAATGCGGAAGAGTTGCCTATAAGTCCATTATAACACAAGTGTCACCACTTGGCCTTGGATTCACTAATGACCAGTCAAGATGTAGCCTCTCTCTGGGACAAGTCTCATCTTCCTCTGGCCTTGAGTGTGATGCGGAGGTATAAACAAGACCAGCTGAGGAGCTGAACCAGATTCGCTGAACTCTCTCTCTCCAAGAAAGATGAAGAAGCTGATGTACTGGCAAGATGCCAAATGTAAGGTCAAAAGTCAGTGCTTGTTGACCTCCAGGAGGAAGGATTGAGATGCTAATCTATTTGAAAGATGACTGTCAGAAGTTCAAAGGTCAATGTACTGCGTCCTGAAGCTACTGAGCCAAAACAGGATCCAGTTAATTAATCATTCGTCCTCTATGGATAAGATGTCAACATGCCTAAAAAATTCAAAACCTACAACAAAAATGTTTGAATGGTCCTAATTTGTATAAAACAAATTTTGTGTGGTGCGGGAGGGGGGGGGGGGGCAAAGACATAATCTGAGGGGCTATTAATATATCAAACCATTCATTTGTGCATTTTTCTGATCTCATTAGGGGGGGGGGGCAAGGGTTCTGAGCGGGGGAGGGGGGAGGGGGCTCAGGCCTCCCTGGCCCCCCCCCCACTCTGGTTACACCACTGCTTCAGTTCAATTCTTGCAAGAATCATACAAACTTGAAAATCTAAATACATTGTTCACAGTTTAAACAGTCTGCAAAGTCAACTTCTCAATCCAGAGTAAACATTGAACAGGTTTTGGCGGTACAAGAAATACTTGCTTTGAAAAACTAGACTTCCATTCATAAATCTTGCCGCTAAGGATTTTCCTCAAACCACAGCTGATGGAGAAGAACAGGCACACGTACTTTACCAGACATCTGAACCCTCCTGTGAGAGGATCCTCACCTTTTCACCCCTTTCTAGAGCAGTCCTCCTTGCTTGCTTCCACCCATTAACAGGGTCATACATGTGTGCCTAATAACACTCAAATTCCGGATTTCTCAATAAACCTCTCTACAACATTGGCGTAATTCTTTCTTGGTGCTGCGGTTTTGTACGGTTCAATAGAAACCACAAAAATTTAAATAAAAAATGACTGTCGTGGTTTGATACATACCATGCTAGCAATGTGGTGTTTCCTCACGTCCCAGTTGAACATGATATTCCACAAGTTGTACGACGCTACTTTCAGAGTTGGACCGTGGCCGGAGGTGGGGACGAGCAGGAATGTGAACAATGTCGCTGCCATCGCAGTGCGGCATGCCTTTGCTGACATGGTTGGGGGGCGCTGTTCATACTTCTGGTGAGAGGACACATCAATAGGGAATAGTTTGTTAATCGGCACAAAACATTTGTAAATATTTGTAAAAGCTATTATTGTCACTTTCGAGATGTTTCAACAAACCAAAACAAATTCTTTTTTTGAATCTCAAATGGTTGAAGAAAAAAATGACTGTCGGTAAAGTTTTGATCAGTCGAAAGCATAACCCAACCTCACATCGCCAAACAGAGTTTCCAATTTACCCAACTAAACTGCATGACAACACATGGTTTTCTGAGTCATTCGTAAAATTAACAATTGACTAATGGGGGGAAAACAACATGTCTACAGCTTCTGTTGAAACATCTAGATGAATAAGTCAAAAGGTGCTATCCAATCTACCTTGGACTTCTTGATGACAGAAAACTATTGAATCATAAATCCCCCGTGAGAAATAAAAAAAAACCTTCTTTAAAGGTAGACTAAAGGACTGGTCATCACAAAAAAGCGCACTGAATGTAATGTTAGTATCAGTGCCAATTCTACAGAGAAATGTTTCCTTCTAAAATAAATACGTCAAAGTTAAGAAAATTTCATTAAAAAGGAGCTCAAATCAACCTTGCTAGCTTATTTTGATTGCCATAATCAAAATGAGGGTACTGAGAATCCTGCCAAAACATGAACCCTTTTTTGTGGTTCTCACCTAAAACTTGGCCATCTACTGTACATGTAATTTGATGAAGTTCTAGCTGTGTGCTGTGTTTTTGAAAACTATGGTTGGAATGAATTCACTCTTCCAGAACCCAATGATGTATTACAGATTGAATAGCCTATAGCACTGATGTTATCCCCTTATTTTGATTGATGCTCATGGCAAACAAACATTATTATCCCTCAGGGGTGGATTTCACAAAGCGCTAGGACTAGTCTTGTCTCGAGTTAGGACAAGTAACTAGTCCTGACTTACATGTATACGACATGTCATAAGTGAGGACTAGTCCTAGGTTAGGACTAGTTTTGTGAAACCCACCCCAGGTCACTGGGACATTTAATTCATTCCTTTAAACCATCTCAGCTCCCTGGGGAGTATACAGCCTACATGTATGCTGCCAAGCATGCAGCACACCAAGCTACTGTAAATCAATCACAACAGCCATTTCTGCCCTTACAGGTATCCATCGCAGTTCAGTGTCTTGCTCAAGGACACAAGTGTCACGACCGGGATTCGAACCCCCACCCCGATGACTAAGCCAACAGAACTTGAGTCCGGTCCACTAGACACATCAAGAAAGGTATATATTCTGAGTATTTACAAACAACTATTCTCTGCTTATAGAGGTAGCCAGAGATTTAACGGCAGAAATCACATCTCAGATATGCTAATATTCCTTGATATTCCTTGATAATCAATGAATAAGCAAGTCCTGAATTTTCTGCTGCCGTAAGTATACATGTAGTTTGCTCAGGGAGGAATGCAAAATTAAACAAGCGGTAATCTTGCATTGAACCTTGTGTGTAACAGCTATGTCAATGCTGAGAGGTCCAGTAAACCAGACTCTAGTTCAGATGGCTAAGTCATCGGGGTGTGGGTTCGAATCCTGGCCATGACACTAGGTGTCCTTGAGCAAGACACTAGGCTACATGTACAATGTATGTAATCGCTTCCTTTCAACCATGGGGTAAATGGGTACCTGTGAGGGCAGAGGTGGTTCTTGTGATTGATTTAGCTTGGTGCACTACATACAAGGCAGCACAGGCTGGATACTTCCCGGGGAGCTGAGGTGGTTTCAGGAATGAAATGAACGTACCAGTGACCAGGGGCTTGATTTCACAAAGAGTTAAGATTGATCTTAAGTGCAAATTAATCGTAGTTGCTAAGCAAAGTGTGATGTCACAATACAAATCACATGGTAATACTGATAACTCATCTTAAGATGAATTTTAGTGCTTTGTGAAATTGACCCCAGGGGTGGATTTCACAAAGCACTAGGACTAGTCTTATCTCAAGTTAGGATGAGTAACTAGTCCAACTTATATGAACTTTTCATAAGTTAGGACTAGTCCTAAGTTAATACTAGTTTTGTAAAATCCACCCCAGGGGTAATAATGTTCAAGTGCCCTGAGTGTCACAAATGGACACCGACACTACATAAATGGCCATTATTACTATTATTATACCTTGTTATACCTTGGAAAAACCAGGATTTTCACAAGTTTATCGCTTGTTTAATTATGCATTCTTCCCTTACCTAAGCCAGCCATGCAACTTTGTAATTTGCAAAACAAACAGAAAATTGGACATTGCTAACAGACAATGTAAATCTCGACTTCCACAAACTTTTTAGGAACCTTGATCCGAGTTTTCTACTGAAGAAAACATTCTGTGTTCAAAAGTTTGAATACGCACAGACAAAGATGCACACAAAGTTTTTGCATTGTTTTCTTTTTTATGACTTTAAAGCCCCAGCTCAACAGTGGTAAACTGACTGCAAATGCTTCCATTCTTTGCACAAATCAAGATACATGTATTTGTAACAAAACCAACCTGTGAAAATGTCAGCTCATTTTGTTGTTCCATTTGCGAGAAAACGGTTAAAAATGCATTTATCAGTTTTGTATGCATTCCTAAAGGCAGAGTTTTCTTCTCACTGAGACAAAAACTAATTTTGGTTCTTATTTCACTTATTATTTTAAAAACGATAACACTTCAGGCAGAAATATTTCAAGGAAGGTTTTCTACCATCATTATCTTTATACCATATGTAAATCTGTGAACATTCATGTTTTTCTTTTTAATACCAATGTAGAGCTAGGGCTTTAACAGAAGATAAATACCATTGATCTGCAGAGCCCAATTTCAGAGATCTGCTTAACGGCCAATTTTGTGCTTACTGTGCGATTTCCTTTCACAGCGCTGCTAAGCATGTGTGAAAAGGCATGCTACATTTACCAGAATAAGGTTACCAGCCAAAATACCGTGTCACACATGTGACTGGTATCCTGATTTTTGATTTTGTTTTAATTTTGTTTTTGCTTGGCAGAAAAATGATAAGCAACATTATTTAGCTCTAAGAAATTGGGCCAAGCTAAGAATATATACACTGTACATGACTAGCAGGCAAAGCCATAAAATTACACCCCGATAAAGTAGAGAAAATGTCGTCCTGCCTAATGGACCAAAAGAATTATGTCAATTGGTTTGTGCCAAGAGAAAGCATGCAGCTGCCATCCAACAAAAAATTTGTATCCCGTTATTATTGAAATACTGCCCAAGAATGTCAGGTAACCTTGTAAGACAGGGCAAATTAGACGGATGACTCTTTTTTTTCTTTTTTTTAACACTAATTGGCTAACGTCTTATTACTCATTATCCAAATTATTTACATCTCAGAGTAATCTATTTTCCTAATTTGATTTCCTATTTGTCTGTTTCGTGTGAATACTTCTTCTTTCCGGTGAAACTCTTCGCCCAATAAAGAAGCCAGTTCAAGGAATATCAATCACCCCCGCGCATGCTGAACAAACAACCAAACTTGTGAAATAATTGGAGCAGTAATGGACTCCGTTAAGTTTCACTATGCTGAGTGTACATTCCGTCAAATTGGATATTTTGTCTGCAAATAAACATTATTTTAATGAAGGATTTGATTGTCGGCACGTACAGGTTAAATAAAGGGAACGACTTGAAAAATTGTATATGCTCTACTCGCTTTCTTTCTTTGTCAGTAAAACAAAACCAAAAGTTCTATAGAATCCTTACAAATTATAGTATTAAATAGTGCTGTGCCATTTTGGTGTTTTTACTTTGTTGCTTAAATTCACTGCTGTGGGGGTATTTTTCCACTGAGGGGCCTTTCAGATAAGTTTCAGTTTTGAAATTTGAAATATTTTTTTTTCTTGTAGATGTGAGTGGGTTGGTCAAAGAAAGTAATTAAAAACTTGATTTTCATTAATAGTAAAAAAATAAATAAATAAATAAAATTAAAACAAAGAAATACAATTTCTGGATTTGAAAAACTTGGTTTAAAAAAGTGGGCACTTTAAGTTTTACCAAAGAGTCAGAAAGTCCATGGATACATTTTTAAGGGGCACCGAGACTAGGGCATTGGACATGTCACCATGGTAAGGTAACCTTACGTGTCATGGCCAAGTGGTCTAGTGCACCGCACTCAAGTTCTGGTGGTCAAGTCATCAGGGTGTGGGTTCAAATCCCGGTCAAGACACTTGTGTCCTTGCACTTGTGTCCTTGGGCAAGATGCTTTACTATTAATTGCTTCTCTTCACCCAGGGGTATAAATGGGTACCTGAGAGGGGAGAGGTTGATATTGTGTTTGAAAAATGGCCTCAGAATGCCACGGCAGCTGAGGGCTTTATACTCCCCAGGGAGCTGAGAAAGATTACAGAAATGTTATTGGCCCAATGACCAGGGCACTAATGTAAAGCGCACTGAGGCGTTATTGTGAAATGCCCTATATAAGAACTAGTTATTGTTATCATTATGGCCTTCATGAAATTGCAAGTAAGTAAGTAACACAACAGTAACTAAAAAACGCCTTTTCAAAAATCATACTCTAATAATTAACTCACAGATGCACTTTTATTTTCATGGGAATGAAACAAAGCTGATCTCTACTCCTAATCATTGTTAAGGCACTTACCCGATGATGTGCAGTCAGATAAAAATTGACGTCGAGGTTCAGTTGCACTCACTCTGACAAGAAATGGCATGAAAATGGCGCGGCAATATGTCGGCTCTGCAAGAAGGCAGTAGGGAACCAATCAAGCTGATCACCTTGATCTGGATGGCTCCCAGGCTAGCTAAATTCATCGGTTTGCTTCACATCACCAGTAGACCGTAGCATGCCTGATCACATCCTCGGCAGTGTTTACCTGGAAGTGCAAAGCAAAAGAGTACTTGTTGTTATTAGTGACATTTGTCGTGAACTGTACGTGACTTCCTAATCTGAGAGTTTGTATCATTGCTTTCATGTATCACACTGTACATTAGTTGTACATAAGATTTCATGGAGTGTGGTTGGCACCTTATGGAAGTCGTTACATCTTGTTTGTGCAAAGAAGGAAAAACGTACAGACTTCTGCACTTTCTCATCACATGATGAAGCGCAACTACTTGACAAGTTGCCACCGGCGCAATCGCTCTGGCGAAGTTTACAAGATCAATAATGCTGCTCTTGAAAGTGAAATTAATGCCTTAAGTAAATTACACATGTAGGCAGCCGTACATGTATGACATTGTAGCATGAGAGTTAAGCCCCATGAAAGATGGCCTAGGTTAGATTTGAAATCTACAAGGTCCAGAAAGTGTATTGAGAGGGTTAAAGCAAAACTAACTTCATGCTGTCGTGTGTTAGACCGTGGTGGTTAGACAGGGCTTTCTCTCACCTATAGAGGATCAATTCTCAAACCAGGGCCATATATCATGGCTCTGCTTACCGTGAAATTCTGTCCTTACTGCCCATAGATGCATGCGCTTTGCAGGGCTCAGTAAGATCAGGTCCCAGTTTCAGCGCAGCTTTACCAAAGAAATCTGTGCTTACGCCGCCCTGTAATGTGTGTATTTCTTTTGGGCAGGGTGTAAGCGCAGAATTCCAACGGTAAGAAGTGCCGTGAAACTGGGCCCAGAAATCTGTGGAAGCAGAGCCATGGAATTGGGCTCTGTATGGCTGTCAACTGCATGTAGGATACTGGGGGACTAGATTTACTCGGACTAGAATCAAAGATTTAAAAACAAGATGGTCTTTACTACATGTTGGTTCCGACGGGAGACTGCAGACAAGTTTCACAAGATCCCAGTGCTTCTGGTTGGTCAGAACTTTTACAAGACTAATATAAGAATAATAGTCTATAAAAAATAAATGAATAAAATCCCAGACTTGCAAATTTACTGGGATGCATGACGCTTAAATCACTCAATTCATCATGAAAAATTGGCAAATGGTCTTACAAAAAATCACAAAAGTACGTCATACCTGATAATGCGGGTCCAAAGAGTATAACACAAATATACAGAAGTATTGCCAGTTTTGCCAGTAGAAGTACAAAAGTTTGGACAAGCTTAAATGCCCCTCTGACTAACAACAACTAAATCTAACCAGTGCTCCTTCTAATTAAAAAATGTTCTCTTCATGAGCCCTCGGCCCTCAACGCTTGGCCCTCAACCACATCGACGCTTTGCTTTCTTTTATCTTAATCACACATGCCGAACATCAATTAACTCGAAGAAAAGCCCCTGGACCTCTGGCTCAGTCCCCTGTCCCCCAGAGAGTTAACACCCCCCCCCCCCCCCCAGGGTCGGTCAATGACCAGTGACTTGTTGATAACGCAGGAAGAGGCTCAATTAGGGATTAATACAATCCATGAAAGACATGGTTGCAGAGAAAGGCTTCAAGCGACCAAGCAACAGAAATTTCCTTTGATGAGAGTGGTTAAGGCACTCAACTGAAGGGGCCAACCTTAAAGCGGTGGCCGTAAACGCACACAAAATTTGTAAGCAATAAAAAACAAAAACAGCCTGTAAAAGCAAAGCCAGGGCCGAATTTCACAGAGCAAAACAAAATTATGCTTACCAGATATAAATAAGGTTACCGGCCAAAATACCACGTCACAAGTACCATTTGTGACTGGTATCCTGCTCCATTTTGCTAAGCAGAAAATTTTGAAGCAAAATGTCCTGCTTTAAGCAATTATGAAATTGGGCCTAGCAGGTGACCAACCAAATGGCACTTTTAATCTTTAGACACAGAAGTGAGTGACATCCCAGTGTCAAAAAAAAGCAGGCTGGAGTGACTCCATAGGTTCCTTGTTCCCACCCCCCAGCCGCCCCCCCACCCCCACCACCCGGCCGCCCCCCATCCACACCACCCGGCCACCCCCCCCCCTTCCAACCCCACCACTCGAAACCCCTCTGCCCCTTTTTCGGAACTCTTAAACTTTACAAGTAAGATTGATCTTTTGGGAGAAAATGTAATGACTAAATCACTAAAATCTACACTTTACCCCCCTATCCAATTTATTTAGTAATATTAAACACATGCCAACACAGTTTATATACAAACATAACCACCCACACACATTCCCTAATCCAGGTTAAACAGAGCGGGTTAATTTTTACATCTTAAAGGAAACGTATCTAACAGGCCTAGAATTTTCTCAGGCCTAGTATCCAACAGGCCAATTCCTCAATCCCCCTGATCACTGAACTTGGTGTCCATCCAAAATGTTTAACAATAAGCCTTCCATTATTGGCTAAAAAAGTTAAAATGGGCCGAAGTTGAACAGAGCACACTGTTCAAAATGGCAAGACTTGACTCATAACTGGTTTATCTTCCAAGAAGCATTTCTTCTAAGAAGAAATTATGGAGCCTCCCTGCTGTCCCCCCCCCCCCCGGCTGCCCCTCCCCCCATTTGGTTACACCACTGAAACTAATGTATGTAACCTGTGGAAATGTTTCCCTTCATTTATGTGTTCAAAGGTCACAGTGTGAAGGTCACAATGTTTGGATTGGTCTGTTTTCATAAAATAAATGAAATAAATTGATAGAAACAATTTATTTTAGAAATTTCTTGTGTTTCATGTTAACTTTAAACAGTTGCCATTTCCATTCACTTATTAAGTTATAACGAATTACAACAAGTTCCAAACTCATTTGTTTTCAGACAGCTCAGACTAAAGCCTTTGGAAGGAAAATGGAGATTAAAACCATCATAGCTTGAGTAGACAGTGTGTAATCATGTAAATGGTGCAAACATTTTCTTTCAACAAAAACATCAACCATCTTTTAAAGCTCATGGATCATCACATCGAATTCACTCGACTGACACTCATTTCAAGGTTACTTCCCAAAATAAACCATGTTTTTTCCTGTCACAAACTTCGGGAAAAAAGAAAAGTGATCAAGTAACATTATTTGAAGAGGAAGTCAGCTTTTTGACACATCCTGGGTGAAGTCTTAATGTTATGAAACAGCTAATCTTTGTCACATGGGATATAAAAGCAAACGGGGGAAATGTCAGTGTTAAAACGATTTCTACAAAGTATGTTTGGAATGCATCTGTGGGACATTTAAAGGGTGTGCACTGTGCACACCATTGCACACGATTGCTCAGATTGAAAATTATAAATGTTCACGGATTTACACGACTTACATTGTACATGATATAGAGATGGTCATGCCAGCTGAAAACTTTCTCTGAAAATTTTTAGCCTGAAATGCAATTAGCTTTTGAGAAATGAGTAAAACTATCAGCAGGCCTTGATCTTGACCGAGGCCACCGAGGCCACTGGTCTCATGCCCTGTTGAGTTGGCCAGCATGCCCTTCAGAAAAATTGCACTGTCACTACCAACTTGGCCAGCATGCCCTTACACAATTTCTCTGATTTGGCCAGCAAAGGCCTGCCCCCGTTTTTCTTAAGATCGAGGCCTGTATCTGTCCAGAACTTGATGTTTGAAAATGGTGCAAACATATATTTGGGTTTTTTCACTTTATTTTTCAGTAGGTATATCCCGTTGTCACAGGTTCAAATCCCGCTTTTGTCAATTTTTCTTTGTTCGTTCCAAAATTGATTTAGAAATTTACCCACTCAGTTTACCTTGTGGTTTCTTGCCTGATATTTTTTTTTCTCATGACACCGATGACTGATTTCGCAGGTTTGTTATTTCATGTAGCCTAAACAGTATGTTGGATCACACAATGTGCAGATCCGGATACTGGTCCTGTTGACAATTACCACTGTTGGCCACATGTTCTAGAGGAACTGGGCAAGGAACATGGAGGAGGGGATATTGTATTGTGGCATGTCATGGCTGAGTGCTCTAGTGCCTCAAACTCAAGTTCTGATGGCTGAATCATCAGAGTGTGAGTTCGAATCCCTGTCATGTCACTTACAGAGTATGTCCCTGAGCAAGGCACTTAACCATAATTGCTTCTCTTAACTCAGGTGTACATGGGAACCTATGAGGGCTGAGCTAGTATTGTGTTGGATTAAACACTCATCACTGATATAAGCAGCTTGAGGCTGCATACTCCCATGGGTTTGAGAAAGTTTTAATTATTTAAAACTAATAATCCTATTATAAACTCAAATTATAAGCCTGCGTGTCCCTTCACATGTTGTAACCATTTGTGGGAGGTTTCAGGTTAAAAAAAAAAGTTACGATAATTGGAAAAACTGCTACACGTACATGACGGTAGATCGTGGCCCCCCCCCCTTCATTGTGTTTCCAGTCAATATTTTGTGATAATCATTTAGCCCTCAGTCTTCCACACATTAACTAGTGGGAAGCAATTTTGCTTCTTACTTTTCCAAACCCACCATTTGACTACCGAAGTGATTTTGCTGGTACATTCACTGTAGATGTCACCGATTATACTGAACATTGGACCAATCAATATGAACATTCCTGAAAATGGCTCACAAGTCTGGCTTCCCGCTTATTCTAGATCCGAAGCTCACAGATGTTACAATTCAGGAGGTTTACAGACTCTATGCATCATCAGAAATACAAAACTACAGATTTGGACACAATGTTGGCTATTTCTTCCACCATTTGGTGACTGTTTCACTTTTTTCAAGAAAATTTCAAGGCTCAAGAAGGTTAGGAGAAAACCCTGAAATCAGGAAAAATCGTAAGAAATTACACACCTGAAGTCATAATAATACAGAGCATTTATATAGAGCTATGATACGAAGAACAGAGCGCTTCACAGCCGAGAGCATTTCTGCATGTCCCAGGCTGAGACCTACTGCAATAAAGTCTAGTAATAAAATTCAATATTTTAACCGTTTGGTAAATTGCCTGATTATCTGGTTAATTAATAAGCACTTTCTCAGTTATATGCACCATCTATTCAATTAAAGGGGTACATTTGTTTATTTTGAAAAGTCATTGCCACTTGCGATTCTGCCAGTTGGCGCATATATTATTATATGAACAGGAAGGTGCTTATAATATCACCAGTTACATTATTATTCATGATTATTTTCATAAAACTGATAAAAGTGATATACCGTAAAGACTCCTCAGACAGGCAGTCAGGCTAGATTACCACAGCTAGCAATAATAATTAATTTAGGGCCCTTATTTGTCCTTGCTCTGTGCTTTATTATTTCTATAATATTAGAATCTATGGTCACCCACATTATGAAGAAAGATAATCTAAATTAACTACGCAACTAACGGGCCTAGCACCACTATTCCTCTAACTAATTTCTACCTCCGAGAGCAATTATCTCCATGCTCTCATCGATGAATCAGTTTCAATTATCATCCACAATCGTAGGTCCCTTTATTTAAGACTTAACTTATTTCAAATTGTCCTTGCTCTGTGCATGGCTCTGTGCCAGAGCAAAATCAATATTTTCCATGATTTATTATATTAATTACGGTATAATACCAATACTTTCAACTTTCAATAAGTTACGTACCCGACGACCGATCTGCATTAAAAATGTTCACAAAATACTTCAATAAATACAGATTCATAATATTCATAAAGAATACAACTTAACATTTTTAAAGAATATGAAAATCTACTAATAAAAAGCCACGTGTACTATACCTTTTTTTCCAATCCTCATGTTTACACTCTCGTCTTGATGATGACGGCTTAACACCCAGACGTTGAAAAAGAAAGGACGGCTCAAAGAGAACGCACACGGAGAATGCAAATGAAGTGGGCCTTACTAGTCTGTCGTCCGCCTCACCAACCCAACACACAACTTTTGTGCATTTAAATAACGCGGGGGATAAGCAATATCCTGTACACCACTCCATACCGTCTGTCCGTCATCAGTGAAAGTACTGTTGGGCGCAATCTTTGAAAATCGCGCAAATTTGAAAATTTGCGCACGAACCTGCGCAAATTTTAAAATTTGCGCACTGAGGCTGCGCAAATTTTAAAATTTGCGCACCATGGCTGCGCAAATTTTAAAATTTGCGCAGCGAGCCATTTTGAGAAACGAAAATTTAAGTCTGCCCTCATACAATTCCATAATTGCGCAACAAGTGGGTTTGACACGAACTGTACGTTCTAAATTTGAATTTGTCACTTTTGTACGATTTCACTCCTTTTCCTCCCCCTGATAAACTATGGAAGTACAGGAACGTTAAAGCAGTTTTGGTTAAAGGGACAATAAAAAAGTCTTACATGTATTATGAGTTGGTATCATAATAATGGTTGGAGCATAATTACGACTTAATAACTCATAAATATGAGTTAGCATCTCAAAATTCACATTATTATTAAATATGATTAGTCAAAGTAGTAAGTGACTTATTATAAGTTGTAAAATGAATTTTATCTCATAATATGTGAGTATAGTCATACCTATGACTTAAAGTAATTCATAGTGAGATACTAACTGATAATCATGACTTAAACTATCTCATAACTATGACATATTAAGTCATATTATGACTTATGCGACACTAACTCATAATTATGACTTAATTTATTTTATTTCCCCCATCATGTTCCTTTAATGCTTCCGTAATAAACAGACCATTGAGTCTGAGCATAGAACAAGATGGTTTGAGAAACCAGTGCTTGTTCCTAGAATTCCTTGGATTTATAGACAGGGAACATTTTTACCCGCCATCAGGGCGCGCATGGCTTCGTTCCCTAGCTAGCCATCTGTATAATTTCAGTCTTCTCCTGGGATTGTTATTAAACTTGCTACAAAAATTCACCCAGTTTTGCTTGAACCATGGAAAAAAAAAAAATTGGCTGTGTACTGTGGTGTAACTAGGAAGGGGGACATTTACAATCTAATAAAGACAGTGCTGTATAACTTTACAGTCACTGGTGTTTGGAAGAAAGACATGTGATTTTGTTCATCTAGTTTTCCACTTAAATAATCACAAGGCCAATTAAATGAACACCACTCAACGAAACTAATTTCATCAACAACAACCCCACCATCGCCATCAACCCCCACAGCCGCCATGTTGATTTGGCGCGTCCCGTCAAATATTGAAGTATTGACCGTGTAGTTCGTAACATCATCCCGCCAAGGAATTGTTCCACGCAATGCATTTGGTGGCGAGCAATTGATATTTACGTGCGCACGCGCAAATTTTAAAATTTGCGCAGGTTCGTGCGCAAATTTTAAAATTTGCGCGACTTTCAAAGATTGCGCCCAACAGTACTACTCAATATTGACAACGGGACCATGACTTGAGTAGGGGTATTTTTGTTTTCATCTTTACTTAAGAAACAGACAGGAATCGTTTGTGCTACTAAAAATGGACTTCCTTAAGGCTGAAATTGCGAGAAAGAAGAAACAGCTCGAGCAGAGTAAAGTTGTTCCAGCGGTAAGAAGAAAGATATATGCACACATGACACATGTACTGTGTTGCATCTGTTTCGTGAAAATAAGACTTAAACGAGTAAAATGTATTGTAAAACTTGTGTGAGATTTAAGTTCATATGTGATTCAAATATAGATTGTATGTATTTATGTATGTTATTTTTAATGTTTTGGCATTATGTAGAAAGTAAGTTGTATGTCTAGAGTAGCAATAACTGTTTAGTTTTGTTTACGTTCGTTACTCAACTCTGTCCATCTCAGCATCTGTCCATGGAGGAAGGAAGTCTGCCTTCCTCCATGCTCTGGATCTATTGACTCGTCCCCAGCAAGCATGTCAAGTAACTACTTAACCATGTTAACTTAGTGAGTAGTGCCACGGCACTACATGTTGATGTAGTAACGTAAAAGTAGTAGTGGACATGGTGGAGACGATAGTGTACTGTACCCTGTAGTGTAAGTGTAACAACCTCAGAAATGTACATACATGTGTAGTTCACTTCATGGAGTGACTACAGTAATTAGGCCCAAATTTATTTTAAATTTTTACACGGTACTCAGTAGTAGGCCCTACATTGTACATGGTGGATGGCGATTGAATTATTCCAAGTTATTCCAAGTTGTTCATTGTCAAAAGTATAAACCTAACTTGATTTTCCAGAGATATTTTTATATTTTTGTCATGTTTCTCAAGAGGGCATGGTAATAAACGAGGTTACAGTTAAACCAAACCAATGATGATGAAAGGTAAATGTTAGCCTCCCCCCCCACCAATTTATTATGTCAATTTACTGAACCCCCTCATGCCTCTAGTCTATAGACACAATGTGAACGAGGTGAACAGTTGAATTGATTGGCCCTAAAATGGGGCAGCCCCCAGGGAATCCATGATTAAAACCTGTGGGAAAAGTAAAATTTAAACCAGTTATTCACCCATCTTTTACTGTTTGATTTTTTTCACTGGGGGGGGGACAGGGGGGAAAATTGCTTTTCAGTGGGGGCCCCAGGTACCATGTTTTTTAATGAATTACATGTATCTACATTTTTTATGATGGGCGCCTGGGTGGGGGGCACTGGAAATTTGTGGGGGAATGCCCCCAGCCCCCCTCCCCCCTGCCATGCTGCTGTTTAGGAGTAGAGTTTTTCAACTGCAGGCCTCGATCTAAGAAAAACGGGGGCAGGCCTTTGCTGGCCAAATCAGAGAAATTGTACAAGGGCATGCTGGCCAAGTTGGTAGTGACAGTGCAATTTTTCTGAAGGGCATGCTGGCCAACTCGACAGGGCATGAAGCCAATGGCCTCGATGGCCTCGGTTAAGATCAAGGCCTGCAACTGTCATAATTCAAAGCTCAAATCAAAACGATAAACAGCCTGTAAGCAATAATATTTTTTGAAATATAATCACACATGCATGTATCATCCAGCAAATTATGAATTCCTTGCATATGTTCACAAACAAGTTAGATAGCGCCCTCGCTGAAATCAAACTTAATGTTTTTATCCCCACACGTGATTCTTGTCAAGTTCCCTTACATTAATGAGAAATCAAGCCATAAAAACAAAAAAAACAATCCAGATTTTCTCCTATTTAACTGGCGGACAATATTTGTTCAAATAAAACATCATTAATAATTGTCAGTCTACATGCCTAGGAAGTAAATATTTCATGATTTGTGTCCCCTTCATTTCCAGGATTCTGGACAGAAATTCTTCAAGCGGAGCGAGTTAATGGCAAAACAGGAAGAGCAGTACTGGAAAAAACATCAGAAGGTTCGTCACCATCATCATTAAAAATCATCTTTTAATTCCGGTTAGCGTGTTACTACCCTCACTTGTTTCACTTTCTAAGGTCATTTAACCCTCAAGGAATCTCAGTTTCAAATATCTCTATCACTCTGGGTTTTTTCTGAAGTTCTGAAAAATTCTGAATAAGGTGCCGGGCAGAGGGTCCACGGTGGTGCAAAAAAAGTCTTTACCAGACCTCAGGTCTGGCCTGGTAAAGACTATTTTAATACCGTAACTACATGGCACTTTCTGAAGGGTCAGTTAGTTTGTTACACTGCTTGATGTAGACATGATCTGACAGTGACTCATCAGTTGAGAAATTGTGCAGTGATGACAAATATAATCAGGGAAGTTTGTTTTGTTTCGTTTTGTCACCCTTTTTGTTTTTTTTTGTTTTTTTTCTTTTCTAAATTTTTGTGTGTGTGCATTGGAATCTGTTTCATATCTCATGCATTTGCGACATCGACTTAAATTTGCAGGGTGTGATCTGTAAAAGTTCAATTGTTTTGGAACTTTATTCATTCGAGTGTAACCCTCTATTCGCTGGAAGTGCACTGCGGACCAAAAAAGAGAGTTTTTACCCTATCCTAAAAATCTGTCATAAACCCTAACCATCCCCAACCCTTCAAAATCCAACTGTACATACGTTTGACTCTGTTGGACTGAGGAACTGCACTAGTAAACACACTTACTTAGTGATGTTTGAAGCTTTGCATGGTGTGGATGATAAGAAGCCACCATTCCTCCCAAAAGAGTTTACTAGTTATACATGTGGTTACTTCTTAACACACTTCTAATACAGGCGTGATACTTACATTAACGGAGGCAAATGCCTCTGTTGCCCCGATGTTTTGAAAAGTATAATCTGCTCGTCTTTTTTTCAGAGCCACCACTCCTCCCAAAAAAGATTTAAATACATGGTTGTACCTGCAAGCTTAAACACACTAAATACAGACCTGATACTTCACGGAGGCAAATGGAGGCAATTGCCTCCGTTGCCCCTGGTGCCGTGGTGCCCTTGAAAAGTTCCACTAAAAGTTTACAATTTCCTCACAGAGGTGCCCTTTATCAAGGAGAAAATGCCTTGGTGCCCTTACCCTTTCAAGAACAAAGCAACTACACTGTAGGCCTGTATATAATAAGGGTCTATACTGTAATCTATATTGAATACAATAAAGTATCAACACATCCCACGTGTTAGTCCCCTTAACGCCTGCCATAAATAGATTTCAAGGGTATGTGGTTATTTTGAGCACTACACGTGTGAGGTTCATTATCATCACAATGTCTGTCGTTCAAAGCCGTGACAATTAATAAACTTGTTGAGTTCTCCATTCATCATCGTACAGGAATTGTAATTAAGAAATATACAATTGTTTGCCTGAGAACCTTGTTGTTTATTTTTAGCATCCCATACATATGTGAGAGTCATCATAATCATGATTGATAAACTTGTCACATTCTTCATTCATTTCAGTACTAGATGTAATAATTGCATCAGGGATGAAGAATATTGTTTGGGGTTTTTACCCTAATACCGATGTGTGATAAGCCACTGTATATATGAGGTACTTGCTGAGTCTTACTACTTGTAGGCATACCACTCAGGTGGGATTCAAACCCACAACCCCCGCATTCTAGAGTATATGTCTTACCGGTAGACCACCGAGCGTCCCGGGTAAAATAGAGACCAGGGCCCAATTTCATGGCGCTGGTTACCAAAGAATTCTGCGCTGACGGCGCCCTGTAAAGCGCGTACTCCTATGGGCCGTGGCAGGCGGGCGTAAGCGCAGAATACTGCGGTAAGCAGAGCCATAAAATTGGGCCCAGTTCCAATCCAGTAATTAGCAGCGGGAACCGCAAACAATTTAACGGATGTAATAATTTTAACAGGGGTGAAGAATACTGTTTTGGTTTTTATCCTAACACCGATGTGTGGTAAGCACTGTATACTCAGCGCTCTCCGAGTCCTGCCAAAAAAAACACAAAAAACACACAGATAACTACTTAGGTGGAATTCAAAACCACAACCCCCTGCATTCTAGAGCGGACGTCTTAACAACTACATGTAGACTACTAAGCGCAACCCAGTGATAAGAAGCCTGTTTAAATCCTGTAACTACATGTAGCGCGCAGCTGGTAAGGGTTTATAAGGTGATGTAACCTGCAACTACCCATGGGGTGGGGAGGGAGATTAGTACACTATTAATGTTTAAATTTATTTTCTGCTAAGCATCCCTATAAAATGGGCCCCAGTTTATTATTATTAGTAGTAGTAGTACTAAAACTTACTTTTTTTTTTTTTACCCGTTGGTATATATTTAGGCTGAAGACGAGAGTTCTACAGAAACGAGGGAAGAGAAACGACGAAGGAGAGAGTCTACGGAGACGATGGATCCCAACCTGATGACTCTGTCCAGACAAGAGGTTAGTGGAAACATGGACAGTTGACTAGAGGTTGGGTGTCCTTAAGCGAGATTTGAGGCGTTGCATGGTGTAATAATAAGAATTTAATAATAATAAAAATTAGTGTACATTTATAATGCGCCATGTCTGTCATGAACAACAACACCCTTGGTGTTGGATTATTAAATTTGGTGGAGATTATTAAGAATGATTTTATGAGACAAACACCTTGAAAGGTACCGTGGAACATATTGCTGCTGACCATGCCAGAAACACCAGGACAAGCCCCTTCTCTTTGCGATAAGTGTACTGGAGTGGATTTCACAAAACTAGTCCTAATTTATGCTAAGTGCTATAAGTTAGGACTAGCTACTCGTCCTAACTGGAGATAAGACTAATCCCAGTGCTTTGTGAAATCCACACGTTTTTTAAAATTTTTTACATACATTACACAACACACGGGACCTGCAGCTTTTACGTCCCATCCAGAGGTAAAAAACAAACAATGGTTAAATGTCTTGCTCAAGGACACAAGTGCCATGACCAGGACCAGAACCCACACTCTGACAATACCAGGACTCTGGTGCACTTGACAGCTCGGCCACGACACTCCTGTTTAGAACATGAGAAGTAACTAAATTGCAGGTGACAATTGTGTAAATGCAATCTCTTGTATGAAGAAGTGGGTGGTTCTGGGAAGAACTGGGGTTAAGATATACACGTATGCAGGTTTTTTTTTCTGGTATTCTTTATCCTCTCACACAAAGAATATTTTAAGAATCACTACTTCTTTCTAGAAGAGATTCAGTTTAGATGGTTGTCCATGATGCAGGCCTGGAGTTTCATCTTTGAGAGGGCAAGGCCATTTACATTTTGCAAAGGGCACTTCCATTGCAAAATCTTGGAAGTCTATGGGAAACTTTTGAAGGGGCACCGAGGCCAATGGAGGCAGGCCCCGAGGATGTAAGTCCTGGGTTCAGAGATACAATATCTAGTGTACATCATATCCCTTTACAATAGGGATCTTTTACAACTTAGAATTCTCGCAGGGAAGTTGATCTACAGTTGATGTCTGTTTACGAATAATTTGTGATTGTGCCTGATACAAAGCAAAGAATGACCATGGTTGCCACTGTCTATTTTGGGTATTTGAGTTTTTTGTTCACTCTTTGATGTTATTTTCACACCCTTTTTTTTGACCACCCTCATTTTCCTCAAACATTTCACTGGTCTTGTAACTTGTTCCATGTAGATTTTTGGGGTAGTATATCTTTTATATTTGTTCTTGGTTTGTAACAAAGCAATTGTCTTTCTATGCCTAGGTGATCAAAAGGTTACGTGAGAGGCAAGAGCCAATCAGGTTATTCGGTGAGACGGACACGGAGACGTTCTTCAGACTCCGGCGCATCGAGATGCTGGCACCTGAGATCAATAAGGTCGGAGGTTAAATCCAAACATTCACATATTTTACCGTACACATTTTTTATTGGGTATCAATGCTCTCCTCGTGACAAGACTGAAATCAAAAGCTTGTGCAAAATGTTTATAACTTATTAAAATTTGCTATCCTGTTGGTAAGTGTGACGTAATTCCACTGTAAGCCACGCCCACTTCACTCAAACTGGCTCCAACCGATTGCGAGCAGCCCATAGAAATTGCTGTTGAGCTAGTTTTTGTATGAGGATTTATGTATAAAGTAAAGATGAATAATTGGACTTGGCTTATGTTCTTCAAAGATTCAAGATCTTCTCAGAATTATAAGTTTGTGTTTAAAAAAAACGCCTTTGAACGATGAAATGTGTGATTTTTGGTAAAATTACACACAAACATATGCCATCTTTGGAACCAGAAGTAGCGATCACTTTGGGCATGCAGCAGATGAGCTCGTGTGTAAAGCAATGACTTATTAACAGGGTTTTGATGGGTTTTTTTATCAGGGTCTTCGTAACGACTTCAAGGAGGCCATGGATAAAGTGGACCAGCAGTACCTGGAGGAGATGGTCAAACTCCAGGGAGAGGATGTACCGAACAGAGCCTACGACATCAAGTTTGAAGACGACGGGTCCACCATTGATGACATCATCGAGATGTCTGCTGGGATGGGTCAGGGAGATTACGAACTGGACAATAAAGTCATTGTCCGATACATTAAGGTAATGAGACTGATGCTTTATTTATTTACACGCGAGAGGTTCACGATGCAGTGCGCCACCAAGAGTTTGCGCGCAGTCAGGCCAATTGTTTCACACTGCATCATGGTAAAAGTAAACATCTTTCGCAACCAGGCTTGATGCTCTACCTTCTTCAGTCTGATTTTCATTTTTATTTTTGTCCTCAGAAAATCAGTAAGATTATCAAACAGCTTAAAGAAGATTTTGAAAGCCTATACCCATGCATATCATCTTCAATGAAGAAGCCATTTGCGAGTTGAGAGTTTAATAATATCTGGTACAATGACTTGCTTAGTCACAAGTGATCACCTAAATTTGAATTTCTCGGACTGGAAACAGTTGCTATGTCACATGGCTCGTGGTAAGCTTTTGCCTAGTTACATGAGAAACGGCGAACAGACATACACAATTCTGAATGAATGTGTATGGCACAATGGTACCAGGCTTTGCCATCTGGAGGTTGCCATACAAAAGCTTGCCCCGAACAATGTGACATGTCGACTCTGCGTTTGCTGTGGGGCATCCTGTTCGAGTGTTTATGACCAATCAAATCGTTGTACCAGACGTTATTCAAAGTCTAACTCGCAAATGGCTCATTGCAGTTGGAGGGTGCCGGAAGTGCGCAAAAATAACCTACAATAAAAAGAGGGCGTTTCTCTAGAATTCATAATTGATACAGCTAATGTTATGTAAAAGAGTATGAAAAAAGAACTGGTTGGCAGGACACTTTCTGTGACTGTCACATTTACATGTGATGCTTTGCAATGCTTTCCTCAGCACTTACCTCAAATTTCCACCTTCAATGTGAATCTTCTCCATCAACAGTCTTCTTTGAAAACGAGGCAAACACCTAAGTAGAGACCTACTGTCACGTTGTGAATTCCCTAGTATTCCATGTACAGTTTGTTTCAGTTGTGAATCACACACGACACCATACTCAAAACAGAGCAATTTGGCACAATTCCAGCCAGGCCAGAGATATAAGGTCAGGCCCTTCTCCCTCAAGACAACTGTTCCGGGCCTCTGACGTGCAGTATATGTCAATAGACTCTTTATCATGGGGGCATCCATCTTGTATTTCTCCCATTGAAATCAGTGTAACCAAAGCGAGGCTTAAAGGGCATACAGTCTGATACATTTTTGGTGTAGATTTGAATCAGTATGCATTATTAATATAGGGTGATACACCACAAGGGAAACTGAATAGGTAAAGTGTTTAATTTGATTTTAGGGTGAACAAAAATTGACTCGATGTGATTTGAACCTGCAACCTCGGGATTAAAGTACGGGTGCTCTACTACCAATGAGCTATCTAGCCCCATAAATTGGCTGTCTCCCTATAAGCCTTTCAACCTGAAACTGCTGCATGGCCAGGAATGTGCTCACAGGGGACTCGACAAAGATGGTGTCAGCATGATAAAGGCCTATGCTGAAACGTCTTACTGTCTCAAGAATGATCACTTTCAAATATTAAATTAAACTGCTTTATCATTAGACCCTTGCCTCGTGGCACTTTAGCCCAGTGTGGAGGTCCATCAGGGATGCCAGTTTTCAGGCTGAAACCTGAATTCAGGTTTTTTCTTGTAAAATTATAGATGGAGTTTAGGCTTTTTCATGTATAATGAGGCTCTGGTCAAAAACCTGACTGGCATCCTTGGTCCATGTACGGTCATCTTAATGCACTATTTGAAACATCTCCTTGAAAAAAAACCCCGGAAAATCAGTGAATTGTTTTAGCAGTTTTGAACAAAGTAAACTGTTTTATCACTATGTTTGTCTCGCAGCTGATTTATTTACCCCTCCCTGTTCTTAGCTGTGCTGTGAAGAGACTTTTCGTTTATATCTCGCCATGTCTTGTTTCTGCGCATTGGGGCAGGTATCTATCCCTTCAAAAAGTAGCCCACACCTCGAGTGACCTTTGGGCTTTGTGATGGGCAACTTGCATAAAAAAACAAAAAATTAAACAAATTACGCATGCAGAGGGGTAGAGGGGAGAGGGGGGGGGGGGGGTCCCCTTGGCCACTGGGTTGTAGCTCAGAACTTTCAAGACAATAATTGTTTAAACAATTTGGTCATACTTCTTTAATATCTTTTAATTTCTTTAAGTGTTTGTACGTTGTTAATGCCTGTACTTCAATAATTTGAGAATTGCGTGTGGAAATAAATATTTGATTTTGATTTATTGGTCGCTTTAAAAATCGCTAGTAAGTCTCATGCCAGCAGTCCAGTGAGTTGAATTAGAGCACTGTGGTCTGCAGATGAGATGGTCTGATGTAGGAGGAAATTGGTCAATGGCATTGATAGATTGATGGGTCCAGGAAAGGGATCAGGCAAATTTCCTTGCAATTAATTCTTCTGATCATCTTGAACCCTTTTAATTGCCGATCAACTTGACTCCTTGAAACCTGCGTGTGTGATGCAGAGGGGAAGTAGCGCTATCAACAAGCACCAGGGTCTGGCTGCTGCCTCTTCAAGATTTCTACTTTCAGATCAGTGTATTTGGCAGTGGTTGGCTGGCCGAATGCCAGTCAACCCTTCCTCATACCCTTACATTTGGTAGTATTAAGTTGACCAGCCATAAAACTGCATGGCTTGTGTATAATGGTCATGATTTTGGCACAACTGTACACGGAATCTGTGTACTGTGTAGATGCATTCACCACATGATATGATATTGCAGGCTGGTATAATGTGTCTATCTTTCAAAACCACAGTGGATGATATTGAATGGTCAGACAGTAGGAGGGTTGACTGTGTACTGTGTAGATACATTCCCCACATGATATATTGCAGGCTGGCACAGTGCATCTTTCATTCGAAACCACTGTGGGTTATATTTAATAGGCAGACAGTAGGAGGGTTGACTGTGCACTGTGTAGACGCATTCACCATATGATATCATATTGCACGCTGGCATAGTGCATCTATCATTCAAAACCACAGTGGATGTCATTGAATGGTCAGACAGTAGGAGGGGTGACCTGTGGAAATATATATTTAAGGATGCTAGACTTATCAGGCAATTTCAGCGGTCTTTAAAAATGTCCTTGTTAAAATTTCATCTAAAGCTGTGTGACAGGAGTACTGAAGTATTGTCAAACTTGAGTGTGTGTCTTGTTTCCTGTAGAACTTGGCAAAGCATTGAGCATGCATAGCTTTTTACATGGGGAAAATAGAAACTTAAATTTTAATGGATCTCAGGGCCTTGTCACACATTTTTGGCAGGAAACTTGGAGGCAAAAGACTGCGCTGTATACAAAGGGAACAATTTGGTAGCGCAAAAAAATAAATTCGAAGAGTCTTTACTATCCCAAAAAAGGAAAAAAAAATGATAATTGGAATGTGAACACGTTTCACTTATGAGATTGCCTGGAACTGGTTGCCTGTAAATTGCCTTGTGTGACGTGGCCCCTCAGTCACACCTCCTGTGAAAATTAACCTCTCATCTGTAACATGTTTAAAGAGGGGGTGGGGAGTGTTGGGGAGGCAGGGATATGGTACTCAATTGGAGGTAATCAATTTGTGTTTTCTGCTGGCAGTTTCTCCTCAGGATGTGGGCACAAGAGCTCAACCTAAGAGAGGAACACATCAAGCGTAGCAACAAAGGCAAACTGGAGAGCGCCACCTACAGTCAGACAAAAGCGTATCTGCAGCCACTACTCAGAAAGCTTAACAAGCAGGTCAGTGATAGCGACTCATTTTTTTTCCTAGGGGCCTTACTGATTCGATTTCCTTCCTTGGCACTGCTCCAAAAAAGTTAGTACACAGTTTTCTGCTTGCTTGTCATGCTTGTTGTCCTTAACTATTTTATTGTATCTTTTTGTAGACGTTACCCCCAGATCTGTTGGACAGTCTAGTAACTATCGTCAAGTACATGCTGGATAGAGATTATGTCAAGGTAAGTAGCGTGTTTTCCCAACAACCATATTTTCTCTGACTCTTTTAAAAATGTATAATATAGCATTGTAGCCAATTTAAATTCAGTATATCAGAATTATGGGCAGATTTTCTGCTTAAAATACCATAATATTTGAAAAAAAAATTTAAACTGGATATTTCAAATTGATAAAACAAACCTGCAATGTAACTTTCATGGAATGGAAGACAATCTTTCTGGAGGACTAGAGTACTGGAATGAATGTACCTCCTTTATGACATGTTTATAGACTGTATGATTGGAATGAATGCACTCTTCCAAAGAGCAATGATGCACCATCCCTTTATGATGTATGTCATGAAAACTTAGAGAATTGGAATGAACGTTCTCTATCAAAGACCAATGATGTGCCATCCCTTTATGATGTATGTCTTGAAAACTTAGAGAATTGGAACGAACATACTCTTCCAAAGAATTGGAATGAATGTACTCTTCCAAAAACCAATGTTGTGCCATCCCTTTATGATGTCTGCCTTGAAAACTTAGAGAATTGGAACGAACATACTCTTCCAAAGAATTGGAATGAATGTACTCTTCCAAAAACCAACGTTGCGCCATCCCTTTATGATGTCTGTTATGAAAACTTAGAGAATCGGAACGAACATACTCTTCCAAAGAATTGGAATGAATGTACTCTTCCAAAAACCAACGTTGCGCCATCCCTTTATGATGTCTATCATGAAAACTTAGAGAATTGGAATGAACGGACTCTTCCAAAGACCAATGATGCACCATCCCTTTATGATGTATGTCTTAAAGACTGTATGATTGGAATGAATGCACTCTTCCAAAGACCAATGATGCACGATCCCTTTATGATGTCTGTCTTGAAAACTTTGAGAATTGGAACGAACATACTCTTCCAAAGAATTGGAATGAATGTACTCTTCCAAAAACCAACGTTGGGCCATCCCTTTATGATGTCTGTCATGAAAACTTAGAGAATTGGAATGAACGTGCTCTTCCAAAGACCAATTATACGCCATCCCTTTATGATGTATGTCTTGAAAACGTAGAGAATAGGAATGAACATACTCTTCCAAAGACCAACAATGTGCTATCCTTTATGATACGTTTCTTCAAGACCAGAGCGTTGGAAGAGATGTACTTTTCCAAAAACCAATACCGCACTATTGCATGTAATATTTTGTTTCCAAATGTTTTAAAGTTGTACACCATTTGTTTTACAGGCAAGTGACACATATCTTCAGATGGCCATTGGCAATGCACCCTGGCCCATTGGTGTGACCATGGTGGGAATCCACGCTCGTACGGGTCGAGAAAAGATCTTCTCCAAGAATGTTGCTCGTATCCTTTGAAATCTGATTGGCTGAATACAAAGACAATGTCTTTTGTTTTTGCTCTGCCCAAGAAATTGATCAACTTAGAACTCAAAAGTACAGATTTTAATGGTATAAACTAATCCCTCTACTTTTCGTAACATTTTCCAGTGGGCTGACTAACCATTCGAAACCATTCAACTGCCAAGGTTGTGTATGGTGACACAACTGAGCACTGAACTAACTGTGTACTTTGTAGATGCATTCGCCACATGATATCATATTGCAGGCTGACATAGTTTATCTGTCATTCATGGGATTATATTGAATAGTCAGACAATAGGAGGGTTGACTGTGTACTATGTAGATGCATTCACCATTGCAGGCCAATAGTGCCAATAGTGCATCTATCGATCAAAACCAGTGTGGATGTCGTTGAATGGTCATACAGTAGAAGGGTTGACTGTGTACTGTGTAGATGCATTCACCATATGATGTCACATTGCAGGCTGGCATAGTGCATCTGTCGTCCAAAACCACAGTGGATTGTATCTGATCAGTTGGACAAATAAATTTGCAAAACAGTTTTTAAAATGTTAAGGTAGCACCAAGAAGATATTTTTTTAGAAATTGAATGAGAGAAACTATTGCAGTTCCTGTAACTCGGTCTTATTACATTGTCTTGTTAAATAATTGCCGTAATTGTTCAATGTTTTCCTTAATCCATAAAACAACAGATGTGCTGAATGATGAAACGCAGAGAAAATTCATCCAGGTATGCAAACATTTTAAGAAACAAAAATATATAATTTCACATAAGGTAATTTAAAGTAAAAGAACTCTGAAACATCATTTTGAACTTTTCTGCTTTGGGCTTTTCCTTTTTGTTTTGCCTTCTTTCTTTAAGATTTTCATTGACAGCAGACCCTTGTAAAGTCTGTTGTATTTTTGTTTTGGGACTCGTCTTAGTAAATTAAAAAAGGCATCTTGATTTTGTGATTCTGATCGCTCTCTGGAAGTCTCAACCTTAAGGAGTTGGAGTTATTTTCTTTGTAACTTTCAATGGGTGTTTTTCATCTTCTTTTTGGTTTTGTTTCGGTGTACTGTTGTAAAGATGTGAAGGAAGACTAAATTACACTTAACAACCATGTAAATATGGACTCGGGGGTGGGGGGGGGGGGAAGTACCGAGTTAGTCCTGGTGCAAGTTATTCACCGGTAGCAGGCGCTTTACGGATTTGTACAACAGGCACCGCAAAGGACTATGATAGCAGTTCGTGGGTGATAGTGGGTTCATGGAGTGATAGCGCCCTCTGTTGGCTGCAGTTTGTGATAAGGGTGGATCAAGGACTTTTACGAGTCATGGACAAATCTTTTTAGACAAGCTTTTTAATGCCAGGTTGACATGCTATTTTTTTAATGCCAGTGATGATGCCAGGGTATTTTATGTATAGATTGCGTTCTGATTTTGTTTTTTATGGTATTTAAAGGGTACTTTGTAGTTTTACTGAATTCTTGTTTTTCATAATAAGTTTACCTGACATTTCCCTATGATTTGGTTTAACTTTTATGTAGCTCTTTATCGTATTATTGTAAAGCACCCAGGAGCATGTTTTATGGATGGGCGCTATATATAAATGTTCTTTATTATTATTCTTATAAACCGTGTGATGTTAGTTTCTTCTAGGAAGACCTGGTAGTTTTGATGAGAATAATTGGTATGATTTTGATATTAAATTATTGCTGTTTCTTTCTCATCTCCACACTTATCCAGGCACTAAAAAGACTGATGACTCAGTGTCAGAGACATTTCCCAACTGATCCTTCGAAGAGCGTCGAGTACGTGAAGAGTGACATCATTCAACATTGAGAAACAGCGCCCTCTACCATTTTCAGGCTGAACATAGAATGCTCCATATCTAGGAGTCGACACCCAAGAACAAGTTGGATCAATGGTTATCTAGTGGTTGGTTAGTGATGTACGTAGTGCAAGCGCACTGAAGTTGAAGTGCGAACGACTCTAGTCATGTCACGTCAACGCGACCATGAGAAAATGGCGAAATCAACTTTATCATTTCTATGATAACTGGTCCCCTCTGCACTGTGCTTATGAAGCGACTATTAGTAACCAGCAATGTGACCAACCTCGATAGGCTGGTCCTTAAAAGTCGACTAGATTAGTCCAACCATCGAGTTCGATCAGAGTTAGTCGAACTATGGTTAGCTGTGTTCTTTGATGGAACTTGCTCCAAGTTGTTATATACTATTTTTGGTCTGGTAACCGACTGGGTAACTAAGAAGTTGGTCAGAAATCAACGACAAAGGCTTTGCACTGTAGCTTTATTGGCTTAGTGAATGTAAGACCAGGGGACAGATTTTCTAAAGCCGGTAAGCAGACGTTTTCTGCTTACAGAGCAGCCCTTAGGAAAAAGCAAAAATGGCAAGCTAACTTACCCATTCTTGCAAACCCATTTTGAACATGCACACATTCTTGATTGTTTATGAAATCTCGCATGCAATGCCTTGCATGTTTGCTAAACCGAGAAAATCAAACTCTATGTGAAAACCAGAGAGGACTTTCAAGGATTTGGGGAAAGCATTGTGGACAAAAACAAATCTTATTTTTGCCCCCTGCTAATCAAAGGGGAAAAATGCTACCGGTATTTATCAGAATGGTCTTGGAGACTTCTAATGTAAATCAAATGCATTGTTGTAGTGACCGTTTCATGTTTGGATTGTCTTTTAATCTAATAAGGTTTGCTTATGCCCGGTTCAGTAAAGTACATAAAATAGCTGTTAGATTCTTTCTTTCACTTATGTTGTGTAAGACTTCTAGTAAAAAACAACTGCATTTTAACTTACGTTTTTTTAACCCTATCCCCTGTTGTCTTTGACTAGAGACCCTCCCAAACCCTCCCATGTCATCCAACATCTCTGGTCAATGGTAACTCCGCACCCAAATGTTTGGACTTGGATAAGAGTGGTATGTCTGGTGTAGTGATAAGCAGTTGGTCTTTGGCCTGCAGTACCATATCCTGCAAAGTCGGACAAGTTCCTAATGAATTTTTGAGGATTTGGAACTGTTGTGAGGGTTAAAAGATTATTACAGTTGAGTAAAAACTCTCTGTTTAAGTTCAAAGTGTGCTTCCAGAGAATGGATTCTTAGCAAACCATGGCATTAAAAACAACAGGTCTGCTTGCATGAATTGAAAAAGTTCATAAACAAATCATCCTTCACGAATCATTCCCTTCAAATTAAACAAGGTCTGTTCATGAATATGATTTTAGAGAAGGCCTTGATCTTAACCGAGGCCATTGACTGTCGAGTTGGCCAGCATGCCCTTGAGAAAAATTGCACCGTCACTACCAGCTTGGCCAGCATGCTCTTGTACAATTTCTCTGATTTGGCCAGCAAAGGCCTGCCCCTGTTTTTCTTAAGACCGAGGCCTTTTAGAGGTTTTGGGACTGTTTGGTTCAGTGGGGAACAAAGAAGAAATAAGCTTAACATTGTATAGGTTTTCTTTTTATAACTCTTGATATTTATTCACACTGTACATTTATCAGTTTACCACTTACTGTAAAAAAAACCAACGCTGGGGGGGGGGATCAATTTCTGAGAGCTGCTGTCCCAAGCAGAACTGCTGCTTAAAAATCGTGCCAAGGAAAATTTACAGCTGGAACCAGTCATAAACTGTGCACATCATGTCATTTTTGGTCGGTACTCCGTAACTTGTTCTCAGAATTGTTCCCAGCTTTAATAGCAAATTTGTGTGCTTGGCAAGTCTGAAACTGTAGACTTTCTGGGACGCTAGGTGGCAGCAGACTTCCCAGGTACTACTCTATTGTTCTTGGAAATGTGTTCTTGCCCAGAAGTCTGTAAACAGTAGAAAATTACCAGGTATGTCTTGGCTAGCCTCCCCAATTCCCCCATGAGCCTTATTGCACATGATGTCACTGCAGTGGGGCGTACTCACGTACGTAGAGGTCAAAAGGGTTGCTCAGTGGCCCATCCAGTGTGCCTTGCCTCCATATAGCTGTGTGTTTTCTGTTGTTTTATCTGTAGGCTGGTGGCGGGTCGACATCAAGACATAAGGTCCATTAGGTCTGGATAGTCTGGATATTCGAGTTCATGATAATGCAGAGATAGTTTTCTTGAGAAAAGTCATTTTTGTATAGCTGTATATATGATGTAAAAAAGTAACACATAATTTTAATCACCCTTGCAAAGGTGGTAAACAATTTTAGGTTTAATTCTCTGAATACAATGACTGTAAATGAATAGAAATGAATTGGTTTCCAAGAATCAGTTATTTTTATTGAATGCCCTTATTTAGGAAGCCTGGGAACATGACCTAATCACAGAAAATTGTTTTGATGATATAACTATACAAAACACAATTTCTTTTTTTCGTTTCCCTACTATTATATATTAATATATTATTTCTTAAGGTGTTTCTTCCAAGTGAGATTATTTTGTTGTTTTTCTGTCTCTCTTGCTTCGTCTTAACGTCTCACTGTCTCCAAACGAGCTGCCGCTATCACTGGCATTGCTGCCGCAGTCTTGCTGCTTGCGTTTACGTCGTCTCTTATTCACTACCAACGCCTGAGGGCTGTAACAAATGAAAGACAAACAATTTCAGTGTTGTGTTTTGACAACATTTACACAGTCCCCTCCCCCCAACTACCACCCCCCAAAAAAAAAAACCCTCAAAAACAACAACAAACAAACAAACAAACAAATGGTTGTGGTTATTTGGGGTCTCCTTGTTACATCTCGGTTAATTTTTACAGTATTTCAAAATTACCACATTAAAAGTCAGTGAAACAAGGTTGTAACTCAGATTGGGGAAAAGGTTGTCGTGTGTTTATTTGTAATCAGTCAGTGGCTTCATTGGAAAAGTTCCTGAATTTTTAAGACATCTCCAATAGACCATTACATGGCTGAACATCACCGAACAGGAATTGAGAAGCCATTAATTAACCACTTGCTGACCGGATTTATTCTCATCCAGCCTGACAGGATTATTTTCTTGGAATTGCCAGAATCAATAGTTGACAGTAACGTCTCTTCTTTTTACCTTTCTGGAATACACAGTGGATCTTGCATGTCTTGGGCGGGATCGCTTCTTGAGCTGAGACTTTCACTGCAGTTCTGGGATAAGCAAAAGGCAGTCAAGACAAAAACAGGCTTTTTGGTTATTTAACCTATTCTTATATACATTTTAAAAGTGACATCAATGAATTGGAAAACTCAGTTGGTAGAGCATCGGTACGTGTAGCCAGTGGTCGCAGGTTTAAATCCCGCTCCAGTCAGTTTTTCTTTGTTCACCCCAAAAGTGATTTAAAAGTAAAACATAATAGACATCTTTCTCCAAGCTAAACCCTGTCTGAAGTGACTAAACTGAGCTATAGGGGGTCCTTTTCCATTGTTGACACAAAAAGAAAAGGACCGCTTACTGGGGCGCCTGCTAACATCTCAAGTCTCCCATTATAGCACCTACCTCGGCTGGGTTTCCTGGTTGCTGGGAGTGGGTATCCACAAGCCCATCCCTGGAGGCCACGCTGGGCGAGGACGGAACCAGAACTTGTCCATCTGACTCCTGAACGTCAAGCCCAGAAAAACCAGCCAATAAACCTGTTGCATCATCATAAAATACAGGGATGAGATTTGGTTAACTGTAAAAATTCCCTATAAAACTGACTTGCAGGCTTGGGTTCCCCCCTTATTCTGGACCTGGAACCTCCCAGATTAACAAATCAGGAGGTTTACAGACTCTGTGCATCACCAGAAATACAAAACTACAGGTTCGGACATAATGTGGACTTTTTTCCCTTTGGTGACTGCTTTGCTTCTCTCAAGGAAATTTGGCGGCTCAAGGAGAGTTTAAGAAAATCCTAAAACAGTGCACAAATCCTGAGAAATCCCACGCATAAAAATAGTAAAACGATGGTACATTATAATGCCAGGATCCCAAAACGGAGTGTACAGATTTGCTAGAAATTGAATACTTCGGGCATAATAATTGCTTATGTAAATGTTTGTTTCATAGAAATGGAAGACAAAACATTGGCTCATTCTGCTTGCACCAACGCTGCACCCGATCGCCAACATTTGCAACAATATCTGGTGGAACGGTTGCCCAAAACACTCCCCTCTGGCTAATAACACCATGAACCTGTAAACTACCTTGAGCAGTTTCTTTACTGTGGTTGGGCACAACTGGCTGCTGATGACATTCATTTGTGGGGCCCTCGGTGGCTACTTCTCTCGACTGTTCCTGAGCTTTCACTTCAGAATCTGAAAGCAACAGTAACTTTGTCATATAAACTCTCAGAAGGATTGTTGCAGTCACCATCTGAGCCCATTTTCATAGCGCTACTTACCATAGAGCTCTGCGCGTACGGCAACCGGTAAATCCTGTGATTCTATGGGCCTTAAGTGCAGAATTCTGCGGTAAGCAGAGCCACAAAGTATGGCCCAGAGCCCAATTTCGTAAAGCTGTTTTGCAGAAAATACTGCTTTGCAAATTTCTCTGTTAAAGAGAAACAAAAATGAGTGGAGGCACCAATGGCAGCAATGTAAACTTTAGAGATTTTTTGCTGGTAACCTGTTTCTGCTGAGCAATATTTTTCTGTGCTTAGCAAGTTTTTGTGCTGACAGGCTTTAGTTTCTTGCACTAAACTCTCATTTGAGATCATTGATAACCATTCGGTTTTGAAACACCCACTGCCTATATGTTCTTAAAAAGTGAGAAATGGCTTGAGCCTGGTTGCAATTTTTTTTTTAATATTTAAAAGGTCTTGAAAGATGGGCGTCGGTCTCCTCTTGGTCTGGAGAGAAACCCACTAACCTTTTAGGGTGGTACATTTCAGAGGAGTTACCACCTCTCTACCTCCCCACAGAGGTTTGGGTATAAAGTGGGCTATGTCTTCCTTCCCTTAACCCCAGCAGCGTCCCCTAGGCCAATGAAATCCGGGCTCAATTTTCGGACTGTGTATTGCCTGTGCAGATTAATCCGGCACGATTTATAATGCACTTGCATTGGTTACAAAACACCACCTGACCTTAAAATGACCTTTTCTGTGAAAGTTCAAGCTGTCACCAAAACAAACTTTGGGAAGTCAGCTTTGAAACTGTGTATGCCTTGAATGCAGCCCTTGTTTCTAGAATTTGTATTTGCAATTTAAAACAAAAAGGAGTAATTTCCAACTTAAAATGTATGACATTACAAGTATTTTAATACAGGGTACTGCTAGGGTCAAAGTGCAGTTTCCTATGAAGAAGCAAATTTGTGAAGAAGTAGATCTGAAATCAGGGAAAAAATTCTGACTAATCACAGGCTTGGTTGTATTCAAATTGATTGGGGTGATTGGGATAACAATAATCCTACCCGGCTTAAGCTGAAGACTCCTCTCTGATGCATCACTAGCCGATTCGTGGCTTTTGCCGTCTTGGATTTCCTGCTCCGCACTCCTCCCATCCAACACCACCTTCTCCTTTCTGTTTCTCTTTTTCTCCCCGTCCTTATGTTTTGACGCAGACGGTAAACCTTGATCCATGACTCTGTCCTTGCTGTTGTCATCCTCTTCAATAACACTACCCTCATCATCGGGATCATCCTTCAGGTCTGAATCCATGCACTGTACATCCTCCTTGGTGACTGCCGCGACTTGGCAAGAAGCATCTTGGGACGATGAGGATGGCGTCTCAGTCCCCACAGTGTCCTGAGACGAATCCGTCTGACTGGACAGAGATGCGGATTTCTGACTTTTGGTCTTTGACTTCTTCATCCTCTCCCTGGCCTGAGCGATGAGTTTGCCGAACTGGTTCTTATGAGCCGTCACTGGATGCAGAAAAAAAAAAGATTGGAAATGAAATTTATTAAAAATTTTCTTCAATGTTTTTCTCTGTGTTTAGTTTTAATTTTCATGAACTAGTAGGCCTAATAACAATAATGATAACAACCGGCATTTATTAGGCCCTTTTAAAGATTTTATCAAAGCGCCTTACACTTTTACTACCCCTGTGACATTTGGCCTTAAGCATTCCTGAAACCATCTCAACTCCTTTGGAGTATGCAACACCGGCAACCAAATTGGCGCACAGGTTGCTAATGATTTACATCAACAATCTCTACCCTCGCAGGTACCCATTTACTTCTGCGTGATGAGAAGCAATCATAGTCAAGTGTCTCGCCCAACAACAAAAGTTTCACGACCACTAAACCAAGATATTCGAATTAATATAGAGAAACTACCAGCTAAACTAAAACAAACAGCTTCCCTTTTGAGTCGCACTGATAACTATTACATTGTTAAGGCCATGTCGCATGAGACAATTTACAGGCAACAAGGCAATCTCCAATAAGAAAAGTTATTCATGTTTCAGCTTTCTCATTATTTTCTTGGGGATAGTAAGCAACAGCTAAAAGAATGTCTGTTGTGCTGCCAAAGTGTTCCTTGTGCAGTTGGTTGCCTCCAAACTGCCTGTAAAAATTGCCCTGTGTGACGTGGCCTTCAGGCCGTAACCAAATTGGCAGCTGCGGCTACAACCGTTGCTAAGGGTGCCGTAGCCACAGCCGTAGCCGCCAATTCGGACTGAGGGCCTAACATGCAACTCCACAGGACTTGGCTAGAACTGAATATACAAAGCTTTACTAAATACACTGGTACTGACACAACTCACTTGGCGTCATCACACGATAAAGTCTTGCTTGCGCCTTTTTTGGAGTCAGTCTGTTACCGTGCAGTGTGCATTTTAGATGACACGCGAGCAGTTAGATGTCCACCATATCTTTACATGCATTATTGGAACACCATTGTTTTTGGTGTACAGCGTTTTGAGATTTTGATGTAAAACTCTATATTCAAAATAAACTATTACACTGTATTGTTGTTAAGACCATGGCCAGACTGTAGCAGCAAAACTGATATATTGTTCTCTACATTTACGGTCAGAATAACACATTTAAGTTAACGAGAAAGAATTGCTGACAAGACAAACTTATCCAATGACATTCTGTGACATTATAGATGGTTCATTTGCATTTCAATTCAAAATGGTTTATCAAAACATGAATTGCGACCACAGGCTGAGTTGCTCATGAATTACAATGAAAAACAGCAAAAAGGATATAGAGAAATACATGAATTAAAAGAAACACCAAAACAAACATAAAACATAAAGGAAATCTTACAGTATTCTTTTTGAGACATTTCTATCTGTTCTTCAGAATGACCATCCTTGATACCGAGTTTCTGTCAACAAGAAAGCAAAAATGAAAGTTCAACAGAAACTTCAAGCATGCAACTTCAGTTTGTGTGAAAGAGAAAAGGAAAGTGACATACACAGCAAGACTTTGTTTTTCAATTTTCAATGACGCAGCAGCTGAGAAACATAAAGCGAAGAAATCGGCTGATCAGCTGAATAATTGCATGCCTGACACTTAAAAAAATATTTATATCACGGTCAAAATCTGACAGATGACACAAATATAACCAATATTATAGACAGTGATTTTAACATTCCAGTCTTCCTTGTTCTAAAAGATTAAACATTTGAAACTTATCTGGTGGACATTTTCATATCCCAGACAACCACCCACCCACCCCCCCTTCCAACCCCCTCCCTCTGATTGGAACAATACTTACATGTACTTGTACTTCCTTTTGCTCCTTGGGCTGGCTTTTCAGTTGTTCAAGCCGTTCGACTTCTTTGGCAATTTCCAAGCCTAGAATAAAGTGACCAGGACAAAATTAAGAACGTCCATTATAGCATAGAATGTCTTAGAAATCACTTCAATTTTAACAAAATTTGAAGCATGTCGTGGCTGAGTGGTTTAGTGCATCGGACTCGGTTCTGGTGGCCAAGTCATCAGGATGTGGGTTCAAATCCCGGTCGTGACACTTGTGTCCTTCAGCAAGACACTTAACTATAATTGCTTCAAATAGGGGAAGAGGCAGTTATGTTTGTCTTACAATGGATTCATTTACCCCTCCCTGTTCTTAGCTGTGCTGTGAAGAGACTTGCGTTTATATCTCGCCATGTCTTGTTTCTGCGCATTGGGGCAGGTTTCTATCCCTTCGAAAAGTAGCCAACACCTCGAGTGGCCTTTGGGCCTTGTGCTGGACAAATTGCATACAAAACAAAAACCTGGCTGTGCTTGAATTTGATGGTTTTTGGTACCGACTACTGCACAGCCACACCAAACCACATGGGGCAAGGCACACCAAACTTTAACCCTAGCAGTCTCCCCAGCCAATTTTATCCGCGGCCACATTTTCCGGCCGCTCAGAGAAATGAATCTTGTTTGGTGGCACGGAAAAATCTCGCAGACGCTGACGCTAAGTGAAAAACTAGCATTTGGCCAGTGGACTGCTGTCTAGGGACAAATGGTTCAAATTATCCAGTTCTGCATTTGGCTAATCCAAGGAATAAAATCAAGGAGAGATTTTATTGAACATTTTTTTTTTTTTTTTTGTTGATAGGTTTGATGACTCCTGACATTTATGGCAAATTTCTCCCAACAGAAAAGAACAAGTTTAGAAGAAACGAATGAATGTAGACAAAGAAGAACGTTTTTCCCTTAAATTGGACTCACCAGATTTAGGGTTCGAGGAATCACACTGAGCGTTGTACATCAATATGAATTCATCCAACCTCTTCACCTGGTCCTGTACATCAAGGACAGAAACAAAAATCTTTTTAACGTCAACATTTTTCTAGCTTGGGTGAAGAAATCGAGTTGGGAATAGACGGATGGGATGGTGACTAAGGGGTGGGGGAGGGTTCTAAAAATTATCCAGGAGCTTTGGTACTAACATAACGCTTCCCTTTTGTTGACAAATTGTGCTCTTTGAGTTTCTTGCGAATTTCTTTGTCGGGCACGAGTTTCCATAGCATTGGAGGAATAGGCTTCCTTTTAGGGGTTCTGAAAAAAATTAGAAATAAAGAACGAATATCGTTTAAATAATGTAAAAGATATTTATTTACTTTTGATGACTTTGAGGAGCACTACAATTTTCACAGAGAGGCTGTTGGACTGAGTAGAGAGAAACTGTGGCTAAGGCACCTCCAGACCATTCAACCCCATGGTCTGAGCACCCAAGAAGAAAATGATAACTTTTTGTCTCTGCCTTCCCCATTTTCCACAGATGTCCCCCATTTAAGTCTGTCTCGTTCACTAATTAATGACTTTTCTCCCTTTTCCCATCTTTGATTTTGTCTTTTGTGTTTACACGCTCTTGTAGTTAAACCAGGCTCTTCCCTCTACAAACCCCGCCCCCCCCCCCATCTCCCTCTTCATTGTTCATCCCTCGCATCTTCTGACAGCTTTCTGCCTCATTCTTTTCACTTCTTTCCACCTGACTGCTTCTGTGACTCCAGTTTACTTGTACGTGTGTGTTGTGTTGTCATTTAGCCTTTGAGAAAGACTCTGCTGGGGTGGAAACGTGAAGCCATTTACAATTTTTTTACACTAAAATTTTCCTTCCATATTTGAATCATCAGCCACATGAGAAGAATCCTTCAGATTAAGAAAAGACACAGGTAAAACATCTCTTGCATAGGTCGCCACCACTGGAGTTAAAACATTAGAAACGTGTGCCATAAATGCTCCACACACAACTCTCAGCCAATGAGAGGTCTTCCTTTGACCTCAGTGAGGGCGCTGTTTGAGCTCGTGATGTCATATGCAAGGGGTCCATGGCAAGGATGAGATAGTACCAGAATTGTACAAACAAGAATAATACTGAAAATATGGTGGCAGTCCAAATCTTGGTCTAACGTTAAAAACTGCAAAACACTTTTAATGGCCTCGCGTTTCCACCCTAGCAGAGTCTCTCTCAAAGGCTAGAGTTAAAACTATGAAATCTCAGGACGATACATGTTTGTTTAAATACAGAAGATCTACAGTCACCATAAATGTTGTCACTAAGGGTGTCAAATTAAAATTGACAGTGTTTTTCTTGCTGTGATTGCCATGAAGCTAATGTCTTTTTTAAAGAATTTTTGATGGCAAAGGACAATCCATGAAATATCCTGATATCAGGAAAAAAAATCCTGAGAATTCGCAGGCCTGTAATTGAGGATCAAACTCCTCACCTAGTTTTTGCTTGGGCAGTCCGATTCAAGCATGCATCTAGATGAGTGTTGATGTACTTGGTGGTGACCGGAACTCCACACACTGGGCAGACAGCTACAGGGAGAGAAAGGGGAGAGACAAAAAGTAATTGAAAGGGGGTATTTTCATCTTTGTTGACCCTGGTTCGAATCCCATTTCGGACCAGGGCCTCCAAACATGTGGACTGGATCTCAGTCCTCCCACAAATACATGTGGCCCGATACACTAACTTGTGAATAAGGAGAACCCTGTAGTATCAGACTCTTCTATTATTCTAAATGGGAGCACTTGGACTTGGTAGATGTAGTGTGTCATGGCCGAGGGGTCTAGTGCACCGGACTCAAGTTCTGGTGGTTAAATCAACGGGGCGTCGGTTCAAATCCCGGACACTTGTGTCCTTGAGTAAGATATTTTACTTTAATTGATTCTCTTCACCCAGGGATATAAATGGGTACCTGTGAGGGTAGAGGTTGATATTGTGCTTGAAAAAGCCTTCAGAGCGCCACTGCAGCTCGGGGCTGTATACTCCCCAGGGAGCTGAGAAAGATTACAGAAATGTTATTGGCCCAATGACCAGGGCACTGACGTAAAAGCGCATTGAAGCATTATTGTAAAACGTGCTATATAAGCTATATATAAAACGTGCTATATAATATATATAAGCTCTGGTTATTATTATTATTATTATTATTATTAGACGACAAACCTTTATCTCGACTACCACCTGGAGTCATTTGACCCGCAGCTGGACTGCTGCTCGTAGATGCCACTGACTGCTCAATTTCATCCATACCGTCTCCACCCACCGCCCTGGCATTATCCCCTCCAGCCGAAGGAGAATCGATACTCATAGCCATCTGATTTGGCTGGTTCCCCGGGGTATCCGGTGGTTTTGTCTTCGAACTTATGTTTTCTTCATGCGATCGGTTCAAGTCCTCTGAGGAGATTGAAGATTTGATTTTTTCTTTGGTGACTGCTGCTGGGAAGCTCCTGGACGATTTCATGGCAGTGAAGTGGCTGGTTAGAGTTGTTGATGACTTGGGGCTCTGTTTGACCTCAAACGCCTTTCATAAAAATGTTTAAAAAAACGTTCCTTATACAAAATAATTCACATCTTGAAGCTATATCATGGAAAATCATTCTGATCCTCTAGTTTCAAGAAACATTTCTAAAACATTTTAGCGGGAAATTGTGAAGAGAATGTTGGTTTTAAGAGACCTTTATCATAGTGCAGCCATCATGTCAACCAATGTCACAAACTGAGGCTGTAAGGAAAATAGTCAGGTCCCTTTTTAACATAATAGAAATCAGTAGGCATAGTTGATATGGTTGACAGGGGACAAGACAAAGATGGTGGCAACGAGATAAAGGTGTATAATATAGTGGCAGCGTTTTTCATCGCTGGTGAAAAAGTCTGCCACATAATGAGCCCCAATTTTATAAAGTCTGTTAGTGTCAGCATAAAACCTTGCTAAGAACAGAAACAGGTTACCAGCCAAAATTCCATCAAGTTTACATTGTTGGGACTGGTGCCCCACTTATTTTTCGCTCAGCAAAGAAATCTGCTAAGCAGTATTTTCTGCTAAACAGCTTTATGAAATTGGGCCCAGGCAGCAGATGAGAGAATTGTGGAAACTCTCTTTGATACATTTTGAAATCCAGTGGCTTCCTTCTTTAGTTCAAGTATCATCCCTTCATAGTTTCTTACATTAACCCTCCCACTCTTGGCAACATTTTCCATTAATTTGACCAACCATTTGAAACATTTCAGTTGCAAGATACTTGTGTGTGAACAGAACTACTGTATGTACTGTGCACATTCATTCGCCATGTATCATATTGCAGGCTGACAAAAGTAAAACATTCAAAACCACAGTGGATGATATTAAATGGTCAGACTGTAGGAGGGTTGACTGTGTACAGTGTATTGCAGGATGGCATAGTTGATCTACTATTTCATACCATTAGGATGATATTGAATGGTCTGGCAGTAGGAGGGTTGACTTTGTACTATGTATTCATTCACAAAGAGATATCATATTGCAGGCTGGCATAGTTTATATCAATAAAAACAACAGTGGATGATATTGAATGGTCAGAGAGTAGGAGGGTTAATTTGATTAAAAGTAACTATTTTACCTGATCATCTGAGGCATCATTTTCAGGTGGTTTTGAGTTCTGTTCCTTTTTACACATCTTCAGAATGTGAGGTCTAGATGTAGAAGGAAAAAAATCAACATTATTTCTAAAGCGTGTGATTCTGCAGAAATACTGGGAACTCGTGTTCACGAGGTTGATACAACTTCCAGCATATGTGGTATTGGTTTTCCTTAGTCCTGTGCACACTTTGTGCCTGACACCCATTGACCCAATGGGATTTTTTTACCTACCTGATGGCAACAAATGTTCTGACCAATTCATCCAGAGTTCTGTTGTTACAAAGCTGAGCGGCACTGACTTCGACATTGCAAGACGGACATTGACGCTTGTACTTCAGGTATCGTCTGATGCACAACGAGCAGTCTGTGATTTAAAATCAGAGAGATGATGCCAATTATATTTTGAGAACAAATGAAATCATTTCGTAAAGTGCTTAAAAGCTGATGCAGTTTGGTGAAACGTCGAGATAACGACTAATGTAATCTGCCAATATAACCAATCCATATGACCAATTGATTTACATACTTCTTTGTTTTAAGAATTCTTAAGATACAGCACATCATCATGATGTGCTTTACTGCTTGTGTCTCTACTTACAGTTGTGAGAACATGTGGGAATAATCATAGCTATGTTGAGATACTCGAAGCAAATGGAGCATCGAAGCAGATTGTCAATTGTCTGAAGAAAAGAGAACAACAACTATTAACTGAACTGAAACTAATCTGATCTGAGACTGATGATCCATCATGCCCATGAGTCATGACTATGTGGTATTTTTTTTTGCAGAAACTGTTAATAAGTGTTAGTGTTACTTTTTTTAGTTCTTAGACCCAGTAAGTGTTTACTGAGTGCTACTGACATGAGCCAGGGAGCGAGCCAGGGGCCAAATTGCCCCAAAAAGTTTCGGCAAAACAGTAGGAAAAATTCTGGCAAAGCATGAAAAGAAAGGGGAAAAAAGTCAAAATAAAAGGGACTTTTTATTCGAAATTGGTACTTTCGGGCAAATCAACCCCTCTGCCCTGCCCCCCTTTTCAAAGTGTCCTCATACGCCTTTGGTTACTGACCAGGTCATTGTAGGTAGTAGTCACTACTGTTGTGATATACTGTTTTGAATCATGGTTTTAGTGTTTACACTTACAATTTAACTTAACTTTACTTTAGTTAGTGTCACTGTCAGGTGTAACTCACCCCTACAGTACTGCTGACTGTGTTTTTTTTTGTTTTTTTTATTTAGTTTGTGTGACTCTGACAGTGTAAGTGAGCCCCATAATTAGTGCCAATACGCTGGACTACCAGCGGAGGTAGTCCAGCGCATCCATGGCGTACTAATTCTATTGGGATTGGCACTATTTATGCATGGGGATAAGTATTAGCAGATTAGTAATAGAGTAAGCTAAGTAAGTGCAAGTGTGGCTGTGGGTAAGTGGGGGGGGGGGGGGGGGGGGAGGGGTACTCCTAGAATACGGAGGTCGTGTATAACCACATAATATGAGGTTCTACACTATAGTCATACATATATTAGTAGTAACATAGTCATATTTCTTGGACTAGGTCTAGAGGAGTACGTAAGTGGGGCCGGAGGGGCAGGGGTGTTCCACTTCAAATTCAACATGTTCAAATCAATGTCAGATGTTAGACCCAGTAACTGGGGCGCTGTACTCCTTTTTGTTTTTTAATTTTGACATTATCGGTCGTATTAGCGACCGACAATGTCAAAATTTTTAAAAAAGAAGTACAGCGCCCCAGTTACTGGGTCTAGTCAGATGTCAATTAATCAATTCAACTTTTCAAGCATGTTGCAATAATTGTCATTTGTAAACAAACAAAAATCGTAGCTTACCCGAAGATCAGGCATTGACCCTGGCCAGTCAGTCGGATCTGTCAGTGCCATATCAAACAAACAAAAACTGAATAATCTTTACCAAAACAAAGGTTTTTTAAACGTGTACTTCGTTCGACTTCTGAATCATGACCATCTCAAAGCGCGCGTAACTTTTTGTGTTGAATTATAGCGCCCTCTTGAGATTCCATATTGTTTTCCTTAATAATATTGAGGGCGCTACATAACACAAGTTAGGCAACCAGCAAAATGGAAGAATACGCACGTGAACCATGGTAAGTTTGCCGGTTAAATAATACTTTAAAAAACGTGTTTTGGGCTTTATTTGGGGGAAATTAATACAAACAGGGAAATTGCACAATGGTCCTGTCTAAAGAGATTTTGTAATGAAATGTTTTAGTTGTCCGCTTCGGGTTCTGTCATCGATGAAGAAATGGGATAGAACTTGGAAAACATGAATTAGTTAGATAGTTTATGTCATTACATCATCATCTGCTTGGGGTTTGTGCTTTTGATGGCCATGCTGGCAGGGCGTCAGTCTCCGTTGCACTTAGCCCCATACATTGTGCCATTACGCTGGACTCCCTCCGCTTCTTGGCCCAACGAACCCTGTCCTTTAAAACCAGACATCAACTTTCGAATCAAGACTTACTTTTTTTGGCAAATTTATCCCTCAACAATGATTGGTCGGTCGTTGCTGTCAGACATATCACTTATCAGACTCACTGGCAGAGTCTGGAGAAGATTTCCGCACGATCCCCTGTGCGATAAATCCTAGGCTTTTGCTGTAATTTTATGTCAAATCTCGGTGATATAAGCCCATGTCAACGACGGCGGAGGAGCCATGATGGTTGCTGTTCAGTGCGGGTCGTATTCCTGCACTAGTCTTTATTCCAGCAGTCATTTTGCGACGTTTACCTGATAGTGGTGATGTCAAGGTAATGCGCGCAATCAGTCAGCACATTCAAGAACGTTTACCGCTGCGCGACACCTTGACGATGTTGATGTCTGGTTTTAAAGGACAGGGTTCGTTGGGCCAAGAAGCGGAGGGAGTCCAGCGTATTGGCACAATGTATGGGGCTACGTTGCACTGCACTGACGTCCTGGGTATAAAGCTTCTCTACAAATACAATGCGAACATAATTATGTGAGTTGTTTTCTCATAGTAGTATGATTACCGGATGTTGGAAGCTGAAACGAAAGTCCATTTATTTATTCCCATTATTTAAAACTCTCGCGCCACTCCACCCCCTCTAGCGCCAGCGGAATGCGGATTATTTCACGCTGGAGAAGCTGATACAGATACAGAACTAGTAGGCCTACTCCTTGAATATCTTTTAAATAGTTGGTAATTGCGTTCACTTCCGGTGAAAATTATACTTAACTTTAAATAAAACACAAAATTGTAGTTGTTGTACAAATCGTCCCGAAGCCGAACATTATGTACTTTCCGTGTAAAGTTTTGTTATGCACTTGTGCCCCAAAAATGTATTGCTTGCAATGTCGATGGCGACGTGCAAATTTGAATCTTGCGCAGCAGAAATTTTGATTAACATGCAACAAATTATGCCTGAGTGATAGAGCTCTGCGAATTTTAATTTTTAATTTTTTGATTTTTAATTTTATTTTCGTTAGTAATGTGTGCTCAAAACATCTTAAAGATTTATGAACGCTATGCCAATTTGCAAGTATGTGACTGACATCCTACCACTCCAGGGCTACTTGTGGTTGTGCTTGCTTGTACTGCTGATCTGATAATCATTCATACATTGATTTTCGTGGCTCCCAATTCAGTTCATGGTCTTTTCATGAACCTGAAAATTGGTAGTGGTAGGACTACCGAGTACTAGTCACTGTTAGTCGTATCTTAGTCTTAGGGTTACCAACCTGGTCTCGATCTCCCACACATACGTCTTAGTTTAGTACTCTACAAAATTTTACGGAAATTCCAAAATCTACACAATTTTATAAAGGAATGTTGAAAATAGTAAAAAAAATCAAGACAATCAAGTAAAAATACATGTACTGTAAATTTGTGTCTAAATAAAAAGTGTGGCCATTTCGGGGCATCTGCAGAACAGAGGGTTGTACCCGGTGGCTGTATGATTAGTCTGGTTTCATTTGACATTGTATGCTAAGCTTAGGTCTGAGATTTAGATTTGTTCATTGTTTGTCTTTTCTTTTTGAACCTTTAGTCCTTGGAGGATAGTGGATGATTGTGGGGGTGCTTTCTCGATGGGATGCATCGGTGGAGGTGTCGTTCACTCGATCCTTGGAGCAAGAAATGCGCCGTCCGTAAGTGCTACATGAAAAGTGTCTTCAGGTTTTATCTGACATCAGGGCCCAATGTCATGGCACTTGTTACCGCAGAATTCTGTACTGACTGTCCATACAATCATGAGCTTCACTGGGCACCATAAGCGTAGAATTCCAGTGGTAAGCAGTGCCGTGAAGTTGGGCCCAGATCCAGTCGTCTTCACTTTGGCTCACTGGTGGCCAAGATGTTTCCTGAATCCATCATCATTTGTATAATGGCCAGGGCTGGAAATTAACACTGGACTGCAGGCCCGAGGCCAGTGACTTAAGCATCAGGCCAGTAAACTCAGGACCGGAAAAGTCTGGTGGTCTTGGGGTTTTGGGGTTTTTTTTTGTTGTTGTTTTTTTTATACAATAATACCTCACTATGTAATATCTTTAATATAATTTTTTTTATTATTATTCAATTGTTGACTTTGAGTCTGATAAATATGTTTCAATTTTGTTGAGTATCGAAGTAAACTCACCCTTTATACATATGAGATAAATCTATCATCTCTTAGTTCTTGTTCAAATAAAAACAGCTTACATGTATGTATGTTCAGGCCTTGCGCTTAAGCTTTTTGTAAAGTACCCCAAGGGGCTAGTAAACTGTGCATTGGCCAAAATTTAAACGTGTATTGTCATAAATGTATCTTTCTGATGGATGGTAGCGATCACAACCAGTTTAATGGTCAAATGAAGTTACTCTCACACACTCAAAAATAAATTAACACATTTCTAAAATGTATTATTCACATCTGAAAGGGAAGAAGTATGAGCATTATAAACAAGTAAGTTGCACAGTTTTAGTAGCCCACAGGGCAAGTTGAGAAGTGGTGTTTACTAGCACATAGCAGTTTTTACTAGACAATGTATGCCGGGCTAGTGTTAAGGGTGAGCCCTGGGCCCAATTTCATAGAGCTGCTTAAGCAGCAAATAGTGCCTAGAAATTTTCTTCTAAGCAAAAATAAGCAGGATACCAGCCACAAATCGTACATGTAGAATAGTCTTTTGGCTGGTAACCTTATTCTGATAATCACAATTTTATTATGCTTAGCCCCTTTTTGTGCCTAAGCAGCTCTATAAAATTGGGCCCCGATGTTAAACTGTGTTGATTTTCTCATTTTGATTCTGGTCTTGTAAAAAAAAATTCAGGTCCAGTAAAAATGTTGAGCTGCAAGCCCTGCTGTCAAATTTGAGCCCTGATTGGTCAGATTGGTTTCTCTCCATGGCACCTGTGGTTTTTTTTTTAGATGAGATAAATGCATTTTGTGATCTACAACCAGTATTTTGTTGTAGGAAATTTTATTCAAATCTATTTTTTCTTATTTTTAAAGGGTTTCACACAAAGACTGATTGGAAGCTTTTCAACAGTAAAACACAAAGCACCTATAGTAGGAGGTGAGTGAAAATTAATGGTACCTTTATCCTCCTTGTTTCCAATCCCTGACCCTACCCCCTCCCCCCCCCCCCCCCCCCCCCCCGCCACCGCACTGCCACAAAAACATCCCCTAAAACCTTGAGCCATGATACTTTTCCAATGTAATCTATTTTCCATTTTTGTTTTTGTTTTGCCCTCAGGAAAAAACAGTAAGATCCTTATTATTTAGCCAGCCTACACAGCCTATCAAAGCCTATACCATATGATAATGTAGGGTTGCCTTTGTGCTCAATGGGATTTTCCTTTCCTTTTTTCAAGGGTCAGCTACCATGCCTGAACCTTAAACCTCTGGGTTTTTTTCTGATATCGTAATTGTGTCATGATTATACAACCTACGATGAAGCCTTTTCTGCTTGTGGCATGGTGTCCCTTGAAAAACGTAGATAATCGCTGTGTCTTTTATTCATAAAAATAAAAAAAAACTAAAACAAACCACCCAATAGGCAACTCCTCCCTCCTGAAAACACGAATTCTAGGCTTACAAGAAATACAACCCGTATGCAAAACTGTGCCATCCCATATCTTATTTGTCCGCTTAATAAATGTTTAAATATCTTCTTCTTTTTTTTTACGAATTGTGTTTACTCTCGTAACGTTTTTTGTCAGTGTAAATTTTGATCGTTTTATTTCTTTTTCAATGTTTTTTACATGTATTTGTTCTATTTCCTTTTTGCTGTTTTTTTTGTTTGGGTGTAATATCATGAGCACCTCAGCCTTCAGCTGCAATTCATGTTGTTTTAATAAATCATTATGAAGTGAAGTGAAATGAAAGTTCACATGAGGGACTGCCTTCCCTGTCTGCCACTGTTTTCTTTAACACAATTACCCAAGTGCTAAAAGCAGGTTAAAAAGAAGACAGATAAAGTCAGTGAGAAAGACTCGTCAGGTATAACATTCTTCCTATTTTTATCTAGTTACCCTTTTTTCCTGTCCGGAAATTGGCAGGATTTCTATAAAAGAGCCTGTCACAAGTAGATTGGCCCCTCTACTCAGTGAAATTGTTGTTTTAATGTATCATTATATACGTACATTTTCATTTTGATGTCCACTTATTTGAGAAATCTTCTTTCTTTTTTTTCAGGAAATTTTGCTGTCTGGGGTGGTCTTTTCTCGACGTTTGACTGTGCCCTGGTTCACATCCGTAAGAAGGAAGACCCCTGGAACTCCATTACAAGTGGGGCGTTGACTGGTGCTGTTTTAGCCGCAAGAAGTAAGGTTCATCCCTTCTAGTTGCCAATATTCAAGATAAGATTTTTATCACGGAGCAGCATTGTTGTTTCAGTTTTTTCCTGTGGTTGAAAAACTGGTCATTTCAAAAGAGTTTCAATTTTATCGTGTTATGTTGTATCATAAACACATGAGTTATTGTATAATTATTTTTTTCTTTCATAGATGGAGCAGTTGCCATGGCAGGCTCAGCAATGATAGGCAAGTAGATTTTTACTAAGAATTTTGTGGGACTGGGTATAGTATTCTCGCAGAGGGTATAAATACTCAAGTAAGGGAGAGCAATACGTATGGACTGAATAACTATCTTTATTCTGTGCAATTGTTTTCCATGTGCCTATTTTCATAATTTACTCGTGCCAATTATCGGACTGTGAATTTAAAATCGGCCCCGCAAATACACAGTCCGAAATTTGGACCGGTTTAATATTTCTGATGCATATGTATTTATTACACCACACCAAGTGACCTTAAAATGACCTTTGTGAAAGTTCAAGTTGTGACCCAAATAAAGTTTGGGAAGTCGGCTTTGAACTTGTGTCTGCCTTGACTGCAGTCATTGTTTGTAGGATTTTTATTCGCAAGTTCTATAAAAGAAAATCAAAAGAAGCAAGAACTAGTAATTCAGAGCTTAAATTGCATGGCAGTACATGTATTGATTATTGAATTCAGCACACTGCTAGAGTTAAAATACGTTAACATAAATTACTGCCTTTGAGAATGTCTCTGCGAAGGTCCAAACGTGAGGCCATTTACAGACGTTTGCATGTAAATTACTGATTAAGCATAGTGTCCAAATAGAAAAGGCTGTGTGCAAAAGAAATCCAGACATCCCTCTAACACGTTTCCCCTTTCCCCTCCCCCCTCCATCCCCTCCCCTCCCCTCCTCTTCTGTTGCATTTGTGTGCATTGGAGTAGATTCAGGGTCCTAAAGAAATTTGAATTTAGTGAAATTTGTCGGGGCTCACAACTTAATGGAAAATACTGCAGAGTCGTTTTTTTTATAAACGAGTGAATAACATATTTTCCTCCCTACAGGTGGTATTTTATTGGCCATGATCGAAGGAATCGGAATCCTGATGACGAGAATGTCAGCTGATCAGTTCAGACCAGGTATGGGGGTGGGGCCGGAAGGGGGGGGGGAACACATTTCATAAGGCTGCATTCTAGTGAGCTTAATTGTATGTGCTTACCATTGCATAATAAGGCCTTGTCACACATGGCCATTTTTACAGGCAACTTGGAGGCAACCAAGTCACCAAAAGGATGCAAAAGGAGCACTGCAGTAGCATGAGAGCAATCCACAAGAAACTTATATGAAATCTGAAATGCTCTTCAAGGAGGTTGCCTGGAACTGGTTGCCTGTATTTGCCTCGTGTGGCATGGCCCTAAGGGGTCTTGTAAAAAATTATTCCAGGACAGATAATTTGAAAACTTTGCTTCGATGTGGAATGTTTGTTGGATCTCCATTTTTTCTATGGTATACACTGTTTTCCTCGCTGAATGGAATGCAGTTCACTCCTACTTTCAGGCTTCATGAATTCGGGCAAAGAAAATGACCCCAGTACACATAGACAAACAGGAAAGGCATTGACTTCTGTAGACTGTAAAATATTGTAACGATGGGATATTATTTTAAGAAAACTCAGCTTGGGTTTGCCAAATCTTTAAATCTAGAGTCTTCAGTCTCCAAAAAGGACGTCACAAGCACTTACCGTTTTTTCTTGGTCATCATCTTCTCATCAATATGAGCTGCAGGTTTTTGGGTTTGTTTTTGATTCAAAAGATTCCTTGGTTTCCTATTTTTTATTTACAATAAAACAAAATTGTTTTCTTCTTTCTGCCTCCACAGTAAATCCACAGATGGAAGACCCCTCTCAGCTCGGCCCCAAGTCCTCGTCGTTTGGCTCAACACAGTTCCAATGATGAAAAACCAAATGTCCAGATCATGAGTGTACCATTTAGAAAATTGAACAGAAACCTGTGAGACGGGGAACAGCAGTTGAACTAGCCTTCACATCACGATACCTTTTGAGTATCCAGCTACTGTTTCATGACCAACTTTATCTCTGTAGATAATTCAAAATATTAAGTGACATGCTGGTTCTAAATAGCTGTTTAGTTTGACTGTCTGTATATGTGGGGTGTTCAACTGGTTTCATAAAAAGGTTTGTGTGATTAATGCAATTCTTGGACAAAAATGAAGTGTTACAGATTGTTTGTAATTTCTATCTCCATTTATGCATTCATTAGGCATGGGCAAATATATGAAGGGTATTCCAGAGTGAAACTCTATTTAATTACTGCTCAGCCCTTGTCACTTAACCATACAATTTCTCAACACCTTGGCCTAAAAGCCTAGTTTGAGATCTTTCATCAAGGGACATTCATATTCTTAACTTATTTTAACGACTGTTATTAGAGATGTAATGCTGTTTTATATGACTGTATTAACTTTTACCGTTTCCGACTTTGATTTATGTCCACATGTACATTGTTTGGGGATAAATGCCCCCACCTTTATTATATTGTGTGATGAAACTTGCTGAGCACTTGGATAAATGAGTTTAAGGAACTGTTTTTTGTTTAGTTTTTTTTTTTCTTTTTGGGTAGTGTGCTTGCTGAATTGGATAATGCAGGGACCGAATTCATATCAGTTTACGTAGAATCTGCCATGTCATTTTAAAGCATCGTGTGAACCGCCAACCCCCCCCCCCTTAACCCCCTAGGGTGATTTACTAGGATCGTTCCTCACTCCCAACAAAAAAAAACAAACTGTTGGACTCTGATTATGGTGGTGTGCCTGAACCCATGTAAGGCATGATCAGTTTAAATGGTGCAGTCATCAGTCCAACAGAATCAAACAAATCATGTTGTTGGAGTTTGATGGGTCTGGGGTGTTAAGGGTAATAAATGCACAACACTTTGACAACTGAAGCTCGAGAGATCCAAATAAGAGTAATAGTTGAGCTTTGGTGTTCCACGCTTTTTTATAACTAAAGGGCAAAATTTGCTGCTGGTGCTGGAAGTGTGCATATACTTACAGGAAAAAAAGAGCTATTATACCAGGCCCATTATTAATGTGATTGTAAATGTATATGTTAAATAAAGATCTGTAACAATAATGTGTTAGTGAGAGCAATGATTAGTTGACAGTATTTTCATTAAGATCCAGTATGTCTTGTATAGTATAGACCCCATGCACAGTGGTGTAACCAGAGGGTGGGGGTTAGAGGGACGAGAGCACTTCTGCTCAAAACCCTTGGGCCCACCCACCCCCCCCCCCCCTCCCCCTCAATCAGATCAAACAAATTCACAAAATGAATGGTTCGATTAAGTTGGGCTTGATACATCAAAAGCCCCCCCCCCCCCCAAATTTATGCCTGCCCCCACACCAAAATAAATAAAAAGTCTAAATGACGGTTCTGCCACTGCCTTTGCACTTTAATGTCCCATGCTGTTACAGTCAGCCAACGGCCTGCCGTTTTGGGAGTCTGATGGGAGCCTTATGAGGACACTAGGTGGCAGCAGACTTGCCAGGTAAATCCATTGTTCTCGGAAATGTGCGCATGCTCAGAACTACGCGAACAATGGAAATTTACCTGGTAAGTCCTCTCCAACCAAGCATTCCAAAGTCTCCCATTGCATGTGTATAGAGACAGTGTGGGTCTAACCAAGCATACACATATTGCCTAAAATGTACATTGACACAGGAAATCCTATTTCCAAAATGCATCAAGATTTATCATGGGTGATGACAGATGAATTGGGTCAACTACGTCCTAATGTTCACAGACACAGCAAAAATTTCAGTCACAAGTACAAATGATTTTTTTTACTGAGGCATTAATGTGTCGTATTTATTTAAATCCTCTGAATCAATAAAAACCATCAAGCAAGACCTTTATCAAAGAGCAGCCATCTTTTTTTCTATCAACACAGATCCACACCACCAAAGTAAGGATGGCAGTGAACATAGTCTGGCCCCTTTTTTTATGTATCAGTGTTATAATCAATGCACACGGGGAACATGACAAAGATGGCAACCATGTGATGAAGGTCAGGCACCTAAAATTTCAATCCCATCCTTTTCCAATGAAACCAAAATCCAAAGAACGTTTAAACTTTGTGTTTCTCATGGACCAGGAACTGGTTGCTTCGAGTCTGACGAGCTGAAAGAGTTCTTTATATGCTCAATTGGTCAAGATGGTTGAATTATGAGAGCTTCTATGATCGTGGTCGTTCCTTCTTCTCTTTGTACAAGGCCCAGAGTGAGACGTTGGCTACCTTCACCACCTTGAAGCGGACACCTGGGATATCACCCACAGCGTGACCGGCACGGCCGAAACCAGCCACCAAAACCTCATCGTTTTCCTGGGGGAAAGAAATCAGAAAAAGAAGAAAAAAATGTCAATTTACGAACAGGGTCCAAATTTCAAAGAGCTGCTCAACTATAAAGAATGTTGCGAATGACATTTATTTGTTATGGCAAAAACCAGCCCCAAACACTACACATCAAATGGATTTTTGGCTGTAAACTGATTTTGCAGGGTACGATTCTTCTGTGCTACGATAGTCCATGTTGAAACAGACTTGCAACTATTTATGTGACATAAATGAGCCGTTTACAAATCAGATTTGAACGTTTGCTACAATGACTTGCTTAGTCACAAGTTACAGTTTAAATTTGAATTCCTTAGACTAAACAGACAGTTGCTATGTCACATGAAGTGGGGCAAGCTTTTCTGAATTGTTTCACAGAACTCGGGAAAGTTCCGAGTATACAGTGCTGTATGGGTAAAACATAGATAATATTCTTTATCCCTGATGCAAATTTAACATCTATTGGAAACTGTTGCGGTCCCTGCTGCTAAAGAGGATATGAACGGGATATTACCGGGTAATCTCGGTGGTCTAGTTGGTAAGAGATCTGTTCTAGAAGGCAAAGGTCGTGGGTTCAAATCCCACCCCAGTCATATGCCTGTGGATTTGTTTCCCCCACAGAACATGACAAAGTACCGAGTATACAGTACTGAAACACATCAGCGTATGGGTAAAACACAGGTAATATTCTTTATCCCCGATGCAAATCTATTGGAACCATTTAACATAGCAACTGTCTCTATAGTCTGAGGAATTGAAATTTAAGCGATAACTTGTGACTAAGCAAATCCATGCATCTGACACTATTCAAATCTAACTCGCTAATGGCTTATTTGACAAAGTGCTTGACATTGACGGATGAGGTCAGTAGATTTTGAAAACACTTGACCACAAATATTAACCAAACAGAAGAACACTTTGCCAAACCAGTGTGGACCTATGTTGTCTTTACAAGTTTCGGGTGACCAGATTTTGAAAACCAACCTCAATGTAGTTGAGGCAACCGTCACGAGGAACGAAAGCCGTGATCTTCTTGCCGTTCTTGATCAGCTGGACACGGACGCACTTCCTGATGGCAGAATTAGGCTGCTTAGCTTCAACACCACTGAGGATGAGGACAAAAAATAGAAGGAATTCAAGAAAATAAATAACTACTTTCAGACCAACTTGTTTGTGCTCTCTAAAGCCTGGTTTTTTAGTCGGTTGCGTGATGGTCACATGGCAGTCAAATTGACGCACATTGCCATTTATAGTCCATGCTGATGCCTCAATGACCATACACAGCAATTAAGGCTCAACGCCCAGTGTCCGGCAATTCCCATCGCACGACCAACTATAAACCAGCCTCAAAAGGTTTTTAAAATTAATTAAATAATTAATCTTAATATCTTTTTGACTTTTTTTTTTGGCAGGGGGTGGGGGTTGGAATGTTTTCGGGCATTGAACTTGCCCTAGTTTGCCACAGCTATGAAAGCAGGAAAAAATCTGGCTATTTTCTATATATATTTATATTTTTTTCTTTTAGATTTTAATTCTGCAGAACCACAGAGGTTTCACGTTTCCTGTTTAAAGAAGACAATGATCCCACAGTGCCAACCTTTCATGGTTCCACTCTGGATAAAAGTGTGTCCAGACTGAGATAGATCAGCAACAGTGTCACTGTCACCAAAGAAATTTCCAATTAGGGCCCAAATAGGAATTATCATCAATTCACAGTATTTTGGTTGAGGGCTTGTGTGAACCAAAGTTACGTGATGTGAAATAAGTAAATAGAACTGTTTTCTTCACTGTTATTCCTATTTATTTGGCTCCATTTATTCAAGAAAACAACATACAAGTAGTCAAAATAAGACAAAACTGTCATTGTGATGCAAGGAAATTCGCCGTTGAAAGCGTCCTCATGCGGTCAAAAATCCGGTCAATCAGGGCAACTTTGACCACAATGAACCAGTTTTCTTTTTTATATTCCGAAGAGGCACTCACATCTTCTCAAGCACAATGCCCTTAGCGTGGGAGGCTCCACCGAAGGGGTTAGCCTTTAGAGCAGTTCCCAAGTGAGCCTTCTTGTAGCCTTTATCACTCCATCGCTGGTCGCGGCGATGGTTACGCAATTTACGGGCTGTACGCAGTCCTCTTGGCTTACCACTTCCTAAAATAGAAACAAAATTTTCAAACTTAATTTTCATTCCCAAGTCGTGTAGTGTTTACTCGTCTTTTGGCGTTGAAGACTTAAGCGTAAAAGTTGAGCTTAAAATGTGACTGACTGCAAGGTTTTTAGTCCCCGAAAAAGCATCGATTTGAAGGACAGAAAATGATCATGAGTTCAATTAAATGCCAATGATATCATCTGTGATGTCTTGAGAAGCCAGTAGGTGATTTTTCAGCTATTTTGTCATGCCCTTGTTGTAATTTTGGGCAATTTTGTGCGGAAAATTGTAGCAAATAGCCAATTAGCTACATGCATCTTCAAGACCAAGGTTCTTCTGGGGCGCTAGTACGACCAATAGTGTCAAAATGTCAAAAAAGGAGTTCAGTGCCCCAGTTACGTTACTGGGTCTAATTGACTGTTGTTAGTTAAGCACCAAGTTATTAAGTGTTCAAACAGAAAGAAAGTCAAGTTTTTAATTTTATTGTTTAGTTTTTGATTTTATTTAATTAATATAAAGCACATAAATGGCAGCAGAAAATAAGAAATCGAACAATTTCAAATAAACCTTTAAAACATCGTCTACTAAAAATACCAGCCCCATACTATTACTTGAATATATAGACAATAGTGAAGAAAAGTGATATGTCCGCAAACTGGACTGCTTAAAAAGTGCTATGTACATGTACAAGCATACGTTTTTATTAACGGGACTTGGCCATGCTGACTGAAGCTGACCGGGTAATTTGTTAAAAAAATGTCCCATATTCAACCAAGAAATTATTCACATTTTAATCAACAAAACCTCTAAATTTTGCTTCTGTTCATATCTATATGGACTAAGGATTATCAAACAAATGTACATGATGAGATCCAAGCATTGGTAAAGGAGATATATTTGGTATAATTTGGCACGTGTTTGGCTCACCCATTTTGGTGGATTGCAAAGAAACGAAAAGAACGAGTGCTGATTTTGTTGGCCATTAGAGGGCGCTGTCCAAGTAGCTTTTTTGCTCGCACCCAGATTCGAGCAATGTGTAGATACGAGTAGCGGTTATAATGCTTCGTTTGAGGAACAAGGTTGATGGTCATATGATCGATCTAAAATGTCAGAGGTCATACAACATTACTTTGAGCGCAATCTCGGGATTTGCTCAATCTCGGGATTGAGCTGCGCATTTTTAGCGACTTGAGATTTTTTTGCCCGTAACCCCAGTTGAGGGTTTAACTCAATACACCTGGCATAGCCACGATTTTTTTCTCCGGGGGGAGGGAGGGGGCAAGGGGTGGCATCGCTTTTCACTGGGGTAGGGTGGGGCAGGCACCATGTCTGTTATTAATAAATTACACATCCCATTTTTTCGCGGGGTGGGAGGGACGGGGCCTGCATGGCCCCCAATTGTTTGGGGACACGTGCCCTACCCCAATGCCCTCACGCCGTGGTATTAATTTAGCATGACAATTATTAAAACCCTTTGAGGCCCTTCAAGTTCTTGCAATTTTTTGTCTTTTTGCTTGGCCCCATGTGCTTATGTGCATCTTATCCTTACACAATGGGAGGCCGCACCTCTCGGGAAGGAAAGGGGGAAGGGGGTAATTATTTTATATATCTATTTATTTATATTTTGTTTTTGCAAAAACAGCTGAACCCCAAGGTAAAAATATGGGATTTACTTTTCAGCATTATAAACACATTGTCCTTAATTTCAATTGTTAAACCGAAATGAAAATCGGGGTCTTCAAATTCCATTTTCTCAACTTTGACGGTATTCAGCAATATTTTTATGGAAGATTGGTACTTATATGAACTTCATAATCAGTAATCTTTCAGACTCTTATACCAATAAAACAAATGTTTTAATGAATCCTAATCCTGTATTCTATACCTTGAAGTTCTATAACAGACAGGTCTAATTGACTTTGGCCGACTCGACCCTAAAAGACAAAATGACTCACGGGCCCCCAAAATTTTCAGTAACAAAACATTATCCCCCAGGGGACATTGTACAAACAAAGAATTGCCTACATATTTTTTACCTTGAGAAAAGAACCCCCAAAATAAAGCGGTTAAAAAATAAACATTTAATTTCCCCCTAAACTATCTCTACAACATCTTGAAAGGTAGGCCTGATTAGCTTTGAAAAAAATATGACGTCAACATTTTGAAGGAGGTATTATACTTGTTTTCCTAGTGGTCTGGTATTCATGAAGTTCTATGTCAAACTAATTCCCCTTTCTTATTTTTATAACAAATATGACAAGGCTGAACGAAAACTTGTTTTGAAGGGTAGGCCTAAAGTGGATAGGGCCAGTGGCATAAACGGGGTTGATCATGATAGGGGAGGGAAGGGGTGGGGCTAATTGAGCCCCACCCCATAAAATCGAAGAAAAATAAACTGACAATCGATTAGTAGATGGCCGCTATTTCAAATCTGTTGGCAAAAAAGAAAAACAAATCAGGCCAGTCCTAAAATTACCCAGACCATAAATGCATAAAATTAATGGTTCAGTAAAGGCCAACATTGTAACTTTGTTCAATTGGTAAAAGTACTATAGCCCCACCCACCCCGCTCAGAGAATAAAATATAAGATTTGTTTCGAAACATCTTTTGTGTATAACCTGCAACTAATCACGACAGTTTAAAAAAAAGCCTGCTTCAGTATACATCAATTAATTATTAACAGTCTGGAGCCTACGTCTTACGTTTCTTGCAAATTGTTTCTCAACTGCATGCCTTGGAAAGTATACCCTAATTGTTTGACTCCGCCATGCCACTCCCATCCCCCATGACACAAGTTGAGTTACGCAACAAAGATGGATGGAGGTTGCGTTCAAGACTCCGGGACCTCAACAATAACATTTCTGCAGTTGCTCTTTATTACGATTGAGTATAGTATTTACAGGTGTGGAGAAGCATCGAATTCCCTCAGCCGTTAAATGATGGTAACATCTGTTCAAACTCTGCACAGACTTTCTTTATTATGGAGATTGCGTACATTCTTAGGACAAGAGGGGTTACTCTCGTTAAACGTAACCTGAGAGAGTACCTACATTGTTATGCAAATAAAGAATTTTACGCACGTTTTCAAAGTATTCACTCACAGAACGCGGGTACTTGGTGGTTATTTTCCAGAACTCACTGTGGCAGCAGTGAGAGGCAGCGTAGTCGTACTTCTCGGCTCTAACAAGGGATTCGGACGTCGCGGGTGTTTTTTGTGAACTTCAACGAACAATTTATCATTATTTTGAACTTAGCAAAAACTATGTATATTCGGATAGAATTTGTCAATAGCTGATATCGGTGACACATTTATTATCTGATGAAATGAAACGAAGCTTGGGCCGACTTGACTGAGGACACTGAATACTAGAATGAGTGACCTTGTGCAATTCTTTCAACCCTGGGCGAGAAATAGCCTAAGGAAGTTTTTTTTTACAAACTCAACATTCAGAACAAAATTCACTGTTGAGCCCTTTATGTTCATATCGCGAGCTCCACGGAGTTAACTTGGGAATGGTGACGACTTATCTTCGGTGTTGAGCACGCGAGTGGCTGGAGAGAGCTCCGGTGAATTGCCGTAGACTGTAGCATGAAAGCTTCACGACCGAAGCCAGGCTAACATTTTGATGTCGAAGCAGCAAGCATCATTTATAACATCTGGCCAATGAGAGGTTTGACAGCGATACCAAACCTACGTACAAAGATGTAAAAACTTTAGTTTATTTACCCCCTGGAACTGCAGCATTGAACATGGGGGTTGTATTGATCTGAAACGGTTGTTTTCTCAAGTCAAGTGTGTAACTGTAAGTGGTAGACTAAATTTGACTGGTGTAGACCTACACGTGGAGCCACCGACCCGAGGCGGACCAGCCCGCGGAGATTGAGCACCCGTCTCACAGCCAAGACCCAAGAGACATTTATTGAACTGTTGGAGAGTTGCAAGTCCTCTACATTGTGTTGTTATTACCAGTGAGTTTGAAGATCTATGGATTGTGTGGTATGGGTTTGGCTACAAGCATAATGAAGGTCGCCGATGTTTGGTAAAAGAGTTTGAAGACGGCGAACGGTAAGCGAAGATCTAACCATTTTCTTGCAGGTCACCTCCCCCTTTTGTAACACCCCACCCTCTACATGGCGTTCGACTAACTTGTTGATGTTGTCCCAATCAGTAGTCAAGGTTACGTCACTGTCTTGGTGTTTCTTGATTTGCATATTGGTCAAAGCCAATGATGCTTTTTAGTTAGAAGACTAGTCTCACTGGAAATTTCGGACGGTGTTGAAACTGTAAGTCGCCAGTTGTCATGTTTAATTACAATTGTCATGATTTTGTTATTCAAAAGCGTAATGTTTATACAAGATCAGTGCAAAATCCAACTATAACTTCATTACAACTTGACAAAATTGCTCTGACAAGATTACTCATTTTGGAGTCAAACAAAGGAAAAATATTCGGTTGGATTCTGCACCAAACACAAAATGTTTTCGCGAATGCGCTTTGTACTGTGGGCACAAAACCCATGAACCTCGCGTCCTATAATCTCACTATAATCGTCATATAATCATCCTATAATCTGTCAGGATAATCTCACATAACCATCATTCAAATAGTCACGACTGCATTGATTTGATTTTGGAATATTAAACAAATAATTTAGACAAGCTAAATTAATGTTTACATTTCCTAATATCAGCATTCCATCAATTCTGGACGTGGCTATTATTTTTTTAACTGAACATAAATTACCTCAAGTGTATACTTTAATTTTTGATATAGCAAAAATAGCACTGAATACAAATAAGCCTAACACAGTAGCTTAACATTTGCTGTTACGCTCACTCGTTTGATAAGTAAGGACAAAATAAACCGAAGTAAATAATATAGAAAAAACTCGCAGCAAGCACAAAAAGTTAGTTACAGAATGCAAATCTATTCAAGCTTAAAGCGCATGTTGTGAATAAGTTTCCACTAATTCATTTGCGAGCGCTGCGATAAGAATACATGAGTAGGCCCCTATGTAGGAAAAGAAAAAGAAAAAGAATACAACGAACAGGAATAGAGAATTGGTGAATGAAAGGAGAGGAAGAGCAAATGCTTTTCTTCTCTTTGATGACGCAGAGAAATCAGCAATGGAAAAGATGATGCCAGCGGTGCTCATCAGCTGGTATGTATGAGTGGTAAGACAGTAAGGCCTAGAGTAATGTTGGCCTAGATATAAGACTAACTCTCTACTCTTCCAGCAGGTTCACGGGTAAAGTATAATGTGACTGTCTACGGTATTACTTAGTCTTGATTTTCAGACGTTCAACCCGTGTGGCTTTTGTGGGGACACAGTACTTATTCAATAATTGATATTTAATTCAATTACAAATTGAGCATCAAGAATCAGTCATTATTTATATGGCAACTTCAACAAAACCTCGTAAATTTCAATGAGAGGAAATTCTAGTTTTAAGAAGGGGATGAAAACGAGTCCCTCCTATAACGTTTGGAAGCAAGACTAAGTAGCGCCGTCACGCAAAACTTCAGTAGACTATGACGTATCTCCTTTTGAAGTTTCTGATGCATTACCAGAGGTCAACGAGGTCATTGAAGTCAGGTGTTTACAGCAAAGGTTAAGTATTAGGGTAAGAGTCAAATAAAAATAACCTTTCCCTCCACAGCGATAACCTAAGTTTCCCTCAACAGGCTCTTAACTTTTTTCCCCTTAGTCTTTCTGAAGTGGATGTCGTAAGTATGAGGTAAAGTATTAGGGTAAGAGTCAAATAAAAATAACCTTTTCCTCCACAGTGTTAACCTAAGTTTCCCTCCACAGGCTCTTAACTTTCTTTTGTTTTCCTTAGTCCTCCCGAAGTGGATGTTGTCGTATATCGCTATTGTGCATCGGGACACCTGGTGACAGTATGACAGTAAACCTATACCAGAGGTCGGTGAGGTCAGATGTTTACAGCAAGGGTTAAGCATGGAGCAAACGAGCAATAAACTGAAATAAGTTAAGTAACAGGTGAAGTATCTTAAGTGTGAACAAAATAACCTTTCTCTCCACAGCTCTAACCTTTGCCAATCCTTTATTATCTCCACAGCATCTAACCTTTCTTTCAACAGCTTACTATTTAAACCTTGCCATCGTGGTCTAATAACCTTTTCTCTTTTTTGTTTTTGCCTTCATATAGCGGATGTTGTGACATTGTGCTTTGGTGGAAACTCATGCTGGCAACACCGTAGATGATGACAGTTGGTAAGGTAAACTATTACAAACCTCTGGCTTCATGTGACCCCAAATTTTAACTGTTTTCGATTGTTTTACTTCTAATTATTCAGATTAAGTTTTCTTCTTGAAGTTGATGAACTATAGTTCGTACATCAGGCGGATGATATCTACCTTGAGAAACGGGGGTCATGGACAAGAGTGGGTAATGTATCGGTTTATGTAAGTTGTGAGTTACTGGTAAAGAAACTATATACTGACTCAATTGGACAACTCAGACAGAGGATCACAAAGTAAAAAGAAAAACTTCAATTTATTGTAAAATTTGCAGAGAAAAAATCATGCATAATGAAATGTACACATGCAATCTTTGACTTCTTATTGAACTAATATCCAAGGTGCTTTAGTTGTAACCATGGTTAGAAAATGACACAACCACTTTTTCTGCTGCAACAGTCCAAAATAGTTCATTTGCAATTCCATAACTGCAAGAATAAACAACCTACCAACCACCGAACAAACAAAAATTGATTAAAAGTATATTTGGCACTTCTGCAAATAAAAATTATACCCTCCGCACTGAAACAATAACATATTTAGCACTCCTTGAAAACTACTGCAAAGATAAAGTAAAAAAAAAGTGGTCTGGGCCTATGTTGTATTCCCCCCCCCTCAGTTTAGCGTTGTGCAGTGCTAGTGGTGACAATAACCAGAGCTGTTGCGACGATGTGCATTGATGGATGATACATGCGCAGAAAGTCAACAACCCAGATATCGCGTGGTAAGTTTGAAACTAAAACTTTTTTGAGAGAGAGGTTCATCCCACATTTCCGGCAAGGAATTGAAGCAAATGTTTTCAGCAATAGTCAGTTTTGAAGGTTTGAAATCGTCCATGTTTTGAAAGAATGTATTCATTCATGTCATCTAGATTTCAACAAACAAACCGTACAAAAAAGCCTGTTAAAAACATCCAAATTATTGGGAGAAAAACACCGGTATGCACTACAGATGTTGCATGTCCAAGGTCAATGAATCAAAGAACTGATCGAAGTTGGAGGACACATTTCTCGCACATAATGGTATCTAGACGACTACCTTTGTAATAAGACTGTTATTAAGACTCAAGTCTATATATAAAAAGTAGCTTTGGGGATTAAAAACTGTAAATTTTCTCCATGCAGATTAAGTTGCTTTAAGATGGTGAGGCCTTCAAATGCCCCTTGGACTGAGTGACACCAGCTGGCGAAAGACTGCGTCAAATGTGGCCAGATGATTCTCATGAACCACAAGTTCAACTATATAAAGTGATTTTAATTTAGAGATGTTGAGGTTAACCGTGGAGGAAGGCCCCACATGGGCTAATCGATGCTTTTGGAAGGTGCATATACCACCAGCTGAAGAGGACTGTGTCAAGTCTAGCCAGGATGATTTCCACAAGTTCAACTGTCCAAGTGAGCTGGACCATGTTGATAGCACCCGTGTATGAAGACGCTAAATGCAGAGGACGATCTTAGTTTAATGTTTACTTCATAAGCGATAAGTTTTTGTTTTTGTTCATTCCATTAAAACACAACTCTATATTGTAACTCGTCACCCACACCATTTGACTGGATAGAATTTGTACATCTGGCATTGATAAATGCCAAGAACGGTCGGCATATCGTGGAAAATTAAATTGATCAAATTCAAGAACAAAACCCGTTGGATTTTGATGGATTCAGAGTATAGTTAGGAATACAACTTTAAAGATGGAACAGCTTTTGTAAAGAATAAACAAACAGTCAAATGAGTTAACCCAAAACCTTGATATAATGCGAGCACATTTTCTGAATGTTTTTCTAGCCGGACTTTAAAAACAAAAACTTAATTAAAGTTGGGGAAGATTTGTTTTAGTTACAATTTGTCGATTCTTCCAACTTAAGAATTTTATTTAATGCCTACGTCACGAAACTAAAGCGGTACCACCCTTTAATCGCCATAATTATGTTTCAATTTATAAGAGCCTGTGGTGGTTAATTCTGGTCATGTCAATTAGAAACCCAGGGCCCAATTTCATAGACTGAGCTGCTTACGCAGAAAATAATACTTACAAGTTTTCTGTTAAGCAACAGTAATCGGGATACCAGTCACAGATTGTACAGGTGACATGCTCTTTTGGCTGTTAACCTTATTCTGGTAAGCATGATTTTGTTTGAAATTGGGCCCAGGTGTTTAATTATGGTCATATCAATATACAAACTTAAAGAAAGTCTCCAAAGTGTTCATCCCAGTGAGAAAGGTTTACGTTTATAGTCACTGTATTATGAAACAAATGTTTTGAAAAAAAGTGTTTATTTTTTTTATTAAGAAAGTAAAACTGGACTAAATCTTCGATTTGCCCTAACTCAGTAACTGGTTCGGATTGGCCTTTTGATAATGGTGTTTTGAAGGTGTGTACTTCGTTTAAATTAATCGAATTTTTTCTGGGTACTTCATCAAGGCTAAACGAAGCAAACTTTACATGTATTTTTTGCTAAATAAAAGTTCATTCAAAACTGAGAAAATTCAAAGTGCACACTCCCCTGGGCGTAAAATAGACAAAATACGTGCTTAACAGTACATGCGTGCATGTAAAGTTGCAATGCCGGCGCAAACCCTAGCGACACCATAATCTTAACTATTGTAATCCTAAGCACTATTCAATCTGCGCATTGGTGTATAACAAAATAAAATGCATTTGCTTCAAAAGCGTTAACAAAATATAAAACAAGCATTTTGTTTACTTAGCGCTCATGGCAACTTTTCGATCTTTTGCCATGTGGCCCGAAGCCTTTATTTAAATCGTGCGCGGTTCCCGGGTTAATTCCGTAGGTTGTTTTTTTAATGTTTTAACTTGTACATGTATTGAAATATTACCTTTGTTTTATAAAGTTGTTGTGGTAAATAGGCTATTTTTTATAAAGTACAAATTATTATTGTCGCAATGCAGTTTTTATTTACTCCAGTTTAACCTTGGTGGTGATAGCAAACCTAAGTAAGCATATTTATTCAGTTATTTATTTATTTTATTTATTGTCTGGCTTATCCTCGAACTTTATGAGCGTACTGTTATTCTAAATATCATGCATAGTAAAATATACGATTTAAACGTTTACACGGGTCTTAATTAATAAATAAGAAGCAATTATAAATACCTCTTTGAATCTAAGAAATAATTATGTTTAAACTATATGGCCACAGACTAAGTCGAATCAGTAAACAAGTATTTCTTAAATACTCTATAATAGGCTTTAGACCACTGTTATGACGTCACCATGTTTTCATGTGTTATATGTACTGTTTCGCATTCTAATTTTTAAAAGGTAGCGCAATATTTTTCTCTTGGTTAGTTAAATTTGAATGGACAAAACAAGATGGCCGCACCATTTTGTGCATGTAATGTGATTATTTTCCAAGCTTTAGACTTCATGATGATTGTTTAATCAAATGAAATGTGTAGTTATAACTAATGTATAAGAAAATGAATGTAAATAAATAATATGTGAAATACATGTTTGTTAGTTTTTTTTTCTTTAAAAAAATGGTAATAATTTCGCTCACTTCAAACTACAAAGACAATCATGCAGTGGCGCAGCCAGCATCTTTTTTTTTGCAGGGGGATGACATTTGTAGAGGGGGAAATTTCAGTTAAAATGGCTTTATTAAAGCAAGTTTTACGGTGTCCAGATGCTGACAGGGGGACGGCAAGAAACAAGACGTTCCACAGGGAGTAGCACTCGGGGAGCCTCCCCCGCTATACCAGTGCATGAACACATAACTGTTTTTTTCTTGTCATCTTTGTTGGATTCAATTCCCTGTAGGCCTATACACAACTAAAAATGAAAGCTCAAATGGCCACTTTAATAAAGGACCAGATCATTTTATCCTCAAGCCTCGGTCAGTTTGGATACACTTGCGGCAAGAACAGAAAAAATGGCTGCGCCATGATGAGGTCTTTATTTAGGTAAATATTTATCGCTTGAAGTACTTAAAGGTAAAATATAGGATAGGTAAAGCTGATAGTGCAGTGTTCTTCTTTTGTGTGATTCCATATAAACATGACATAACCGTAAACCTGTGAAAATTTGGGCTCAATCTGTCGTCCGAGTTAGGAAAAAATTGTGAAAAACCGTGCACACTTTTCAGCTATAACCCATTGTTTTCAAATTAAAGCTATTCTGAAAGCTTACTGATTATGAAGTTTATACCAGTACCAATATTCCATAGAATTATTTCTGACTGCAATATTGTCGAGAAAATAGAATTTGAAGACCCATGATTTTCGGTTTCAATCGAAAATAAGGACAATGTTTACATGCTTTCCTGACTCGGACGACGTACAGATTAAGCCCAAATTTTGTTTTTCATATAGGCCTATAATATTAAAAGTAAAAACACTGCACTGTTAGCTCTATCAACCATTACCTTAAATTTCAAATACTACTCAGAGAAAAATTATGTCCGTCAGTGAAATAAATCTGCAGGAGCGGGGTCTGTTATTGTCGACATGGGACAATACCACAAATCAACTTTACCTATTCCGTAGCTGCAGTTGTAACAAACACGTATGAACATCGTCAAAAAATGATCGATTAAAACCGTCTTCAGTCAGTGTAATTTCAGCGTTTTTGAGGGAAAAGTTAGTATAAACTGTCAGGGTTTTTTAAATTTTCTCTGGGGAAAAATCAGCCGGTCAAAAAATGTGTTTAGAAAATGGGGGGGGGGGGGGGGCCTCATCGGGGAATTTACACCGGCCACACGGGTCGCAAATCACGGGGGTTGGGTGTATATTTATATAGAAAATCAGCAATAAAAAAATAGCAACCTGCCAATACTTTTTGCAGAAAAAGGGTGTCTCCCGCCAGCATTTTTTTTCTGCAGTTCAGAATTGGCACCCTCAATTTTTAATTTTTTTTAAGGATTCTCTTTTTTACTTTTTGGATTCGATTTAAAAAAAAAAAATCCCTATTGAAAATCATTTAGACAGTAGCAATTTTGGGCTGCAGAAAAACAAATGAACATCCCGTCAGCATTGGCAATCTCGACATTGAGCCCTCAAGTTGGTAATATAAACACATGCACAAAAAAATATAATAAAAAATTCACGAGAGTGCGCTGCTCAATCTTGAGATTGCGCAAATCCTGAGATTGCGCTCATCAACAAACTGGCAAGCGCAATCAGTCATAAATATTTTTAGCATTAGCAATCTCTTCTTCATCATGGCCAGACCTGTGCAAATTGTGCTCAGCATTTTGGTGATTTTTTCACCTCTTCTATGCTCATGTGAGCAAGCAATTCCACTGGTGGCATGGTCCAATACAAGGTAAATATCATATTTTATTTTGACTTGTTTTTTCATTATTATTAACTTGTATTTGAATGGATTTTTAACCGGCAAAATTTGGGAGTTGGTTGGCTTGCTCTTTGATTTCACGACCCATCGCGACCCCCATCGTCATTATTCAATTTTTATTGAAAACCACAAAATGAACATGCAATTCATGTTGAGATAGAATCCATTTAAAGTGCACAATGTTTTAGATGGTGCACTCGCCTGTCTATCTTGCTATGACTAAACAAAAATTACTGTTTGTTTCATGTTACCCCACTGACCATTCAAAAACCTGCCAACCGAAAAAAAACTGATCAATTGTTTGATTTTTAAAAATTTATTTATGGCAAAAATGTTGGATCCGGCTGCCACTTTATCTCGCTTAATATAGGTCAAATTATATCCTTACCTGTCCAGAAAGGTTGACAGAATAATTTACAGAGAGGAAAAGGCACTTTGAATGATTACAAAGTATCGAAATCATGAAAAATAGCCATTTTCACATCTACTTTGGGCTTGACAATGCTACACGATAAACACCATTTTAGTTCCTTTAAAGGCATAAATGCGCAAAAGTTACGGCCGCGCTATGAAATGTCTGCTTGATTTTTCTTTTTTAAAGGTTAATAATTTCCGTTTTTGCTACCAATTCCTTGAGAGGAGTATTAAAAATGGGAAATGAAGCCCAGCAATCAACATCCATTAAAAAATCTAAAAAATCCCTTAGAATAGAAAGTAGCAGCCAGATATGGAAACTTTTCCATCTGATTGCATAAAAATAATAGAATAGTTTCATATCTCATCCTGCAAAATAAGTAAAGGAGACAATTGCAGAGTACATGTACATGTAGGTCAATTTTTAGGTCAATTTTTAGGTCAATTATTTTTGGTGTGCACATACGTACAAAATTTTCCTAAATTCTTTTCCCCTTCCTACCTACCCTTTTTCATTACGTTATAGAAAGTAATTTTTGTAAAGATTTTTGTTAGGCCTGACCTCAGTGTTGATATGAAATGTGTATAATTTTAGATCGATTGAAAAAAAAAATTATACTCTGTGATATTTACCATTATTTTATCGTCTCTTCTCACAAAGATCCCTAGCCGACACACCAAGGATTTCTGCTGGTAAGTTGATTACCAGGAAAGAGCTGGGGACCAGCTACATGGACAGCATCCTCCAGACACAGCCACAGAATATATTCCTCTTCGTTTTTGACGAGGTGAGTAAAGTAGATTCAAACATTTCATAATTTGGATTGGCCCTTACAGTACCAAATACTTCTAATCCAATTGCCAAAGTTAAGGATTCAGGACTGTGGCCGGTAGGCCCAAAATACCAAGTGCTTATCACAGGATCAGTCATTCCAGTTTTATCTAAGTCCAAACAATTGGGTGTGGAGCAACATAGGAGAAGAGGATATGGGAGAATTGACGCCACACACTAGCCAAACTGCCTAGTCTCTAAGGATTTCAATGCCAAAAGAAAGTTTCGAAAAATGTGATCATGTTCTATGCAACTTTCTTTACTTTTCATCCAACTTTCACAGTAAACTGTTCAGGCACATTGCATCACTACATGTGTATAACACGACACCCAAGCTGTAGCACTAAGATTCATGGCTGATCGCCTTGTACGGTGCCAAATATTAGAATTTGAGTTGGTTATAGGAATGTGAAATTTTTTGCAAAAATACCAGGCACAGTTTACCCATTCTGATTGGTTGAGGGGAGATCACATGGCCATGTTCAAACGTGCGATATTGACATGACACAAAGCACGGGCTGAGTCATAAGAGGGTGCTATCACAAGTTTGAAACTTGCATGCGCAATTTTTTTTAACTTGCACGAGGTGCTCAACATGGATAGAAATTTAATGCAGACCCGAGCGAGGTGAGCTGTCAGATTTGTTCTCAAGGTTTTGGGATGTTTTAACAGAAAGTTATTTTTGAATAGGAATAAAAGTAAACGGTTGAATCGGTTTCAACAAGTTGTTGAAACATGCTGAGGCCTGTTTCTCGATAATTTTACCTCGACTTCGTCTTGGTAAAATTATAATCAAGAAGTGGGCCTCACTGTGTTTTAAAACAACCAGTTGAAAACCGATTGAACACACTTTTTTTTCCCTTATTATAAAACAAGTTCATTGTAACTGTAAGCCTTCGACCAGTTTTTTTTAATAGTCCAGCCAGATGATCTCACACTAATTCCATCATGATGTGATAATTCTGTCATTTTTGTAGGAAATTACTAGTGGATATAAGACAACTCTAAACAAAGTCATCTCATGGTTGTGTTATACCGTTGGTTAGACCCTACATGTATGTACATGTATCTGTCAGCTTCCTCTATGGGTGCATTATTTGTCATTAGCCAGCCTGATGTTTTGATATGAGTCGTCCCGTATGAAAGTGACTTCATTTCCTGTATTAAACCAATGGACCACACTCACTAGGTCCCAATTCCCTAAAGCTGTTAAGAAGGAAATGATGCTTAGTAGTGCACTGCTAAGCAAAAACAAGAGCAGGGAACCAGTTTGCAAACAGTATACATTACATGGTAGTTTTGCTGGTTACCTGTTTCTGCTGAGCAAGATTTTGTTGTTGTAAGCATTAAAAAAAAATATTTTTTTTGCTATTTTTGCTTAGCCGGAAGGGTGTCCTTACTTGGAAATTCTGTGTTGAATTTAGATACCCTAAATGTATTAATCATTTTAAATGAGTAAACAATGACAATCTTATTCTAAATTCTGGCTAGAAACCTTTGCCCAATTTCATAGACAGTGATAGAGCTGCTTTTAAAGCAGAAAATAATGTTTAAAAATGCTCTGCTTAGCAAAGAAAAAGCAGGATACCAGTCACAGATCGTACATGTGGCATGGTATTTTGGCCGGTAACCTTATTCTAGTAAGCATTTAAATTGTACTCAGCTACTTTTTGTGCTTTAGCAGCTCTACGAAAAAACATCTGGTAGAACTAGAATGACCTTTGATGGTGCAAGAATTTTGTTTTTCTTTCATTCAAATCTCGTTTAACACACATTTGGGACTCTGTGCATTTTAGAACCCTTCCTACTGTTTGTAACATTCTCTAGCGAGTTGACCAGCCATCTGGGTTGTGTATGGGGGCACATGATATCACATTGCAGGCTGGCATGTTTTAAGTCAAAACCACAGTGGATGGTTTTGAATGGTCAAACAGTAGGAGGGTTGGTGTAGGTAACTCATCATGATGATCTTCCGGTTGGAATGACGTTTCCATTTGTTTGTTTACTTTGATTCAGCTGAGCATTGGTGACATTTCAAAATACAGCGATGCATACAGACCCAATGGACATGGAGGCGCATTGAGCCACCTGAAGGTAAGCTATCAATGACATAATACACCGATAGATAGTATACCATCAAGCCTCGCCCAACATAACAACTGACATACGTCATGCTCTGCCTCCTGCCACATACAAAAGACGAAACGCAAACTTGTTTAGATTTTGTAATGTGGTTTTAACGTGTCAGACTTTTGGGTGTGTGCTTCTGTTTGTGATTGGTCGGGGGGGGGGGGGGGATGGGGGCGGCTTTAATGGATCGGTCTATTATGAACAGCATAGGCCAAGTACCCAACACTTGTTTTTGTTTGAGCATGAGTACCAGTTAACATCAGCCACTGGTCAACAAGTGGTCCATGTGTGAACTTGACCATACTAATGATGACCAGCCACACATGTCCACATGAATTGACCCCTTCCTTATGCATCACATTTGTGGGGTAAATAAAAGATGCATTGACTGAAGAAATATTGCTCCAACTTCACAGTGCATGGTTTTTGTGAAAATTATCAAGTACACACACTATGCGTACCATTGCCACCGCAAAGGTGTGCAGCAGAAGGTGATGAACTATTGATGTAATCAGTAAGGTTGCTATAATCATCTGCAAATGGTTAGGGCGCCCTCAAGTGATGTATTTTGAGAGGGAGTTGGTTATCTAACAGGTTTCCAAAAGCACAATTCATATCTGACAAATTTGTACGATTGGCAGTTAAAGGGCTTAAGAGCTACATCTGAAACACCAATGGGACTTGTTCAGTTTGTAATATTACATTGAATAATATTGTTGGAACAGTTCAACTGAAAAACAGGACATGAAAGAGCAGCAAGTTTAAAAAACATAAACAAGTGTCGTTTGTTTAGGAGATATAAAGCATGCACAAAGCGTAAAGCAAATAAATTACTGTAATAAACGTTTTCACTTTGGGAGCTTATTCGTGGTTGTTTTTTTCTTTGTGTCATTCACAGACAGCAATGGAGGAATCCTCCTCGCATCTTGTGCTGCCAACCGTGGAGCCCAGCGACCTCCAAGATGACCTGAGCTCAAAGGTCAATGGTGCCACTGTGGACCTGAAGGAACCCACCTTGGAGGGCGTGACCCTTGATCTGGCGAAGACTAACCTCATCGTTAAGCGATTTGCCGTTGCTTCCAGGTAAAGGATTTGCAGAGGGACGCTGTTTTAGGTTTTTTTTTACGAACCCTGTATCCGAAAAAGTTGTTTGTAAACACTACATGTAACAGGGGTTACAAATTGCAGAGTTTTATCTGAATGCAGCATTTTTGATTTTTGCCTGGTGGAACAAATAGATGTCATTTTCTTCAGATATGAAGAAGTCTTGCTCTTTGATCTACTTCTCTGGCGTTGAGGATACTGCTACCAGAGGCTCCTTGAAATCTATAACTCTAAGGGTTGCCAAAAGGTGGAAATGCCTTCATTTCAACATGCCTGCTAAAATTCGGATCCTGGTTTCAGACCTTATTGTCAGCAACGACTTTCACCCCTGCGTGTAAACAACGTGCAGCAATATTTCTTTACAGAAGAATAATTTCACATAAATCATTGACAGTAACTGCACTAGTGGAAGTAGTTTGTCAACATTACCAGTGCTGTACCTTATCTTGATTCAAAGAGAGTAAAGTGATATTTTCAACAAATAGCTTAAAAGAGCAAGTCGTCGTGTGCCCGGAAGAAGGACCTAATGAAAGTGTGACCAGCAAAAGTTCGTTCACAAAGTGTTCATCTTGAATCATGAAGAGTAATCATGCTAGTACTAGCCGTTTTGCCAACATCACCGGTGTTGTTGTACCTAATCTTGATTCAAAGAGAGTAAGTGATGTTTCTAACGAAAGGTGTAAAAGAACGAGGGAACAAAGAGCAGCCACTTCACCAGCATTAGCATTGCTGTACCTTATTCTTACTGTAAGAGTTTTACATGTACCATATTGTTTACATTGGTTAAATGCTCTCTGGTGATGTTTGTTGTTCACAGTGCTGATAAGGAAGAGGCGTTTGCCAGAGCAGATGGAATCATGAAATCGATCATTGAAGATCAGAAAATGCGCTCCGTACGCTATACAGCAATCCTTACTGCTGAGAAGAAGACACAGGTAATAAAATCCTGAAGGAATCTTCCATGTGCGGCGTTCTTCCTTTAATAACACACGAGGATAAATAAAAATGATTTCCAATAGAGGTCCTGTTAGCTAGTTAATAATAATAATAGTGTACATTTACAATGCGCCATGTCTGTCATAAATGACACTCCTGGCGCCAAATTATCAAATCTGGTGGAGTGGAGATTGTTACGAGTGATTTTATGAGAGGAAGCGACCATAATACAACACCTTGAAAGGAATACAAGGTGAGGTGGTGCATATTGCTGCCAGACCATGCCAGAAACTCTGGGGTAAACCCCTTCTCTTTACGATAAGTGTACTGGGTTCTTTTACGTGCATTACACAACACACGGGACCAACAGCTTTACGTCTCATCCGAAGGAAGAAGCAATAATGGTCAAGTGTATTGCTTAAGGACGCGAGTGTCATGACCGGGACTCGAACCCACACTCTGCTGATTAGAAACACCAGAGCCCGAGTCCGGCGCCCCTAACCGCTCAGCCATGACACGCCGAGTTATTGCTGACAAAAGCTAAAAGTAAAGCAAAGCCTGCACAGATTTGTTGCACGGCAACAAATAGAGGTCCCATACACGTGAGAAATGTTGAAAGGAAACCTTAACAGATAGATGGGTTGCAGTAGACACCATCTTTCGATGACAATTTCTCTTTTGGCCTATAGCCGAGTCAAGCTCTGTAAATTTCAACGCAGCTTCCAATAATGGAAGGGGTTCATAAACACGCACGCATGCCGCGTGCAGTACTTACGCCTAATGCACAGTTGTGCGCTCAAAAAAGTGCAGTCATTGTCATCAAAGATGGCTGATTTGTCCCATTGTTGACGTCATGAGCAACCCATCTATTGGTCAGTGAAAAAAAAATTGGGGACGAATGAAACGACGAGCTAGCTGGGTCCTGTTGGTTTGTCAAGGGCAACATTCCAACTCTTATAAGATTGCCATTTTTGGTTATGCTAAATCTTAGTTGGTTAGGCTGCTCAGTGTTGATATCATCAAACCCAGGACTTGTATAATGTTCTGCTCATCAGTCTCCTGATGATGACTAGAACAGGCTAGTCGAATTGTTGGGACCAGTAATATCTCACTCTGCGGCAGTAAAGATAACACGAGAAGTCCCCTTGATCCACGTAGGAGAAGTAGAAGCACCTCGATTTTGTCCTATCTACTCTAGTAGACATACAGGAGGACACATTCGTAGCAGAACTAAAGTAGTCTCCCAATTTGTTCTAATCTACTCTGCTGTAGTAGATAAATAGGTGGACAGGTCTTTCAAAAGCAATCAGTACAGCAAAGTAGATACTATCACATGGTGTTACTGCATCGGAAGTAAATATAACTAGTAAACTTCCGGGTACAACCATGTATAAATGTCTTTTGGGAGGAGTGTTGGCTCTGAAAAGAGCCAATGTGGGCTCAATGTTTCTGCTTGGCTGCTTCTGAAAATGAGCAGAGTGTACTGTTCGAGTGTACCACAACGATCCTTTTCAGAGCCAACACTCCCCCCTCCCCCCAAAAGAGATTTACACACAGCTGTACCCGCAAGTTTACTAGAAATAGTTATTTCCTATCGCTCACATCATGCAAAGCTTCAACCATCAATAATACATCGATACCTCACCATGCAATACCTCAAAACTCCTGTTCTCATTGTGTTACCTAAGAGGTCTGGTGCTCTCTTGGGAAGGTCTTTTGAGTATTTGGGTTTACTAAGGGTGAATCATTTTTGTTTCGTTGAGAACAATTTCATGATTTCTTGATTCAGATGGAGCCAGCCCCTTCAGACAGACTGACCGTAGGGCGTCATCTCCTCCAAGAGCCAACCCCAGAGTTCTTTGCCCACTTCAAAGGAGACTCTTGCAACGTCTACTTGACGGCCTCCACCATCGGTCTGTCCATGACCACGTCGGGAAAGCCCATAGCTCTACCAACCAAGACTGGTGACTGGAAAATCAACGGGACGTGCACTGCTCCGAACGATGTGACGTAAGCAGCTCTGAGAGACGGACAAAAAATATACCTTAGTAAAGTACAATATCCAAAAGGACAAAAACATTCACATTCTTGTGAATTTGGTTTGCGGTAACACTATGTGGTTATATTTACTTTGCTATATACAGTAGATTGTTCTTGTGAGAACTTGTCCTGTTATTATTCCACTACTGCGGAGTAGATACAATCTACTGTATAATAGCAAAGTAGATATAATCACATGGTGTTTCTGCAAACCAAACATACATTGATACCTCACCATGCAGTGCTTCAAAACCTATATTCACATTTTTTGCATAGTTTTCTTGGGGACTTCAAAATGCGATTAGAATTTTTTTTTTAACTTCAGAAATGTTCCTTTTACCAGTTGGTTGCCTCTAAAACTACCTTTTATGACAAGGCCTTGGACCTTGGACGAGGCTTTTGCCAAAAACACATTGCTTTGAATCTTGTGATGGAGCCTGGAGACTTTTTTTTTTTCTTCCTATCATCATTACAATGAAAATGGTCATCTTTTTTATTTCTTCAGATTGGTCGCCACTTTGCCGAAGAATGTTCCCCAGGGCCCGGATAGTTTCACCATGAGGTGAGTTGCGGTCACTACACAGGCAAAACAACTTGATTGACTTGTGTTTATACCATACTCGATATCTGGCAGAGGGAATCCCCCCCCAATCCCCGCCCCAAAAGAAAAAGAATGGTCCTTTACCATGCTCTAATACACTCTTCCCCTCTTGTACAGAATTACCCCCCCCCCACCACCTCGAAAATCCTCTAAAAATTCCTGAGATTCCTAGAACACAATGAAGACACAAAGGGAGGGGGGGGTACACCATGCCACATATCGATCACCAAATGCTTGTGCCAAGTAAAAAGGCTGATGATGGCAAAGGTGCAAGGGTGCTTCACCCAAGTATCTTCAAGCCAACTGGTTTCTCAAGACACAATCTATACACAAGTTTTACAAAACATACCCTGAGAAATTATCCCACTGGACATGGTGTCAGGTGTACAAGGAAAACTGCTTTCCACAGGGTTCTGATCTGATAAAATTGAAATCGCTTGACTTTGCCAGAGATGGTGGCAGCAGTAAAGTTCTATGACTATAAATATTTGAAGAGCCAACAATCATCGCCTCTTTTCACCGACAGCCTGAGTTTCACTAAGGACTTTCAGTACTGGATCCTCGCACCAACCAGTTTCGTTTCCATGGAGACGGACGGGAAGACCCAGAAATACAGCCTGGCTACCGACATCGACGAAACACCAGAGACGTTCTCGTATCATTGTTCCAACAGTGTCTTTCGCCTTGTTCCCAAGGGAGGAACTAGGGAGGCACGACTCATCTTTACTGAACTTCAGGTTGGTGTTTTGATGTAGATTGGAGGGGCTTTATTCTAATGAAGCTGTTGTTTATTTTTACTGTACTGAAGACAAATGCACATGGTTACTATAATAGTATGCAGTTCATTTGTAGCGCTTTATCACACCGGACGGTCGTTTCAAAGAGACCCATTTATGTAGCACCTTGGAAGGGTTCACAAAGTGATCAGGCGCAATCTGCAGCCATCATCCTAAATGTTGTTATTTTTATTTAGTAAGGTTCATGTAAACACCATGGAAATAATTTCTACAATGAGTTCTGGTGAGTTTAAAAACAAGAACCAGTCACGTAACATCTCAATATACCTGTTTCAGACTGGCACTCCCGAGTCACGCCCAACCGAAATTATTGAATTAAGTACATGAAAAGTTTGACGCCTGAAAAAGTAAGGAGCGATTAGACATGCTAGAAGTCAAAAGATCGAATGATGCAGTCGGTCAGAACAACTCTGGAGCATCTTGGGTTCAGACGTCGAACTTGTCATGAGCCGTACCTAATGCAAATTTATGTTAATTAAGTTCGCCTGTCTGAAACTGAAATCTAGAATCGCTTCTTATCTAGTTGGTTCAGCGCGACTCTGGAGCGCCAGCCTGAAATGGGTGTTAGTGTCTACAAAAGAAACACTTTTGTTTTTAAATCACTACAACTCATTAGAGAGAAATCAGTTTGCATGGTGTTACCATCAACCTACATGACCTAACAAGATTATATTCCTACCAAGAGTCATAAAGACTGCAAGTCTTAGTTGTAAAGTAAACATTGAACCATTGAGGTGTTAAGTTGCGCAAATCTGCTTCCTTTACATGTCAAAGCAATGTTGGACCAAACAGGTCCCTAAAATTGTTTGAATGCGTGCAGGATTTCACATTGTATGAATGGGTGCAAGATTTCACATTCTATGAATGGGTGCAAGATTTCACATTTTATGAATGGGTGCAAGATTTCATATTCCATGAATGGGTGCAAGATTTCACATTCTATGAATGGGTGCAAGATTTCACATTCTATGAATGGGTGCAAGATTTCACATTTTATGAATGGGTGCAAGATTTCATATTCCATGAATGGGTGCAAGATTTCACATTCTATGAACGGGTGCAAGATTTCACATTCTATGAATGGGTGCAAGATTTCACATTCTATGAATGGGTGCAAGATTTCACATTCTATGAATGGGTGCAAGATTTCACATTCTATGAATGAGTGCAAGATTTTACATTCTATGAATGGGTGCAAGATTTCACATTTTATGAATGGGTGCAAGATTTCATTTTCTATGAATGGGTGCAGGATTTCACATTCTATGAATGGGTGCAAGATTTCACATTCTATGAATGGGTGCAAGATTTCACATTCTATGAATGGGTGCAAGATTTCACATTCTATGAATGGGTGCAAGATTTCACATTCTATGAATGGGTGCAAGATTTCACATTCTATGAATGGGTGCAAGATTTCACATTCTATGAATGGGTGCAGGATTTCACATTCTATGAATGGGTGCAGGATTTCACACTCTGTGAATGGGTACAAGATTTCACATTCTGTGAATGCAAGCAAGATTTCACATACTTTATTTATACACTAAACCCATTTCCTGTCCATCTCTTTTAATTTTTTTAATTTTTCATTCTATGACTACAGATTCAACCTTTTGGGATAACGGCCAAGGCGGGAGGTGACCAGTTCGGTCCAGCCAACGACTGCGTCGGATTCTTCACTGAGGGAATCTGGATGGGGCTCTTCATGGGGCTGATATTAGTCCTCATCTTCTCCTTCGGTATGGGCATGCTGTCCAATCTTAAAGTTATGGATAAATTTGACGATCCAAAGGGTAAAACGATTTCAGTGAATACAGGAGATTAGTACAAAATATCATGTAGAGTTAATGTTATTAGAGGTAGTATCAGTAATGTGGTATGTGAATTGTTTGTTTATGATGTACAAGGTACTCTGTAATTGATAAAAAAGTTGTAAGATGTTACAATGACGGTGTGACATTGTTACTAGGAATGTCATCGTGCACCCATTTGAAGGACTTAACAAAACTGTGACTGGCAAAAGGTCGTAAGCAATTAATGTCCAAAACTGTGTTTGAAGAAAAGTAAGTGTGAAAGTTTTAGTCGGTTTTGTACTGTGCGTAAATCATTCAGGAAAGTTCAATTCCGCATAGGAATGGAAAAACATGTTTAAGGGAGTAATTCTAGCGAGAAATATACAACAGTTATGCCCTGCTTCTTTCGAAATAGCCATGGTATTGCTTGTGACCTTTTGCAGGGGCCAAAAAGCGGTAATTAATGTGCCTGGAAAAAGATCGTACAGCCTTACGATCTTCTTCTGGGCACACCATTGATGTGTGTCACTCGAATGGACTTTATGCTTGACCCCAAAAAGGGCCATTTGGGGGGAAAACTTTGAGCCAAAACAGCAAGTGGTAAAACTTCTAAAAACACAGTTATTTCATGTTTAACTTTTGAAATGTAAAACTCTGTCTTAATATTCCTTCAGAATGTAATTTGTTCCACCCCCATAATGTTAATTCTCCCTTTTTGCAGTCAAGTATAAAGACAAATTGATGAACTGAAAAAACAGCTCAATCCTGTCAATGAAACTCAAAAACATTTTAGTACATTCCGTCAGATTGAAGAAATTATCTTCAAGACCAGTTTCCTCTATTGACCTAATTCACCTGACATCAGAATGATCGTGGTTGCACCATTTTGGGTGTCAGTGTCCCAGTGTGTTACACAGTGTAGTGCACATTTGAGGTGACACAGCGTTTTTCGAGTTGACTATCACAACAGCGAGCGTGGCAGCAGTAGTCACGTGTGACGGTGGTGCAAGGGGTTGATTGATTTTGGGAGGTTTCTAATGTTCTCTTTGGCCAAGTGTGAAGCTTTACTGGAATGTCTGGTACATTAGCATTTTTCGGTTGTACATTAGCCTTGGCAAAGACTCTGTACATGAGTGCACCTGCTTGTTTTTTGGTGCAGCCATAAGTCAGGTAGGCATCATGTGCACAAACCGCACTTACACGTACATGTGACAGCATTAAGCTGTTTTGCAACCTTGTATAAGGCGGGGACTCCAGAAGTGCTGTTGTGTGTATTGGTGTTGTCGGGCCGGCCATATATGTAATAGCTCAGGAACTAGACTTATTAAATTTGTGTAGAGTTAAGTTCTAGTGAGGTTTGCAGAGACACCATGTACATAACACTTGAAAGAACCGGTGGTTTGACAACTCAACATTTCGATCAGTATGCTCTGATCGTCTTCAGGAGAAATATGTAGATGGTGTATACTATGTATATGGCGTCTCAGCAAACCTCACTGGATTGTATTCCCACTATGCAATGTTTCAAATCCTACTTCGAGTGAAGTTCAAACAGCAGAACATTAGAGCCTTCTCACTGGAGTCACATTTTTATATAGACACGCGGCAGGTCTGCAATGATGGAGCACTATGCACAGGTTGGATACTTATGCATAGTGCTATCCAGCATTGCATTTCGTAGCACACGTTTGCACAGTTCTAGTAACGTGTGTGCATGAAGAGCATGCATGTAGGTACTCCACCAATAAAATATTGACGTCATTTGAGAAGGGTCTATGGAACTTGCACACAGTGCATGGTTGCCTTATGAGTTGGGAGGGAAAGCTCTAATTACTGCAGGAGACCCCGGATGGCCTTAAAGTAGTAGCCTTGGACAAGACTAGATGTGCATTTGTTTTAAAGCCTTTTGCATGCTGGAGTACTGGTTTTAATCGACTGAACAAAATTGCCCCTTATTCTATGTAAACCTCACTATTCACAGCCTTTTGCATTGGTTGTAATCGACTGAACTTAATGACCTCTTATTCCATGTAAACCACACACTATTCACAACGTTTTGCATTCTACAGCATTGGTTGTAATCGAGTGAACTTAATGACCTCTTATTCCATGTAAACCACACACTATTCACAGCGTTTTGCATTCTACAGCATTGGTTGTAATCGACTGAACTTAATGACCTCTTATTCCATGTAAACCACACACTATTCACAGCGTTTTGCATTCTACAGCATTGGTTGTAATCGACTGAACAAAATGACCCCAATGTTCAATCTCTTGTATTAAAGAGTTTTGTTGTACCTTATTGGTAGAGCCAGTATACATCATTGGTTTAGTCTAGTCATTTATGCTTATACGACCGTTAACCCAAGTTTACCCGATCATTATGCAAATAATTTTTGTTTAAAGTTTAAATGTATGACTTTATCGGTACTCAATAATGAATGTCAACAAAATTAAGAAATCTGTAAACTTTGTGATAGAAATTTATTAATCCAAATAAATCAAAATATACAGAACAATTTGTGTCCAAACACTGCAATTATTACTTTAGTTGTTTGAATGACTTCACACAAAAATATACAGTATTAATATACATCAAAGTGATAACAGTAAATTGTTATACAATGTGGACGGATGTTTGTTGCAGTTTTGTGGACGGAACTTGTCATACATTGGATGGAATTTGTGACATTCATTTGGAAACAACTCACATTATAACAGGGGACGGAATGTGGTTGTGCAAACGTCTCTAGTTTAAAAATAAAAAGATCTCGAAACGTTCTTAATTAGTCGAGGTGGGAAAACAGTAAAGTTTGCATATTTACAGAAACATACATTTATAGTTTAAAAACTGCAAAATTTAATTCAATATTGAGAAAGATACATCCCATTCTATAATTCAGCTCCTTTCTGGACCAAGAAGTAAAATACATAAACTCTTCTCTTCAAGTGCCACCCCTTTTTTGCCAATCCCACTTATTCACTTCACGCTAAAATCTGACCGTTAAAATTACAGCATGTTTAACCAATATTTGACCCTTTTCGTGAACAGTACAACATAATTGTTGGTAAGGTCGGTCATTTTTACAGACAGGAACCAGCTTTCTTGGGCTCGGCTTACGTCACTGCCGCTCAAACCCCTCATTTGCCTTGAATCATAGCAAAGGAAAGCATGACCTATTTTCAACTAATCACAGCGTGACAGTTTTGTTCCAAGTCAGTCCATTACACAAGTACATGAATTTGCTTAGTATACAAGGGATATACACATACGCAAAAGAGTTATTTCATAAACGTTCGAGGAGACTGTACAGCCCGTGTGCATGTTCACCATGGATTTGCATTGTTGCATCACTTTGTATCTGCTTACAAGAACCACCAGGGCCCAATTTCATGGCACTGCTTACCAAAGAATTCTACGCTTACAGTCCTCTGTAAAGCGTGTACTCCTATGGGCCGTGGCAGGGCGTAAGCGCAGAATTCCACGGTAAGCAAAGCCACGGCATTGGGCCCAGCAAGTTAGCGTGCCTTTTGCTTTGTATACAGTTAGCTGTGGTTGTGAACTAGAAACTGTGCTAAGGGCTGCTCTGTAAGCAGATAACGTCTGCTTACAGGCTTTAGGAAAATGGTACCATGGTAAACTAAAGCAGTCGAACTTGCTCCTACAATCAGTTCTCTTAAGATTGTGAACACAATGACATTAGAAATAGTTGTGAACATGTAAAATGCTGTCCTCATGGTGACGTTTTACATGTGGAAACGAGATGAGGCGTATCCTTTTACAGTACTGGCACACTTATTTACAGTTATGAACAATTTTGAACATTGTTAAAAACAGGATTGTGTTTTAACCGTGCCCTGCATGGAAAATTATCCAACACTTTCTCAGACTGCTTGTGCTTGCTACCCTTTCATCAAACATTGTGTTAAAAGTTAAAAGGATTCTCCTGAACTTAAGAATTGATTTTTAGTTTAAACACATTTTTTGTACTGCTTTCTAATATTTAAGATACCAAGCTGTTAAACTAGGCACAGTGTTATAACACTGCTATTCAAACAAATTTGAGAAGAATGGGATAAAAAAACCTTCTTTAGCAGAAAGAGATTACCATAAAAAATACCATGTGATGTAGACTAAGATTAGTTCCTACACATTTGTCCTTCGTGAATTAATTTGTTGAGTAGCTTTATGACATGGGGCCCAGCTGTCTGGTCAACAGCTAAACAGTTATTGAATACTCAATCAGCCAAGAATTTATGGCAAAATACAACAAAAATAAATAGAGATAGATTCTACAATTGTTGTTTTCTTTATAAAGAAACAAGGGGTCTATTTGAAAAACTTTACATTTTAAACGGAACACTGGGTTGAATAAAACACATTTCTTATAATATAATCTACACACTGTCAATGGCTATCACAGTTTACCATTAGGCCGGCTTAATCCACAATCCCACTAACTTCAACCAGGTAACTAACCTAGTCATCCAGTTGACACAGCAGCGCCACACCCCTCTTAATCCAGTGCTGAACCGGTTTATCCGTTGGTAGGTCCATGGGTAAGACAAAGTTAGTGGAGTGACCCGTGGTTGACAGCACACCTCTGCGCTCGCTGGTTTTGTACAAGGGGCACACGTAGTCGGTTTTGGGTTTGAAGTCTGTTTTTTTACCTGGTGGGGAATCAAAAAAGCTGTGTTGGGGAATCTCAAAGTAACTGAAAGCAATGTATCAGAGAGCTGCTTAAGCACAAAAAGCAACTAAGCACCAAAAAAAAAAAACAATTTTGCTTACCAGAATAAGGTTACCAGCCAAAATACCATTTCACATGCATCTTTTGTGACTGGTTTCCTGCTTATTTTTGCTTACAGCTTTGGGCCCAGGTTCTTTCAAGACACAGACCTTCTTGTTTTACATGCTCCCCCCCCCCCCACCCACTTACCACACCTTGAGCCCCCCACCCCACGCCCCACTCAATTCACAGTAACCAAACTGGGGCTTCGGGCACAAAAAGTATGGCCCAGGTTTGGTTTCACAAGAATCAGTATCTATTATTTCTATCGCACAAAGGGAACATGACCAAGATGATGGCAACCTTTTGAGGCTTCCCCACCGGACACTTTGTTCAAGCATGCATCAAAAATGCTAATAAGATGACTGTTAGTCCTAGTTTAATGACGCTGATTTACTGAAGTGACAAATTGATGCTCAAGGTTAGAGAAAAACCCAGTCTTACATAAAGCCTATTTCACAAACTTTCATCTTTGTTTATTTCTTAATATCTTTGAACAATCGTCATCTACTTTGGCGTTTGTTCTCTGTCGTCTTATGAAGGTATTGAAACATTGGAACATTCAACTTAAATTTCAAATTACAACTTAATAAAAGAATTACAGATAGATAGATTATAATGGAGCTGATGCGGAGAGTAAGTGTGGAAAATGGGTGAAACTGCGGAAGGGCCCATAAAGCTTGTGAGGGTATGGGACCCAGAGCATGCATGCACTGGACCGGTATGTACAGCAAGGAATTTTGTTTATGTGAGTGTTCGTCCAATGATTACGCATTATACAAATACAGAGCAAGTAAAGAAAATTTGGTGCTAAATCTGGGAGTGAAAAACAAGGATCGTAATCTTGAAATGCTGTGGTAAGCAGCGTCATGAGATTGGGAGCAGATATTTTTTACTTACCAGGTTTAACCCAGATGACTGGGACGGGATCAAACAGCACCTTGGGTTGAGACTCAGCAAGAAGCCCCCTGCAACGGAAGAAAAAACAAGATGTAATGGTTAATGGTTAACCCTTCATTTCACTACATCCTCCAAAATCCATGCCCTAGTTCGGCTTGATTTTAGTAGACCAAATACAGCATCAACCAAACTAACTATGCTATTAAAAAATAGATAAAAAAAAAAAAGTATTAAAAATACTTGTTAGTGCTCTAAATGTGAAATAAAAAAAGTGCTTGCACTTAGAAAAAAAAAAAAAAAAAATGCTATTAAAAAAAAAAATCTGAATTTTGAATTAAATTTTTCTTAAGATTTCCAAGTCGATCTTACTTCTTTCTATCCCAGCGTGCTCCATCCAGGAATAAACCATTGACGTACACCCCATCCTCCGGTGGCTTCTCCACCGTTTCACACGGCAACACCTGATACAAAAAAATATAACAAATAATGTTAAGTTCAGAAGATTGTAAATTTCAGTTCCTTAGCTTACATCATGTTTGTAAAATATTATACTAATTAACAATGTTATATTGACCCAAATCACCTCACGCTATTATCACAATAATCTTGATTGCGCCATTTTGGTAGTCGGCGTTCCTGTGTGGTATACAGTGTAGTGTGAATTTTAAACGACGTGGGGTTTACACACTTAACCGTTGACTTCAAAAATGGTGAGGGCAGCACAGTCGCCGCGTGTGACGTGTGCAAGGGGCCAATACCTAAATATTTTTATAATCACATGTGGACACTGATGAGGACCCCTCAAGTCTTGGCAATTGTAGAACCTTGCTTCTGGAAGGGCATAGAGGAATTTTCCTGTTTGGAATTGGGGGATTTTTTTTAGAAATTGTGCGTTACCATCGAGAACTGGGTGTTCCAGCCAGCTGGGACTATTACCGTTTCTGGGTGGGGAAAGCTTTCTGTTTCTTTTGCCATGAGCATCACTTTCTGATGGAAACCAATGCCTTACAAGTTTTCATTTATTTATTACTACTATTAATACTCCCTTTGAGAACAACCCATGTTCCTAAATGGAGAGTTCCAAATTGAACACGAACGTTCCAAAATTTAAAACACTCCATCAACTTGTATCAAACAGACAGACCTCTTGTAACCTACCTCAAACTCAAATCCACACTTATCAATAGGGATGGTGTACTTCCTGGCATAGTTCTGCATGGCGCCGGTCAAGAAGGCCTGGGTGAAGAAGAAGCCCGAGAGCCAGAAGATGTTCGGCTTGAGGTTATCGTACCAGTCCTGGAGGAACTTCAGACGAGCTAAGAAGTCTGTGATGTAACTGCCCAGAGGCTTCAGGGTGGAGTAAGAACGCTTGGACCACATCTCTGGCACCTTTAATGGGGTTGTAATAAGAGATTTTAAGTGACATATCTCGTCTCGCTGTCAAAGCAGCGAATTCATTTACCCCTCCCGTTTCTCAGCTGTGCTGTGAAGAGACTTGCTTTTAAATCTCGCCATGTCTTGTTCCTGGGCATTGGGGCAGGTTTCTATCCCTTCAAAAAGTAGCCCACACCTCGAGTGCCCTTTGGGCCTTGTGATGGGTGAATTGCATTTAAAAAAAAATCTAAAAAGAAGCACTCTAATAAAATAAAAGGGGCATTCTTTTTTGCCAGCTTGTGGACCTCACCTAGAGCATCTTGAGCTTACAGCAGGAAAACATTTCTGCCAAATATTCTCTTAAGTGAACATTTAAAGAAATTATACAATGATAAACATTCTTTTTAACAACATTTTGGAGTTACCACATACACCAATGAGTGATAAGCACTGTATACTCAGTGCTTTCCCAGAGTTCTGCAGCAAAAAAAATGCACAGGCATACTACTCTGGTGGGATTCGAACCCTAAACCCTTGCATACTAGAGTCGATATCTAAACCACTAGCCCACTGAGCGTGTACGTTGATGACAGGCCATCCTGAATCCTATAATCCTGATAATCCTCTAAATTATTACATCTGTCGAATTTTTATCAATATTATGATAGGCTTAATATTGGAAAGAACCAAAATTAAAATAAAAACCTTGCCCTCCGACAGTTCAGGGCTAACGATGACAAAAGGTTCGCGATATTGAAATACAAGAGAAAACGCATTGCTGACTGCGAAATTAATCCCTAAGCTGATTTGGTTGAAAATAAGTTCCCACTCATATTTCCTTATCACATAAAATTGTCAAGCAACATTTTGAGCAAAGCTGCTTGACAATATTGAGGTGCGGATAGAACAGCCCTTACCATCCCAAATCCTTTTCTTTGCGGAAATGAAAGGATTCAGAAGGACAGAGGGCTGAAGGCCCAAATAGCAACTGCTTATAACTGGTCAGGCATTCCAATCTTATCCAAGTCCAAATATGTTGGTGTGAAGTTACATAAAAGAGGAGGATATTGGAGGACTGAGGTCACCTATAGGCAAGTGGGCCTTAGGGAGTAAGGGTTGAGCAATGTGATTCTGAGATGTCTACCTTTCCAATGAGAAGATTGCTAGCCACAGCTTCCAGCTCTGAGGACATGACCACCAGACCCTTGATTGCCTTCTGGAGATTCTGAAGACTGCTGCGGATCGTCTTCATCAAACTGTGACGAGACAAACAAAGGAACAATAAGGGTGAAAAAAAATGATGTAAGATTTACTAATTTTAAGTGGGTGATATTTCGGGCACAAAAACAGACCTTGTTATATAATAACATAAAGAGTGTGGGTTGGAATCCCACTCAAGGCACTTGTGTCCTTAAACAAGGCACTTTACCATTATGCTTCATCATTTAGATAGGAGGTTAAGCCATATGCCCCCATGTGTTGTGAAATACACACAGAACCTAGTGCGCTCATCGTTAAAAGAAGGGGGTTTGTCCCCGTGTTTCTGGTATGGTTGGCAGTACATTGTGCCTTGGTGCTTTATAAACGGGTCTCATAATTCAGACTTAGCTCTACATACCTGGTGTTTACAAAAAATGAGCACTTTGAGATGCTCCCGCCACGCATAGATAAAGCGCTATACAAGAACTGCGCAGTGTTATTATTATTATTATCATCATGATGGCGTGTTGTGGCCGAGCGGATAAGAACACTGGACTCAAGCTCTGGTGTTTCTGATCAGCAGAGTTCGGGTTCGAGTCCCGGTCGTGACACTTGTGTCCTTAAGCAAGACACTTAACCATTATTGCTTCGTCCTTCGGATGGGACGTTAAGCCGTTGGTCCCGTGTGTTGTGTAATGCACGTAAAAGAACCCAGTGGCACTTATCGCAAAGAGAAGGGGTTCACCCCGGTGTTCCTGGTTTGATCGGCTGCAGATTGCGCCACAGCACCTTGTGAACCATTACATGGTGCTATGTAAAGGAACAGGTCTCATACTTCAACAAGGTAACTCATCATACCTTGCAGGAAAAAATACTGAGCGCTCTGAGACGCCCATAGGGTGTGATAAAGCGCTATATAAAAACTGCGTATTATTTATTATTATCATGATGATGATGATGATTTGGCAGACAGTGGACTGAGTGTACTTACTTATTAAATCGTTCCATCTCTTGAACCAGCACAGTGTTCATACTTTCGTTGTATATCACCGGGAACTTCTTTAAAGCCTCCTCCAGATCATAATCTTTGGGCAACTAAACATAACGATAAAAACAGTTGATTAAACATTGGGCAAGACATAAAAAACAACTGCTTCAATAAAATGGGTGAGACAAACAGATGCCATGAAGAAAATTTACAAAGATCTTAACATGACTGTTTGAAAGTGCGCTTCCAAAATTGTAGAAGATCCAGGTATTTCTCAAGAGTGCCCCTCAGGGAGGGAAGTGATGAAAGCAAATAGTGTCTTAGAAATGGTACCTTAGTGAGGATGTCCTGTGCAATCTCAAAGAGGACATCGTCGGTCTTTCCTCCTCCGGCGCTAACCCTGCCTCCTTGGGTCAGCAAGATGGAATCAAAGATCTGTTTGGTTTCCTGCAGGGACTTGGAGATGTCCACGTTCTCGTGCATGCCAAAGATCTCTGGTTCCTGTACTGTGGGCATGCTCTGTGTGCCAAAATGCAACATGAAATTAATATAGGCTCAAAACTTGTGATAACATTTAAAACCTCAAATATTTATATTTATACACCAAGTTGTACCGTATCGTGGCCGAGCAGTCAGTGGATTGGGCTTAAGTTTTGGTGGCCAAGTCATCAGGATGTGAGTTCGAATCCCGGTCATGACACTTGTGTCCTTCAGCAAGACACTTAACTACAACTGCTTCAAATAGGGGAAGAGGCAGTTATGTTTGTCTCACCTTGGATTCATTTACCCCTTCCTGTTCGCGTGTCAGCGCGCATAATGCACCAATCAGCATGGAGGATTTACGGTGCATGTGCGTCGACACACACCTGCGGTGGCCATAGCTGCGGCAGTGTCAACACCCATGAATGAGCTGCTTGGATTACTCTAAACTGTACAAAGCTATGGGCAAGTGTGAGGAATGGATTTGTGAATGGTTTCAACCAGTCAATCAGAAGAAACCACAGCTACTCTTCAGGAGCCCAGATCCCTACTGTCTCCCAAACTATCCGACCCCTATCATCCCCCTCCTATCCTCCTACCTTAATAAACTCCAAGTATTCCTCGTAGGTCGCCCTGGGAGGAGCGTAGTAGTTCCCGCTGGGTGAGAACTTATACTTGGGGTCATGGACGATCTCGGGCACGATGAAATCTGCCAGGATGGTCAGGAGACATCGTCTGTCACGGTCATCCGTCACGCGGCCGCCGTAGTTACACTCGCCGGTCAGGTAGGTGATGGCGTCATACTGGACGTCATCATAGTCATTGACGAACATCTGAGTGGGGTGACAAAAGTGACAAAGTTATTGCGACCGTGGATTATTGCGAGGCGCAGCTGATGGATCCTTACTCAACAGAGTACCCTGCAATGTCTCATGTTGGAATTTCTTACCTTGATCCTGCTTCTCTACAATCTACAACCTTAAACATATATCAAGAAATATTGATATTGTATCGCTTTTCCCTCATTGTTGTCCAGCAGGATAGCTAGCCTTTTGCTTGGCTTAAACTAAGCAGTGATTACGAAATAGAAATCCCGCATTGCAATCTGAAAATATCTGCTCACTCGCTTTAAGAAGCTGGCCCCTAGTACGTAGAGGTCACTTCAACAGTGTGACATTGTTATTAAGAAACCTCCTTACCTGTAACTGCCTGATGCTAATGCGGAGATCTGACTCATTGAAACCATATGGGATATTCCAACCCAGCGGACCGAACTTCCTCCTCTCCTGGACCAGAGCATGGAAGAAACACATCCCAAACAGCAGCTTCTCCCACGCCTGAATTATATAAACAAGAACAGTAAACCCGTATGAGTACTCTTGATAGAGTAGGCAGGGCCCACTTGCCCCCGGCGGCTATGTAATCACGCACAATTTTCAAGGACACAGACTTGGGGGGTTGACTCAACACGCATTCGTCCGTGTGTGTGGGTGGTTGATGTGGCAACCATTTCGGAAGGTTCGGTGTAGGGCAAGTTTAGCAGCGGATGACGTGTTGACTGGCTTGCAAGGTTGTGTGTGTAGTGTGCATTAATGCATGCATTAGGGGTGTCATGATTGGTTGGGAGGGGATAAAAAAGGGACAGAAGGCGCTGGAATCAACAAGCGAGCTCACTCTTTACCAGGAATATTTGGGTCATCCCTTATTCCAGACCTCTGTCTAACATAGCAGGATTTTCATAGACCGAATGGCTGCCTTGATTGTTTCCATTGCTCTCCGTACTCGATTATGGGCGGTGGCTTACAACCAGGAGACAGCCGAGTCACGCCGAACAAAGAGGGCTTCGGTGCAACTTTTCTCAAAAGAAAACTGTAATTCTAACTGGCAATACCACCATTTTCGATATATATATTTCATTTTCATAGTCCTGGTTTCATTTTGAAAATAATTTACCACCTCACACCTAAATAATATTGTGGGTAGTTTAGTCAAAACTGGGAAATAGCTGGCGTCAACTTGTAAATGGCTAGGTTTATTAACAAACAGAAATGTTCATCACATCTTATTCAAAAGAAGGAGGGAAAAAAGGGAGTGAAATGTGCAGAGTTCTACTCACAGCCTCTTTGCCAGGGCAAGACGCATAGAATTCTTCATCGCTGATTGGATCGCTGATGTAAGATTGGAGCATGTTCATCCTCAGGCCAGTTGGAGGCTCGTTGGTCATCTTCACACCGTTCTGGAGTACGGTCACCGGAAACTACAAGAACAAAAACAAACGATGAAGAAAAACATTGAGCAGTGAGCTCAACTTGGTCACATGTCCTTCAAGGGCCATTTTTTTTCAACTCAGTGTCTTGCACATAACTTCAAGAATACATCTCGGCTCAATGCACATGCTTGCTCAGGGTCCATATCCTAACTAGCTCTGCTTCTTTATGGGTCCTTCAGCGGCTTCATAAACTTCCCATACTTATTCTTTATTTCAGCCTCATCTTAAAAAATTATAAATCTTTTATTTTCCCACTACATCATCTTTGTTTTTAATACTGTGGGGGGGAAAAAATAGACTTCAACAAACTGAGAAAGAATTTGGCTAACTGCTAAAGCTGCTCAGCATGATACAAGCTTTCTAAGGTAAGAAAACTGTTGCCAAGTAAAAACTGGTAACCAATGGAAATGTCTTGCGGTGTTAACAGTTTGTGGCTGGTTCCCCGAAAATGTTTATGTTGTAAAGCATAGTTGATGAGCATTGTTTTTTCTGTCTGATTGTTCTATGAAAATGGGCACAGACCACTACCAAGAGAATTGATTGTTAAGAACTTGCTTTGGTGAGGTCACAAAGAGGGGGGTTCTCTCACTCACCTTGTCTGATGGATAGCTGGTCAGCCAGAGTCTGAAATCACCATTAACCGTCTCTGGTGTAAACTCCTCACAGAGCTTCTCCAGAGCGGTCATCCAAGAGACGGCCAAGTGACAGTTCTGCAGCACTACCCAGGTGCCCTCCTGTCTGGCTGCCTCGATCAGCTTGGCTGCTACAGGACCCTGTTATTACAACACAACACAACGGACAATCGTTAATTTCATTAAAGATGAAATACTTCTCTTGAGTTTTACTATCAATGTCTAAAGAAAATAACCGTTTTTTTAAGTTAATAGATTGACAGTTGTCCTTTACTTGTTACTGCCCCAAAATTCAATTTTGTTAAGATTAAAAAGTTCTCCTGGTCCAGAGCGGACGATGTATCAAAAAAGGGGGTCTGTTAATATTTTTTTTAAAGAATGCTTATAAAGTTATGGATTGATAGTGGGCCTTAGTTGTTCCAGTCCTGAAGGCATATCATTTTTTTTTTTTTTAAGATAAAAAAATTGTCTTCAATTTTACTCTCAACGCCTTAAAAAAAAAAATGCCTGTCCATTCCAAAAGAACGTTTTGAAGACTTACTTGTCCCTGTCCTAGCGAGATAGCATTGAACTTTTCTCCACTGAATCCTTTGTCACCGGCAAACTTGAGCAGGGCAGCCATGGGATCAGCCCCAGGGGACAGGACGAAGATGAGAGGGGCACAGGAGTGGGAGTCCACGAAGCTCTTAGCCAGGTCAAACGGTGGCGGCTGGACAAACTTCTGACCGAGCTTGCTGATGACAAAGTCGGTGACAAGCGGGCCGACCTGTGAAAACGTAAGATGAGTTATAGCCGATGAATCCATCTTTTGCTAAGCAAGATGTGATGTCATAATATTTATTATTATTTATTAATCTTTCTGGTCATGAAACAAGATATCTCCATAAGCAACTAGCACACAAGCCAGTAGAACTGAAGTAGAGAAGTCGATGAAAAAAATAAGAAGTTTTAGAGGAAAACTCTTAATATGAAAAAAACATGTAATCAGGTAGGGACTGAATACCCAAACCACATGCGAGACCCTGGGGTCGATTTCACAAAGCACAAAGATTCATCTGAAGATGATTCACCAATATTACCATAGTCATTTGCATTGTGACATCACACTTTGCTAAGCAATTAAGAGTGATTCACAGTTAAGATCAATCTTAGCTCCTTGTGAAATCGAGCCCTGGACTAAGCATGCAATTCGAACCGGGGTCCTCAACAAAAAGGCAAGGTAAGATACCACAAAGCCAGCCTGATTCCCCTCCCCCAACCACCTTGAAAAAAAATCACTATAGACAATTCTCACTGATGCCTCATTTCTATAGCAATGTGGGAGGTCTGCCATGCTGGACTGCTGTGCGTATGTACGATACGCATGCCGAGTGCCATTCAGCGTACGCGTAGTGCCATCCAGAGTTGCGTTTCGTAGCACATTTTCATGCAGTTATAGTAACGTGTGTGCGTGACGTTTGCCTGTAAGTCCACCAGCATGACGAGCGATAAAAGTGACATTATCTGAGAAGGATCTATTGTGGTATCAAAAGGTTAATCCTAGTGCTTTGGAGAATCCAGCCCAAGGGCATACATTTTTAGACAGAACACAAATCCATTTACCTTGTCTGGCCTGAGACACCTGATGACAATAGCCTTCTGGAAGTCTGAGAGCTTCTTGTTCCACGGGGCGGGGAAGGTCTCCTTGTGTGGCTCCTTGCTGTTATACAGAGCTCGCCACTCTTCTAAACGGTCTTGGAAGTGGTCCCTATGGAAATGAAACAGCGGGGGGAAAAAAAAAATGAGTAATATGAACATTACGTTGATCTTGTACTGTGAAGCCGGATCATATCACAGACACAGAGGTAAGTTTGTATGAAAATGAAAAATCCTGATAACTGGATGACAGTTTCCTCTTGGTCTGGGGATGAAGCCCCCTGAATTTACGGGATGTTAAATTTTCAGAGGTTTACAGACTCTTCACATCATTTCATTTAGCCATCCGATGGCCATTACAAAGGCAGAGTCTTTCAGCTCTCTGGCGGCAGTTTCGTATCTTTCAAGAAAATCTGAAAGCACAGGGAGATCAATGAAATATAAATAAATCACAAGCCCGCACACAAACTGCACTTCTCATCAGCAGCTTGATTGCAGATTGATTTGTTTTGGGGGATTTTAACGCGGTGGACTTTAGTCAAAATTTTTAGGCCTGCTGTGGCAGCTGTGATTGACCAATCCACAAAGGAGGGAGACAAATGGACAGGTCCTTCAAGCAAACTTGAATCCTTGTTTCTGATTGGTCGTTCCATGGCAACAAGAGAGTGCTATACAGTTATACCGCACAGCCCATATCACACCCTGTTCTCTAACGCCCTGTTCTCTTAATTCACTGTAAATTCAGATGTGGAGTGTTTGCTTGAAGATAGATTTGTTATCACATGGCCACTCCTGGAATCGAAAAATATAGCGTGTCTACGCCCCATATCCATTTCAGCCTGCAGTAACTCAGTCAGCGGCCTCGTTGGATATAGGACGCAGAAGCACTTTATTTTTCCGTATTCCACTCACGCTTGTGTGATGACTAATACTATTTGTTTGGATGACGTCAGATTTATGTATTATCATGAGTAAAAAGCGACGACCTAACAGGACAAAAACAGCGAGTACCTGAATCCTTTGAAGGCGGGTCTGTCACACATTCTGCATATCTCATCCCAGCTCCTATCAGAGAGCCACGAGGAGTCTGGGTTCTCCAGTTTGTTCTCCAGACCAACGCCACCGGTCAGGAAGAACATAAACTCCTCCTGGTCCATCTCCTTCTTATCCCTGTCAAGGAGGAAGAGGAGGGGAATGAAGGAAACATTTCAATGTTTGAACAATTTATTGAAAGCAATCATAACAAAGATGGATATAGGAAAATTGTATCTGGCAGACCCCAAAGGGAAAAATAGAAACAGTGGAAAGAAAAATTTAAATAATTTTTGTTTAGCTTTTTACTTCCAAAATAGACTCATTTGTAGACCATATCATTTTTTAGGTTTTTATTCAAAAGTCGCATTTTTGTACTTTAAAGATTAATAGTGTTTTCATAATAGACTCAACTTGTTAATTTTCACAGAATAAGGTAAACAGAAACCAATGCACAATGTCCCCACACCACAACCAAAATGAGACCCACAACCAAAGGTAATCTGATTGGACCACAAGATGACCACAAAGCTTAATAACTATTTTGCACATATGTGCCATTGTCATACTGCTTTATCTCCCATTCAAATACATGTCATGAAAGTGAGGCAGCCAGGAAAACAGGCTGGTCCCTTGTGATGTATATGTAACAATCACATTCTGGTATACAGGGTACCAACCCAAGATGGCATGATGATAGTCTCTGTGTTTTTTTCATTTTCTTTTTCACAAAATAAACAGGGCCTAATTTCATAGAGCTGCTTAAGCACAAAAATCATCTTAGCACAACAAAATGATGCTCACCAGAATAAGGTTACCAGCCAAAATGGCATGTTACATGTACCATCTATGACTGGTATCCTGGTCATTTTTGCTTAGCATAAAATTGTTCAGCAGTATATTTCCGTTGAAGCTGGTCTATGAAATTGGGCCCAAGGCTCGATTTCACAAAGAGCCAAGATTGATCATAAGATGTGTATCAATCTTAATTGCTAAGCAAAGTGTGATGTCACGATACAAATCACTATGTCAATATTGACAACTGATCTGAAGATGAATCTTAATGCTTTGTGAAATCGACCCCTGATCTGATTCAAAATTCAGATCGCCACTACCAGCTTGCCCCATTGAGGGCATCATTTCAAAGTGCATCATGGGAAAATACTGACACCCTTCTCAATGTTTGATTTGTTAGCAGTTTTCTCAGCGGGAGTATGAGGATATAACCATGATATTTTTTGGGTGGCTTTGAAATGCTAATATTTTAGCACCAAACTCAAACTCCAGTGCACACTGCTACTACTGCTTGATGACTATTCCTTCTTTGACAAAAATCGATCGAGTTTATTTGGATAAAACTGACGGAATTACATCACATAGTACAACAACAAGTCACACAAGAACATCGCCTCCATTCATCCAAGGATAATGCAAGAAAGCAAATATTTAAAACTTGCTTCCATCTGGGTCCTTAAAGGTGAGCTCTCTGGAGCAAACTTGTTGGTGGCTCAATGTGTTTTGGATACCATAAATGGGAGACTTTGCAACACTGGGTGGCAGCAGACTTAACACGTACAAGTCCATTGTTTACGCAGTTCTGGGCATGCGCACATTTCTGGGAACGCTGGATTTACCTGGCAAGTCTGCTGCCACCTAGTGTTGCCAAAAGTCACAAAGTTGCAATACGGGCTTCAAATGTTTAGCTCTGCTGTCACTCTTTAGTTATTTGTTTTGCAGGGAAAATTTTGAAGGTCGTACACGGCTGATATAAACCAACAATTTTTTGTGTGAACTGCTGTCGAAAAAACTGATTGAATAACTGATAGTATGGCAATGTTTGTATCAAGCGGCTTCGGCTATGGCTATGGCTGTTGGCTGCAGTGACAACATTGAAGCATAGGCCTTTTCAGCAATCTAGCCATAGCCACAGCCGAAACCACCAATTCAGACACAGCTTTATCAAACACTCCCTTACAGTACTAAACACCACGAAGAAGTTGCCCAACTCAAATTACAGGGAAATTAAATGAAATGAGCGGGAGGATGTGTGAGTATCAACACGAACACATGTTGTTAGTTGCGTAGAAACAAAAATGCACACTGAAGAGACTACAAGGAATATGGGAACTTACGCATGCTGTTCACCCTCCGCACTGTGGTGTATATAGTAGAAGTGATGATGAGGAAAGATAAAGAAATAAAGCATGCACAGAGAAATGCCATTGGTGAAATTAATAAACATGCTTGTGAATATTCAGAGACAAAATAAATCAACATGCTAATTTTTTACTTGTGTGGGGAATTAATACACGTCCTCATGAGTATTCAGTGGGGAAAAATTAATTTACATGCTCGTGGATATCTGTTGGTAGAATTAACATGCAAGGTTTACAAGGGGAAATTTGCATCGTGCTTTTGAACATTCAGTTGGCGGAAATCAAGGAGTGGCAGGTATTCATGGATATGGCGGGTTATGCATTGAGTGACAGGTAATGATACCAGTTGAATACAGGTGGGTCATGTATATTCATGAAGTGGTAGCGATGGAAGATGCAAATCTGCATATTCATGACCTATATGAAAACTTCAAGATGCTTGTGGGATAATGATAATGAGGGGAGGGGAGGGATGAGGGGATTGTATGAATGCTTTTTTGTTATCACTAATAAGGGGTAAGTACAAATCTTTGTTTACTTATACTATAGGTAAAAATTAAATGATTTTTTTTTCTTTTGCAGGTTTAGTTTAGAAACGTATCATCTGATTAGATTCATTTTGTTTATTATTTTTTTTAATGAAACTGCAGTGTTACCGTCACCCAACGTTTCTGATCTCGTTGCTTAAACATTCATAAAAAATGAAAAATACATTGGACAAAAGTAAACATTTCAAAATCATATCGATGCGCCCTAAGTTACAGACGCAATTTTTCAAAAACTTAGTAAAACATCAATTTTTCTTTATACCGCAATGGATTCAGTTCTACACCTATGGTTCGTGCATGTTCTGCATGCGTGCAACTATCTATCTGAAGAACAACCATCCAATCATTAAAAGGAAATTCCTACTTACATGAGGATGTTGGTGCAGAGTATGAAGGAGAAGAGAAGTTTGTCCTTCTCAAAGAGCGATCGGCAGACATTGCAGTACAGGTTATAGGTGAAGTGGTCTGACAGGTAGCGTAGCCTCTTCTCAAGGATCTTGGACTTGTTACTGGGTATCAAAAACAGAGTTGCAGCACATGAAAAGATGAGAAACTTTACAGAAAAAGCCCTGAGGCGAGTCTATATCATACACCCGTACCTGACTAATTTATTTTGGGCCACGCACTTTGTTCGTTTCTTAACGGAGCAATGTAACCAACACATGAGTAGAGCACCAGCACGATTATCCGGAGGTAGCAGGTTCAAATCCTATCCGCCCAAAGTTTCCATTGTGGTTTATGACTTGATGTTTGAAATAAAAAAGTTCTATCCCCTTAAGGTGATCCCTGTACTGCGGCTTCCCAGGTTGTGTCATAAACTTGGGTGTGATCCCTGGTTATACGGCAGTTAAAGATTGAATGGCTTCTGACTGGTTCACCCGAACAAAGAATCCAGAGGTCCCAGGTTCAAATCCCGTTCTAGTCAATTTTTCTATGTTCACCAGATAATATGAAATTCATGATTTAACTGAGAGTGTATAAACCGAAGTGACACCAACCTGTCGTGGATGGAGTTGATGTAGAGATTGACAAACCACATGAGCGAGTATTGGTACATGGGATCGATGTTGGGTAGGTCGGCAATGCTGAAGAACAAGACGCTGGAGTGCTTGGCGATCGGCCGGTAGCCCGCGCGGGACTCGTTCAGTTTCTTCTCCGTCTCCTCGGCAATCTTCTGCTTCTTGGAGATCTCATCAGAGAGGACCTGAAAGAAAGGAGATGCAGAGGGCACAGTAAAAGATGAGTGGTGCAAAGAGAGGAAAGATCTTGATTTAAAAGTGCTTATAAAAGAGCTCTCCTCTCCCAGTATCTGACATGTCTGACATAGTTTTTTTAGAATGACTAATAAGCAAAGTGTGATGTCACAGTACAAATCACTACGGTGATAATGACAACTCATTTTAGGATGAACCTATAAAGTGCTTTGTGAAATCAAGCCCAGTCATGCCCGGGGTTCAGACCCACACTCCGATGACTACGCCATCAGATACTTTGTGAGTCTACAGACACCTCAGGGTGGTCGGGTTGGCATAGTGGTATCTTTCCTCGCCTTCCACCTCTAAGACCCCGGTTTGAATCCTGCCGGGGGCACTATGTGGATTGGGTTGTTCAGTCCCTACCTGACTGCGTGGGTTTTCCCTGGAATATTTCTCTAGGGTTTTCCTCCCACATCTAAGACTAAACTTCCTTCCTTGTCTTCTTTCCATGGGGTTCTTAGCTAGTATAGTGATTAAGTTCACTTTCTGAGAGTCCTTTGCTTCACAACCAGAATTAGTAAATGAAATGAAATGAAATGAAATGATTCAAACCCACAACCTTCCACATTCTAGAGCAATGTCTGAACCGCTACATCACTGAGCTCGCCTAGTGATGATAGGCCATCTCGATTCCTTAGCAAGGGGTGAGTTAAAAATAAAACTAATTCACTTCATCCCTAAAATGGAGACGAATAAAGAAAAACTACTTCATCAGACAACCGGAATATTTTTTCGAAACATTGAAACGAACCTTAGAGGAGTCAAGGATGCGGATGGCCGACTCATCCTCCAGGATGTTACCCTCTGATGAGGACAGTGTCTCCAGGATCTTGTCCTCAATCTCCTTAAGTTGTCTCTTATTGGCTGCGCTCTGGAGGACCATGGCTTGCCGCTCTTCTTCAAGCTCAGGCCTGTATTGAGAAAATGAGAGTATTCCTTGAAAATTCATCTTTCCACAAAAAACCCCAGATAGGTCAAGTTCTATACAGCTATTAACAGAAGATCACAACTAAATATAGAATCTTTAAATTAAGGAATTTATAATGAGAACACTTTCTGAACACTTTTTTTAACTTCTAAAAAATATACTCCTTGATTCACTTCACTCTAAATTCTAAGGGTTTTGAAATAATGGGTAAAGGGGTGAAGTTGGAATAAATTTTTACATTATCAATTGGCAATTATGAATCGGAATTATGAAGATTAATTCAAGGTGAATTTCTGTATGTAGTTGACCGAATTCAAGCAAGAACTGCTACAAACATTATTTTCTCCCTCGCACACTTGTGGACTAAAACTCACTGCCAAAAGAGATCACAACAATTCAGAATAAACACTTTAATATCATCAGCTGTAAAGAAAGACGACACCAAGCCAACCAAGTAAACAGCTAAACAATCATCCATGCGCACAACCAACCCTGCCCGTGTGACCCCTGAGAAGGGGTGTTGGTGCAGTATACATCAAGACAAGACAAGACTTCATCCCAGATGATAAATCTTGATTGCGCCATTTTGGGAGTTAGAATCTCTATGTGTAACTGTGCAGTGCGAGTTTTAGGTTCAACTCGCACCGTATCTTTAAACCTTGGGGAGAGAGAGTAACTGTGTGTGAAGTCATTGCAAGAAGGGGTCTAGACCTACCTCTCTTTAGCGACCACTATTCCCAAGAGCTGATCCTCCAAGCCGTCTGGTGTGATCATGAAGTTGAGCAGAGACACCTTAGTGGCCACCTCGGGCAGGTAGTGCGGATTGCGCAGCTTGGTGGTGATGTAGAAACGGAAATCTTGGGAGTACTCAATTACATTCTCACCCAGACGGATACACTCAACGCCACCTGGTGGTGAAAAGGCAAAAAGGTGAAAAGGTTGGATGTGAACCCGTAACAAGTGAACTCAGTGCTACCTTCCAGATGTACAATTACTGCTAGTATGTCATCACAAGATGGCAAGCTTAAAATAAAAGTTTTTATGTTTGCCGTGCTTATTTCGATTGCTGCTATCAAAATAAGCAACAGTGATTCTAGGGATCTCCAAGAAGACATTTTCTTGACTCTGACAACATTTCTGAAGAAACTATATCTCTGAAGGATTGGTAAAACTATACAATTAGTGAGTTTCCAGACTAAAGTTATCACTTTTTTCAATGAGAGATTACTAGTCCTATAAATTTGCTTTTAAACCAATTACCAATGCTGTCCATGAGCCTTAAATGTAAATTATAGGACTAACGTATTCATGCAATAACAAACCTCGGAAAATTAAAGCTCAATCGTTCATCAGAGTCACAAGAAAATAGTGAAAAACCCAATCACTGGCTTCAAATATTGGATTTCAGACTTGCGAGATCAAAATCACCTGTTTTACCCATTTCTCAAAAACTCTATAGCATTTCAGGCAAAAATATTTCAAGGGAAGTTTTCCACCATGACCATCTTTATACCATGCTAAGTTATAAATTAAGTTAGGGAGGAATGCAAAATTTAAGTGACGGTAACTCGAGGTTAACCTTGAGATTTTCCGGGGTTATCCGGGGTTTAACCTCAAGTTACCGCATTTCTCCCTTATGTGCAATCTGTGAACAGTTATATTTTCAATCTTATCAAAGTTATGCTCACCCTTTAAGGTCATCATGAATCAATGCGGGTGTTTCTTACCTTGTTTGAAGGTCTGTTTGAGCAGCAGCGGTTCCAGGGATGGATCCAGCTCCTCTCCAACGTTCTCAAGGAGGAGCGGCGTGCCAAACTGAAGACAGTTCTCCAAGATGCGCATGTAGTCGTTATCCGTCAGCTTGATGACTGACAGGTTGTTATCCTTCTCAGAGTTCTTGACCCACTTATTGGCTTGACCCTGGGGGTCGATCATCAATGGCCTGCAGGGATGGAGGAAAAATTTGGACAGCTGATCAATATGACTGACATATTTTAAGTGAGTCTTCATGAGATTTATTAACTTTCAGATTCCTATTTTTACAGGAAAAAATAATAATTTCAGTTGTGGCCAAAACCAGCTTATTTAAGAAAGGGTAAATATATTTTTCTCTGCATGACAAAAATCATGGCAAAGGGCCCTTTTGAAGATAACTACCTTTGCAAACATCTGACTTGATTTGTGAACAAAGCCTGTAAGAAAAAAAACTTGCTAAGCATAGAAAAATCTTTTTGCAAAGAAATTTGCTAAGCAGTATTTTCTGTTTAACAGCTTTTTGAAATTAAGCCCTTTTGCATCTGACGTCATGAGTCCCATAGAAATATGTACAACAGCGCCCTCAATGAGGTCAAAACGGCTGTAAGTTAACTGTGGGAAAACAGCTGTGCCTGCCATCTATTGTTAAAATGTCTTACCATCGTCTAGAGTTATCAACAATGACACCGTTGTCAACTGAGAAGCTGTCTGTGGGTAGACCAGCGATGTTCCATGCCCTGATCTTGATTGGTTCTCCCAGGGTCTTGCTCAGTGAGAATTCATCCGAACAAGGAATCTTCTTGGCCTGTGGGTACAGTTAGTATCTTGTTACAATATTGAGTAGCTGGGCTCACTTGAACTTGATCTAGAACTATAGACCTTGTGCAACTTCGTCACAGATCACACACATGCATTCGACATTGCCATTTTGGTGATCAACTCTCCGTAAGAAAAGTACACGAGGTTTATGTTTATTGCAGGAATTTTGTTATCGATTCCAAAAACTGAAAACTATTACGTCGCGTAATGAATTTATTTACCAAGCTTACTTTCACAATGAAGAGTTTTGAATTTTGAGTTTATAAAGAACATTTGATGTGGTAAAATTACACAAAAATTATCAACATGTGTGTCAGCCTGACGCGCAACAATAATTTAGCGCAACGTGGAAAATATTTCTTTGCAGTGATTGGCTCAATACCGCATCTTGCATTGTGCACTGGATAATTGTAATAGTTGCACGCGACTGAAACATGCACTGGTGATCAATGAAATGATTGCAAGCGGTCGGTGACATCACATGCACAAGGTCTATAGTTTACATTTACTGTTGTGTCGTACCAAACAAGAAGAACGGAGAAGCTATAATCTCTGCATTACCGCATTGAAAAAGAAAAGTTGAAAGACAGGAAATGTTGTGTTTTAAGTCATACAGGAATCGGGAACATGGAAGGAACTCATGGGGTGTTTTGTGCTTTTGTAACTGATGCCGCGTTTAAAGAAGCACAGCTAACAAAACAGCCAGAGTTGTGATTTAAAGTGAACTGGAAGGAAGGGGCAAACTCACGGTGCATAACTTTGTCCACTCGCTGGTACATCTGAACCTGAAGGCCGAGGTGAAGGCACCGAGGTACGCGATGACACCAGATGAGATCAGCACATCACCCATCAAGTTATCATAGATGTTCTGTAACATGGCTGCAGCGGTCGTCCATCTGGGATCAAGATTTATAAACATGGATTATTCCCATCATCATCTTAATTAAAACCCTCCTGAGCAAAAGTTTGTTCAGTTTCATCATCCTAATAGCGGGTTGGTTGCAAACGACAAACTGTAATAACTTAAAGAAAAAATATATTAAATAATAAATAAAATTAAATAATAATAAATAATATTAAATAATATATTAAAAATACATTATATTGTTGGCTCCAATTCTTGCACCTTGGCTTTATGTCTTTGTTTTCATAATTCCCTAAAATATTTTGGCAATTTGAAGTACATCGGAAATCTGTGTGTGTGTGTAGACTCCTGGACTAGTAATATACTATACGTGTTAAACTCATGTTTTCTTTATGCAACCAACCCGCTCACTTACTATCTACCAGGTTTACCATGGTAGTTCAGTAGTGCCAAGAGCTATGCATACAAATCTTCAACTGGAATATTTTTAATAAGCATCTGGTATAGATGTTAAGGAGTCAACTTTTTGTGAGCATGTTTTGAAGCATCATCGACAAACATCCTCCAGCAATCTTGAATCCTTTCTGCTGACTGGTCAACAGCAACGCAAAACCTTATGATGCAAACCTAAATCCTGAGTATTGCACGCCCTATGCACATGCATGCACTTACTGTAGCAAGTTTAATTTGATGTAGTTGAATGTGACAACTTAAGATTGCCAATGATTTGTGCATATTTTGCACAATATGTTTGCAAGTTTGCTGGAGGATGAATTTTGTCATCCCATACCCACTTGTGGAATACAGAAAAATATAACAAGTCTCCATCCCATATGCAACAAGGCCCAAGGCTGTACATGGTTGTTTCTTGGCCGTGTCCGAATCGAGCGACTTCGGCTACGGCTATGGCTGTTGGCTGCAACGACAACATTGAAGAATAGGACTTTTAGGCATTCCGTCCATAGCCACTGCCAAAGCCATCAATTCGGAAACTGCCCTAGACTAACTGTTGAGACTAAAGCTGCGCCCGAATCAAGCAACTTTGGCTACTGCTTAAGCCATTGGCTGCAGCGACAACACTGAAGGACAACGTTGAAGAACAGTCTTTCAAACAATAGTGTTCCGGCCATAGTCACTGCCGAAGCCATTCATTCGGACACGGCTTAATTCTCAGTCATTTTAACCCCTGACCTGTCTTTCTCTCCTCCCAGTCCGCCGATCAGCTTCTCCGCTCTGACTAGCTTCTTGGCACACAGGTCCACCTGTTGTTCTAGCTGCTCCTTCTTGTCCGTCATATCCTTGAAAGACTGTTTGAGGTTGGCTAGGCGCTCCTCGACGGCACGCAGCTCAGATCTCTTGGCTGTAAAAGGAAAACCCAATGATACCATGGTTTCAGAATTAAGAATTACAAATTGCTCACATTACAAAAAAAATTAATAACTTCAGTCTAAAACTCAATTTGAATGCAGTAGAAATAAGTTTCAAATCCTAGTGATTGCTATAGCAGAAAAAGCTCCGTAAGCAAAAATTCATTTCGTAAATGATCAAAAAGATTTGACGGTGAGTGTGCGCACTCATCTACTTACAAGAACAGCTGGCAAGCTAAAATGCCTTTAGCTTCGCTTACGATTAAAGCAGTGTTTATGAAATACAAACTTTGCTAAGGGGTTTCTCCACAAACAGAGAACGTCCGCTTATTGGGCCCAGGATTTAAGGTGGTGAAACATACAGGATTGGAATCAAATTTACTCTCCCGAAAAACCATGAGATAATCTCTTTCAATCCACCCCAGCCATCCTACCGTTTAGGAGAGCCATCGTCTGGCTCAGGTCGTCCTCTGCCTCTTTGAGTTTCTCCTTCTTAGGGGCTACCACCTTGGCCACTCTGTCGTACACCTCCATGGCCAAGACCCACTTGGACAGACCCTCTGCAGCAGAGGAGGCTTTGGCCACTTTGACCGGGTCAAACTCTGGATTGGTCAGGAACTCTGTGCGGATCTTCTTCATGATGTGAGGCTAGAAGAAGTTGAACAAATACAAATGATATTTATTTGTTTTTAAAGCAGTTTCAAACAAGTGATTTATTCTTGACAACATTTCAACAGCAAATATTTATCAAAATGCGAGTTGCATTTCTTATGATTTTCATACCCATTTCTTTTGATTTGGTTGTCTGTTTTGTTGAGAGCTGGGAGTTTGGAGTAGTTTGCAGGCTTAATGATGCAGTGTTCACCTTTTTATGGTTTTAAATTTTGAAACTGAATTTAATAGACTCAAAAAAGATAATTCTTTCAAGATACTATCCACACCCAATCTCCTGAAACTGACTAGGGCAGGCTAGGCAAAACATTGAAACCGACTTATCTAACTCGGCGATAGTACAGACAATTACATGAAGTCTCCCCGATTCACTAATTTACTCCTCAACAGTAGATAAACTTGCTGGACAAGTTCTTTCAGAACTAAAAAACCCCCAAAACAAGTTCTTTTAGAACTAAGCAGGACTACTTCTCATCGGAACTAAAATTTCACTCTGCGAAAGCAGATAAAACACATAGTGTTCCCATTAACTGAACATCAACTGCATCCATTTAACTAAGATTTAAAAAAAAAAAAGGGATATACTTACAGCAATGTTGTCCCTGTCATATGTCTTGAGTAAGTTCAAGAAGTTCATGTCACCGACAAGTTTCTTAGAGGGTCCCCAGAAGTCTAAGATCTTGCCTCCTGTGCCAGCGGGGTCGTTGATCTTCTCCGGTTTGATATCTTTCATGATACAGACAGCGGCCATGACCAGCTTGACACCAGAGGGTGGATTCTTCATGGTCTTCACCACGGCGATATCAGCGGGCTGGGGATAACAAAAATTATTTGAAATAATCATACAAGTAACCAGCAGGAAAATATCTTTACTATGCCGCTATTCTGAGAGGTAGTTCTGGTGATAAGTGTCTCCAATTAGTACCAACAATTCCAATTCAAACCCACAACCACATTGAGCTTATAGTCTGCTCTCGTGAACGTCTTTACTTGTCATTAGGTTGTTTTATGAATAGAAAACAACAAGACAAATTATCTCTCTAATCAGCTGTGGCAGCTCTGGAAAGAAGCAGCGATGTGACAACTTGACTCGACTCACCTGTCTCCTGAAGACAACTGATTAACACGACAAGTTGTTTCACCACCTGTTCCAGCCACTGCAAGTCTCGTCACAGGGCACATGAGAAGTATGCCTGTGGATTTTTAATTTTTTTTTATGGAAGTCACCAGACACACAAGGCCAGTAAGCCACTCGAGGTGTGGGCTACAAATCAACTGTTTTATCCAGGGGCCATTGCCACCTACTCCCGGAGCTGAAACAGGGTAACCCCCTTTACAGTCCGTTAGGATGTAGGCTTAGGTATCATCTATCAGAAGCCTGGCTGGTAGAGCAGAAGGCTCTACCTCCCCAACTTTTACGGAGCAATTATGGTCAAGTGTCTTGCTCAAGGACACAAGTGTCATGACCGGGACTTGAACCCACACTCCCGATGACTCAGCCACCGGAGCTTGAGTCTGACGCACTAACCACTCGGCCACGACACGCCACATTCGGGAAAGCACTGTGTATAGAGTGCTTGATAATATTCCTTATCTCCGATGCACTTATCCTGCTGGTAAGTCATTGCATCACACGCCTGCGTATCTGCTACACACCCAAAGTTTGCGCTACTTCTGGCTTCCATATGTTTGTGTGTAATTTTACCAAAAATGACCCATTTCATCGTTAAAAAGCATTTCTTATGACAGAAACTTTTAAGTCTAAGACCTTAGTCTTTGACGAACGTAGGTAAAAGCCAAGTCAAATTATTGAAATTTTCTTGCATAAATCATCAAAGAAAAACAAGCTCAATGCAAATCTTACGGGCTTCTGTTAATCAGTGGAGCCAGATTGAGTGAAATGGGAGAGGCATACAGTAAAATTACGCCACACATACACACAGGATTGCATCTTTTACAAGTATTTACATGTCGTTACCGCAAATCGTAGTTTCTAGATCGTTTTTACCCACTATGCCAAGCTTCAAATCCTCTTTACCTTAAGTGTGTTGAGAGCAGACAGAGCTGCCTCCAGGGCAGGGATGGCTTCAGCTAGATCACTCTCACACTCGTCCTTCAAGGCCTGGGCAGAGGCTGCTTGCTCGTTGGCAGATGCCTCCTCCTTGCGTACGTTCTCACTGGTAGCTGCCACTTCAACAGACTCCTTCTCAATAATCTATGAAGGAATGAAAAACAGTTAAGTACGTCATTGGTTTTGGATGAGTGTCTTTAGTCCTGTGTTCTAGTTTTCAATAAATGCACCATCCAACCAACTTGTAAAAATTTCATTAAATAAGGTAAACCTTTTTATAAGAAGAAAGAAACAAAACTTATTTATGATTTTATGCACACTACTATACATGCTTACTTTGATTGTGGCCATCAAATTAAGCGATGTTGATTTGGGGAATGTTCAAGTTTTACTTACTCGATTTGGACGGTATTTCAGATGGACATACTTCTCTGGAGGATTTATAATCAGATTGAAAATAAGGGATTTTTTTTTTTATAATTACCAATTCTATCCTTTGGCATGATTTGACTTACCACCATCATTTTCTGGTTTTCATCGGCAGCGACCACCAGCTGGGGTTGAAGTTCCTTCAGCTCGATCTGCATAGAGCCCACCTGGGACTCGGCAAAGGCCAGCTTCTCAAGACCCACCACGTAGCGACGCTTGGCCTTCATGGTCTCGTCTCGTTTCTTGCCCAGGAGCGTCTTGAAGGCTGAGATCAGCTCTAGGTAGGAGGTGGGGGTCACGTAGTTATGTCGGCCTAACTCTTCCAAGAAGCTGATCAGAGAAGAATAAATATAAAATCAAAATAAAAATGTTATCTTCAAAAGTAATCACAGACACAGGCCTTCAGCATGGAGCAACTGGAGTAGATTTTTCTTTGAAAGACTTCTTGCAATTGAAGCAAGGATAAAGGAATTAACCCCCCTAGCCTCCTCAATTGGTGTGTCCTAGCTGATCAGTCTAGTGCACCGGAATTAACTTCTGGTGTTGTCAGAGTGTGGGTTCGGGTCCCAGTCTTGACATTTGTGCCCTTGAGCAAGACAATTAACCACAATTGCTTTGTACTTCAGGTTGGGACGTAAAGCTGTAGGTCCTGTGTGTTGTGTAATGCATGTAAAAGAACACAGTACACTTGATATCGTTGTAAAGAGAATGGGTTTGCCCCGGTGTTTCTGGCATGGTTGGCTGCAGATTGCACTGCATCACCTAGTAAACCTTTACAAGGTACTATATAAATGGGTCTAATAATTCTAAACAGAGCTCTGCATACCTGTTGTACAAATAACGAGCGCTTTGGTATGTCCATCATGTGTGATAAAGAACTATATATATAAGAACAGTGCATTATTATCAATAATATTATTATTACTATTATTATTAAAGGTAGAATACAGGATAATTATTCATCCATTTTTTTAATATTAGTATCAGTCTGAAAGCTTGCTGATTAGGAAGTTCATACCAGTACCAATCTTCCATAGAAATATTTTTGGCTGAAATACTGTCAAAGTCTAAAAAATAGAATTTGAAGACCCCAATTTCGATTTCGAGTGTAACAATCAAAATTAAGGACAATGTGTTTACACGCTGAGAAGTGTGCGCAATTTTTTTCCTGACTCGGACGACGGATTGAGCCCAAATTTTAACAGGGTTTTTTAACAGCTTTACCAATCCGGTATTTTACCTTTAATTGAGAATCAGTGTTGTAGCTATACTTGCTTCTAGAAATATTGTAAAAGTCGGTCACGATTTAATCTGTATGAGAAAGATTCCATGCTGGATTGCCAGATATCTTTCCCCATACTTACGAAAACGAGAGGTTCCTGGCACTGGTGTGGAAATGTTTGCAGATATCTACGACTTCTTTCCGTTCGTCTTCCTCCATTTCTACAGTCTCAAGGAACTTGTAGGCTACTCTCGTCAGGGCATCTTCTGGCCACGCCTTCAAGAGACAAAAAAACAACAAATAGTATCGTACAAAGAACGACACCAAACAACCTATCGTCAAAATTTGACAGATGATTTTGTTTGCACACCAATTTTTTAATCTCTCAGTTAAATTTGATTTGCACTGGTTGCTGATATGAGCAAGAGAACAATTTAAAATTTTGGTTCTCACATATCAATGCAACCATGTTATAGCCCCTGTTTATCTCCAAAGTTTAGTTCAGGAGTACAAATCAGCTAGAAATCTACGTTCTACGAATAAATCTCTTTTGACTCCTTTAATAATAATAACCTGTTCTTATATAGCGCATTTCACAATAACATCTAAATGCGCTTTACATTAGTGCCCTGGTCACTGAGCCAATAACATTCCTGTAATCTTTCTCAGCTCCCTGGGGAGTATAAAGCCTCTAGCTGCCGTGGCACTCCGAAGGCTTTTGCAAACACAATATCAACCTCTACCCTCGCAGGTACCCATTTATACCCCTGGATGAAAGGAAGCAATTACAGAAAACATCTTGCTCAAGGACACAAGTGTCATTCGAACCCACACCCCGATGACCACACCCACCAGAACTTGAGTCCAGTGCCCTAAACCGCTCGGCCACGACACGCTATGGTTCATGCTCTTCCCAATCTGCCGCAGTTCAGTTATAGAACAACTCACAGGAGGTTGTCAAACAGGCCGAAACATCACAACAATTCTTTTGAATTGTTCTGATGTTTCGGTCTGTTAAAACGTATGTGTTTAATTTCTAGAACATAGGAACTTCCTGGTAAGATACGCTAAAAAAGTATGGTGTTATTATTTTTGTTGTTCTGGGAGTACTCTATTGTTTTAATTGAATAATAGACAGTTATCGGATCCCATTAAATAAATTGTCTTCAACTTTATTACTTGATCAGGACTGACCTTTCTCAAGAGAATTAAAAAAAAACAAAAAAATTAAAAGAACTTAAGTTGTACCTGGAACCAATCAATGGTGCAACAATTGATAAGAGACGGGAACTGTCTGAGACGATTGCGGAAGGCGTCACCGATGGGCGAGAACGCGATAATTATGTGAAGATTCTCCCGGCAACGGTTGACGAAGAAAGCAAAGAGAGCCAGTGGACTGAAGTCTGCATTCTTATCGCCAGCCTGGGCTACAGGACGAACAGCCTATTAAAAAGAGAAACAAGTTAACTTGCTTTTACAACTAGTTCGTTTTCAACAAACAATGAATGACTTTTCCCATGCAGATGCATTTTTTTCATCAAGCTGCAAAACTAAAATCATGCTGGGAATTTATCATTAATAAAAGTATTGTCTGCAAGGCAACGTGAAATTGTCTTCAAACAAAAATGAGAACTGTTAGAATGAATTTTTGAATGTGAAATCCTAGTTGTTCAGGCTTTGAGGATTTCAAGGTACTCTGGCATAATTTGCAGCCAGCAACACCAGAGCAAGCAACTTTCTCCCTTTTTGTTTGCCTCTTTAAAACCCTAACCCTGTCAAACCCTTAAAAATCACATTCATGAAGTTATACTTCAGAGGATTTAGGACAGAAGGCCTAAAACAACAATAGCTTATCACTGGGCCAAGCAGACCAAACATTTTGGTGGAGGATTTGAATGATATGGGAGGGTCTCTTGGCAAAGACTCTTGGGGGTTAGGGTTTTGTACCTTGTACAACCCATTCCCAAAACATCAGAATTTTAGTTTGACGCATTTACTCTTAACCTCTGATGGTAATACTGCTTTTTTCAATTTTGTTGCAGTTCACTTGAAGAATGACTAAGCTGGACTTAAACAGTTTTAAACATCGGACCAATCTGAATTTGTCAAATCTTTGCATTTACAGGAGTGCATTGGGACCTGTTTTTAAATCAGTTCAAAGGTGTTCAAATTCTGTCTCCCTGAATAATAACATCTTGTAAAAAGATCTCAGCAGTTCACCTCCATAATTTCCTGTTTCTCATCGACAGCATACAGGTTGGGAACTTCTCCAGTATTGAGGAGATTATCGATGTCTTCCAGGAAGGATTCCTCCTTGATCTGGGTGTCTGTTATCAGGAAGACGGTCGTCTTGCCGAATGCTCCCGCATTCTTCAGCAGAGTCTGTTGTAGATCAAAGGAAAACAAAAACCACCTCTGTTATTTCTGTTGTCCAACCAATGGGTTTATCAATACCAGTTACAGGCATGCAACTGCAGTTTGTAAAAAAAAAAATAATAATAATTTCCATGCACAGCAAGACTTTGTAATGTGCTTTTCAACTTTCAACGGCACAGCTGAGAAAACAAAATTTAGGAAATCAGCTGATCAGCTGAAAAGTTGCATGCTTGCAGTTATCTGTATAAGCTATGACCACAAGTACGCACTGTTGTATCAGGCTTTTTATTGCGAACTCATTTGTTCATTTTGTTAAAATTAATTTTTCTTTTCATACCAAATGAAGCATAGTAACTATTGTGAAAAATAGGCAATAAATTATACATGAATCAACGGTTAAGTGTATTAGAAACAAGAACAAATGCAATTTTTTTTTTAACGGTCTCATGGTTCGACCCTATTAGAGTCTTTCAGCCTTTGAGAAAGACTCTGCTAAGGTGGAAATGTGGGGCCATTAAAATTTTTTTGGCATTTATACAACAGGTACTTTTGGTTGGTAGGCAGTTTGCAAACAGCTAACTGTATTTTTTCAAACAAGAACAAAATAAGTATGGAGGCATCTTCTTGAGGCCGAGGCTTGTGGTGAGAAGCCTGGCATTCTGGACTGAGTTTTTGATTTTGGACTTGTTTCAAGACAACTACAACAGAATAGACCATGCGCCCTTTGTTTACATCTAATGTGTTGTGTTCACAGTGACGTCCGAGGGCGCATCGTCCAAAAATTTTGTTTCTTCAGGTACTGAAAAATAAATATTTTGATTAATTTCCTCTGCTCCAACAAATATTTATGAATTACTTTACTGTACTGTAAATAAACATTTACAGATATTCTGCTGATTTGCATTAACAATAGGTATAATAATCGATATGTCATCACTGACCTTGAGATCCTCCCGCCACTCATTCTTGCCGTAGCTCTTAGAAATCTCCGGTTGGAATAGATGGAATCCGGCCATACTTGTCGCTAATCTGGTCAGTGACTGCCGGCCGCTACCGCCTACTCCGACTAACATAGCATTACCCCCTGGTTGCTTCAGGACACGGCTGATACGAGACAGGTGCTCAAGTACATATCTGGAATTCAAAGGAATAAATCATCTCTGATTGTGATGAAGATGTTTGTGACTTTAAAAGCTCTACGATCAAGTTCAATTTTGTGATGCACTCATTTACCAATAGATAGAGTCATCTGAAAATGGAGAAAAAAAATGGAGGAAAAAGTCTCTAACCTCACATTACTGAAAAGTGCAAAATGTAATTTTAATGATACTCTGTCAGAGCGAAATTTGAAAGATGACGTCATCAGATGTCTTCAATAGGTGTGTTTGTAACATCCCACACAGGAATTTTTTGTAAGTCAAACGGTCAAATTCAATTCCGTCTTGATTGAACATCTTGGGAATTCAAGAATGAAATAAACCTTCTCTGTACAAATACGAACGGACCCATATATTTGAAATCTGGCATCATTGGGCGTTTTTGGAAGCTAATAAAATTGCAACTGCATGAGTATAAAATACTATGGCATTTTACACCATTTTAATGCCAGGTTAGAGACTTGCAAACTGTTCTCCCTCTTTTATGAGGACTCTGTGGAAAACTGAGTGACCATCACATAAATTTGACCTTAGAGCCCCTGTTTAAAACAATAACATTATTAAAACTGCGATAACAAACCAAACAGGCGGACTGAAATTATGTCCAAACTCACCTGAATATGACCAGGTTCATCCCAGTCTTGTGCGTATTGTTGTACTCCTCCAGTCCCACCTCAACCACTTTGTTGAACTCCTCCACGGATTTCACCTCTTCATAGATCCTGTCTTCTGGTTCGGCGTCCACGTTCATGTAATCGCCGAACATGAGGCTGCGCATGTCGTCCTCGCACACCGCCCTGCCTTCTTTGCCAAGATGCTCAAAGACGGTGTCAAAACTGTCTTTGAAGATGTCCTTCACTAAGGTCTTAGTAATGCTGGGAAGGAACAAAGAAGTTCACGTTTAAAAAATATTGGTATTACCACCCGGTTCAGACTGGCGCTCTAGAGTCGTGCCGAACCAAATTATTGAAATAAGTACATGAAAAGTTTGCTGTCTGAACCAGTTAGGAGCGGCTAGGTCGGAATGACACTGGAGCGTCTTGCGTTCAGACGTCGATCTTGTCATGAGCCGAAACCTAATGCAAATTTATTTTCAATTAAGGTTGCGTTGTCTGAGACCACAATCTAGAGTCGCTCCTAATCTATTTGGTTTGGCGCGACTCTGGAGCGCCAGTCTAAAACGGGTGTAAGATTTTTTCATCTTGCGTAAAAAAAAGAATGAAGATCCATGGTAAACAAACTCACTCAAATAGCCAGAGTCTGTCCTTGTCTTCTACCAGTCGATCGTAGAACACCCTGAAGACCTCATGGACCCAGAGCCGTGTGAACGTCCTCTTGTTCTCCACGGCTTGCTTCTTGACCAGGAGCACCCCCATGATGACGCGGGCAAAGTCACGCAGGTTGAAGGTGTAGTGGGACTTGGCCGGGGTGGGGAGTAGGTTAGCCATGGCCTGCTTGTAGATCTCCATGGTGCCGGCGACGATCATGTTACCACCGGTGAAGTAGTCTGGTGCGAATTCGTTTGCCTGGTTTGCGAGAGAAGTTTGGGGGGGGGGGTTCGAAAATAAATTCAGTCACAAATCAATTATTATTTCTTTTTTAAGCCTCAATATTTGTGTGTTTATGTATTGCCTTCAATACTAATATTACATTATAATCATCAATCACGTCAATAAAATTCAAAATCCATTAGGAATAACATGGTAGTAACCATGCTTCCAAAATGTCTCCTTCATATTCTCCATTTTGTTATTTCGGTCACCGTCTTAGAGATTTGTCAATAGTCAGAAATTTCACAATGCCTAATAATACAAGAACTTCTCAAGTCTGTAAAAAGGAAAGACATTAACCCATTTTTGTGGACACGGTTTGTTGACTGCTGTGAAGGTTTTTGTACGGTACCTTTTTGTTTACGGCAATCCTTTGCAGATTTTGGTATCCGTCAAAGTTTGTAAGGTAGATTTTCCAAACATCTTGCTCTGAATTTATTTAATAATTGTACATTGAAATTCAATCCAGCTGGTGTCAAAAAAAGTTCAAAAAAAAAAATTGTTTTTGTTATTTTTTTTCTCCCACTCACCCTGAGGTAGTAGCTGACGATGGTGGAGAAGATACGCTGCATAGTCTCGTCATTGAACGGAGTGATGCCGATGATGTTGAAGTGACGTAAGAATCTTGATGTGACCGGGTTACGCCCTCCCCCTGGTGGCCCCATGGCAGTCAAGAACTGGACGTCAGTCAAGACGATCTTAGTGGTGTCTTTCTTGTCATACCTTGGGGGGGGTGGGGTTAGAGAGAGGAGTCAAAGAGTTATATATAATGTTCAGAAGGGTAAGTAACTGAAAAAGTTTAAACCATGTTTTTGTCTTGTGCATCATAATTATGATTGGTATATGAAACATTTCGCACTTAAACACGGACGTGCTCGCTCTGCTTTTTAACCCTTTGCGGTAACCACACCATGGCTAGAAAGTGAAGCAAGAGCATATGTTTCACATTGTCCGTGGAACATATTTAATTCCATTCATTCTTCAAAGCGGAATGATAGGTCGACAATAATTGTCACGTGAATGCCACAAAGCTTGATGATGACGAGATGGCAGAGCAGGTGCACCCCGACATCACATAATCTGTCTCATCAACATGGTAATTGGATTCATAGTTATCAGAAACTTTACTGTAAGATGCACCTGGATATCATGATATCGCCTAAGCTTCACCACAATAGCCCCAAATGTGTTCGTACCGGGAGACTTGCACGGTGACCATCGGCGTTCGGACTGACATGTGCAATGACGTCATACAGACGGACGTCTGTCCAATGACGTCATGCCCCCCTCCCAATGAAAAAGTCTGTGGAGAACACTGTATAGCTCTGTGTGGCACAGTTTTATCTTGACTACATCCGAGATTTAAATCCATGACGATTTGAATCAATTCGGAGCTTGTCTGGCACCTAACCCTCATCACTCACCAGTTTCCATGATCAAAGTACTGTCTGAGAAGCTCAATGGGTGGCTGGGCACCATACTGCTCCCTAGCAGGCATGTTGAGATCGTCCACAAAGATGACCGAGCGTTTACCCATAGGTGGACCGAAGACTCCCTTACGTCTCTTGTCTAGCTTAGACATGATGATGTCCTTTGGAGGAAAAGACAAGTGAAACACATGAATTTTAAAATATCTTTGAAAGCCAATGTAAATTACCTAATAATTGGTGTGATATGAACATAAGTGCGAGAACCAGTGACTAGTCCCATTGCAGAGTTTTGAATCCATTGTAAATTACTGATTTGAGAGTCAGGTAAACCATAAAGCTTGGTTTCAAAAAATGGCCTTATATCATTCTGAAGACAATGGCATTGTTGTTCCTTACCTGAGTCTGGCCAGCACTGGTCTGTGCAGAGAAGTTAATAAAAAGAGGCAGAAACTCGTCCTTGGAGAGATTGTTCATCAGTTTATCTTTCACGTACACACTCTTGCCCGTGCCTGTAGGCCCCACAAATTGGATCGCTCTGAAGAGTAATAAACAATGTCAAGATAATTTGTCAATGTAGATTTAATATCTTTCCAAAAAAAGTTGGTGGGGGGAGTCAGAAGTTGTTTAAACTTATAGATGTACTAAAAGTGTGATTTGTAATTTATAAATATGTTAGTACCAAAATATTGCTTGAATGTCCCTTTGTGATATCAAGGCGTTTTCTGCCACATAAAATTTTGTTAAATTCAAAATTTGACAGATCTTGTACGTCTTCTTATGACTGGTCTAGGATTTGTAATGACAAATTTAAGAACAGCTGTATAATTTGTTTGAATGTCCAGAGAGAATTTGCAATAGTCTGAAAAGATTCTCATGCATTGATAATGGTTTCTTCCTTAATACCTTTGATGCCTGATAGATATATCCATAAGGTAGGTATAGCGAGCAGTGTCCATGGTGGGGACTATGATCTCTTGTACTTTACGACCTTGCCCTATTTCAGCATTCTTGATGGTATCATTCCAATGGATCCACTTGCCTCGTGCTTTGTACTATGAGACGAGAATAAAAAATAACATTAACATCAAAATGGACACACTTAATCAATATGCTAGCCAAAAAACCCATGGAGAGAAGACAAGGAAGGAAGCTTCAGTTTTAGATGTGGGAGGAAAACCCCAGAGATTTATTCCAGGGAAAACCCACATGATCAGGTAGGGACTGAAAACCCAATCCACATAGAGCCCCCTGGGTTTTAGACCAGGGCTCGATTTCACAAAAGAGCTAAAACTGATCTTAACTGCGATCTACTCTTAATTGCTAAGCAAAGTGTGATGTCACAGTGCAAATTATTGTGGTGATACTGACAACTCATCTTAAGATGAATCTTAGTGCTTTGTGAAATTTTCCCCAGGGTCATAGAGGTGGAAGAAGAGGAAAGATACCATTACGCCACCCAACAGACCGTTTGAGAATACACAAAGCCATGATTTGCTTCTCTTCACCCAGGTGTATTCATGAATATCTCCTTTGGTCTCTCAAGGTTTGAATACAAAACATTCAAAGTCAAAATCAAGAAACCTGTCTCTACTCACGTCATACATGTAGTCGTACACTAATCCCTCTGTAGGGAGGGGTACGTCCAGTTTGGTGCCGACCTCGCTGGGGAAGGGATGATCCTCATTCTTACCAGACAGAATGTCTCGGAAGAAACCATCAAATTTGGTTCGGCCATCTGTGTCCACCACTGCTCCAACAGACCAGATGAGGGAGAAAAACACTGTGGACTACAAGACAGATGCAGAATAGACAGGATTTATGCATATTTTGAGTGAGATTTTATGACGAATTCTAGCATATCTGTACACTTCACAGGTCTAAACATCTTTAATTTATAGATTTTCATACTGACGACAAAGTAAAGGATTGATAATTAGTCCCCCCATCCCCCCGAAAAAAGTGACAGGTTTAATCTGGACGCTTAAGTGTACACAAGTACCAATCTCCCAGGTAAATATTTCCATCTGAAATGCTGTCAAAGTTGAGGAAACAGCAATTGAGGTCCACAAAGATTACCATTGCTTATTTTGATTGATATGTATGAGCACAACCCCCCCCCCCCCGACAAAATATAAACTGTTTCCTTGTTGATTTCACCAAAATGGGAACAACTAGTTTGGTGAATTTCTCAGAGAGCCCTTAAGAATGTACTTTTTCTTATTAAAAGAGACATACTTTTCCAGAAATTTCATGAAGCAAGTCTTTGAGAAATGTTGGCTTCCTCTGAATTTTGTGAGCCATAAAGTGAGATAAAATTTAATCTTCCCCCAAGGTCAATAAACGGCCAAATGGAGAGATACTTACAATGATCCAAGCCTTCAGATGTTTTACGTCTGTGTCTGGTTTCAAATGATCCGCTAGGAACATATTGATAAAATGCATCAGCGATCTGGCTAGGTTGTTGGTGCTCGTTGGGACGTATTCCTGTTTCACAAAAGATAATATCTTATATTAGACTGGAAAACCAACAAATTTGTGGCCGAGCGGTCTAGTACTGAGCGGTCTAGTGCCAAGTGGTCTGGTGCCAAGCGGTCTGGTGCCGAGCGGTCTGGCATGTCTGGTGCAGAGCAGTCTGGTGCCAAGCGGTGTAGTGCCAAGTGGTCTGGTGCCGAGCCGTCTTGTGCATCGGACTTAAGTTCTGATGGCTGAATCATCGGAGTGTAGGTTCGATTCTCGGTCATGACACTTGTGCAAGGTACTTAACCATAATTGCTTCCCTTAACCCCGGTGTATAAATGAAAACCTGAGAGGGCTGAGATAGTATCGAATTGGATTAATATTAGTTGGCTAATATAAGTAGCTTGAGGTTGTATGCTCCCCAGGGTGTTGAAAAAGTTTGAGGAATGGTCCAAGTATACCTTATGAACAGGGATAATAATGTTGTAATGTGTCTTGATCTATTATTTGCGTCTTGACCCATACACCGATGTGTGTTAAAGACTGTATACTCAATACTTTCCAGTGAAAAAAAATGCACTAGGCATATTCTTCAGGTGGGATTCGATCCCACGACCCTCGCCATTCTAAAGCAGATGTCTTACCAACTAGACTACCGAGTTTGCCCGGCAGCTAGAGGCAGTTCAAAACCTCTTAAGCAGTGAGTACTGCAACCATTATAATAGATGTTAATTTTTTTAATTGCATTCTTGATCTTGCTACTAAGATATTAGCACTATATATGAACCACGTACTATCATTAAAACTACAATATGATTTGGTTGTTATGATGTATGATAAGCACTTCATACTTGATAGTGCTTTCCTAGTCTGGTTTACAGCGGTGCTATGCAGGGAAGGACATTACCATACCTTTGTATTCCGATGCACAAAGTCAATACTGGGTTCCAGCAGCCAATCAAAGAGGGCTATGAACAGAGGTTCTTCCTTCTTCAGCTCCTCTGGAAGTTTGTTCAGCCAGGAGCGGAAGACTGGCCTCCAGCCGAGATTAGACGGCTCCAAGTAGATCATGCCACAACGACTGACGGTAGCGGGCTACAGTGTTCCAAAATAGACAGATTTTTGCATTAGTATTGGAAGAAGGGAAAGAGATGACTAGTTCATTAAAGTGTGGTTCTTTTTTCAAGTTGTGTGATACGGCACAAATGTAACATTTTTTGGTTTTACCATACACTGATGTTTGATAAGCTCTGTACACTCAGTGTTTTCCCAGAGTGCTGTAGAACAAATCCACAGGCATACTACTTAGGTTGGATTCAAACCCACGTCCCCTTCATTCTGGAGCAGATATCTTGGAATGTGGGGGTCGTGGGGTCATGAGTTATACCACTCATGTGAATACCACCCGAGTATTATGCACGTGGATTTGTTTTCTGTTTTTTCTCCAGGACCCAGGAAAGCACTGAGAATACAGTGTTTACCACACATTGGTGTATGGGAAATGAAAAATATTATTCTTTATCCTCACAGAAATTATTACATCTATTAAACGGAACAAATACTTGGGTCTAAACTGAGCCCCAAGATTGATTTTCAAAGGATGTAGATGTCTTGAACAAAATGGCTGTCATAGTGTAAACAAATCACACCACCTTGTTTGGGGAAACTGAGGCAAATGCACAAGAAACAATGAAGATCACCTCATGTCATTCGGATTTTGTTATCAAAATAGAAGACTCCACTTATGTCACTTCAGTGATGTTCGACAAAATGGTCGGTTGAAATAAAAAACAAGACACTCAAACCGAGAAGTCCAGAAAAACTCACCGAGGCCTGGGACAAATCCATACACTCAAAGATGAGACTCATGCAGTTAGACATCTGGATGATCTCACCACTCATCAGACACAGCTTCTTGTTATCGTCTAGTACGGTGTTCATGCTCTCAATCCAGAGGGTGTCGATCGGGCCGTCGAAGATCACCCATTTACGGTCGGGGGTGTCCGTCGAGGCAAACTCACGGAAGGTGTTGGCGACGACTCCATCAGTCCACTGGGGGCAGGAAGGGGGTGGATTTAAATATTGCATAAATACAACCATAACGAGTGTTTATCAGAGGTCAATTCCGTAGGGCCTAATTTCATTGAGCTGCTTTTAAAGCACAAAAAGCAGCTAAGCACAATAAAATTATGCCAACCAGAATAAGGTTACCAGCCAAAATACCATTCCACATGTAGCGTTTGTGACTGGTTTCCTGCTTATTATTGCTCAGCAGAAAATTGTGACGCAATGTTTCCTGCTTAAAAGCAGCTCTCTGAAATAGGGCCCAGCTGATCACACAAGTTTGCTGAGCATAAAACAAACTAGCAAAACGGGGCAAGTTTAAAGTCGGCTTTTAAGGTGAAGGCCAAGTTGAGTCCAATGTCCCAAAATGATTCGACCTAAAGGATGTCCCTAGACCAGGCCTGGAATTTCACCTTTTGAGAGGGCAAGGCCATTTTCGCTTGGACAATCTTACAATCTATGGGAAACCTTTGATTGCGCACCACGGCCAAATCTGATACTAGGACCTCTGATAGAGAGCTAGTGAGGATCAACTGCGGTACTTTATTTGAAGACTTGAGAAAAATATGCCAATAAAAAGATAATAAACAGTGGGTATAACGTAGCGTGTCATGGCCGAGTGGTTTAGTGCACTGGAGTTAAGTTCTGGTGGTCAAGTCATCAGGGTGTGGGTTCGAATCCCGGTCATGACACTTTTTTTCCTTGAGCAAGATGCTTTACAATAATTGCTTCTCTTCACCAAGGGGTTTAAATGGGTACCTGCGAGGGTAGAGGTTGATATTGTGTTTGAAAAATCCTCCGGAGCGCCACGGCAGCTCGGGGCTGTATACTCCCCAGGGAGCTGAGAAAGATTACAGGAATGTTATTGGCCCAATGACCAGGGTCCTAATGTAAAGCGCATTGAGACGTAATTGTGAAATGCGCTATATAAGAACTGGTTATTCTTATTAAAAAGAACCAAGTGGTTCTAAGGAAATTACCTCGTGAGAGACAGGGTCAAACTGGCCAAAGAGCTGACCCATGGTGACCGCTTTGGGATTGACCGTCCGGTAGATGGCTTTCTCTTCTTCATTGAGCCCCCTCTCATTCAGGAGGGTCAGGGTGTCAGCCAGGACATGGAGTACCTCAGTCTTGCCTGCAAAGGGCTCACCGACTAACATAAAACTAAACCAGAAAAACAATATGGTACAAATTATCACCATGTCCCATTGCCATGATTGCGCTAACAGGATGGATTCAGTGAGGTAGGCAGGCCTGTATGCTTCGTTCTTGAAAGGGCAAGGGCACCAAGGCATTTTCTTTTTGATTAAGGGCACCTCTGTGAGGAAAGTGTAAATTTCTACTGGAACATTTCAAGGGCACCAAGGCAATGACCAGGGGCAACGGAGGCAATTGCCTCTGTTGCTTCCTTGAAGTATCAGGTCTGGGTATGGGTGTTTTTGCATTGTGAACTATGCCATGGTCAGCCAGGCTGGGAGTCGAACCAGCATACAAGAGAATCAAGAAACTTGTCGCCAGAGTAGAATGTCTAGCCAGCCTTAAAAATGACACTTTGGGTTGAACAAAATGCTTAAAATGACTTGAGATAGTTTTCTTCAAACAACTAGTTTGGTTACTTGAAAAATAATGCATTATCAAAACTTAAAGAGACAGTTTGTTTATTTTGGTATTTTCTAGCAGGCTTCAGCGGTAGCATTTAAATAACTCCTTTGACAAAACCTATTTCAAAACTTCATTGAAAATATGAGTTTTGTTTTCATTGAAGTTATGACATAGGTTTTGTCAAAGGAGTATTTAAAATGCTACCGCTGAAGCCTGCTAGAAAATACCAAAATAAACCAACTTTCTCTTTTAAGTTTTAAAAGAGACTGATCATCCTTGGGAGGCTAATCATCCTTACTCACAGCTGAGAAGCTGAATTATAAAGGACATTGTGGTCGACCCAGCAGGCATGTAAAGGCGCCTCTTGGCAGCCAGCCACATCGACCCATATCCATATATGATCATGGAGCACAGCCAGAGATTATTTTTTTCCATTTTTTTCCGGAGGGAGGAAAACCGGAGGGCCCAGAGAAAAACCCTTGCGGCACAAGAGAGAACCAACGCACAACTCTACTAACAAAATGGCCCTAGCCAGGAATCGAACCAGGGCCAAAGTGGTGAGACAGGGACTTACCCGTGTCTGACGATCATCATCTCATACGTCTGAATGAGTTTCTCCCTGAAGGCGTCCACACACTGGAGGTTCCTCTTGGCACACACCTCCTCCACGGCATCCATGAAGATCTTGTAGTCCGCCTGAGGCAGGACCACTCCCGGGAAGAGATCAGAGATAATGCCTTCAAACAGTGGAATGTCGTGGGACAGAAACTTGGGAAGATTGACGTCAATGATGGAGCGGAGTAACTGAAAAAGAAGAGGGGAAAAACAACAAATTATAATTTTGTTGTTGGTTATAAATCCAAATGAAAACAGAAACCACCTTTAAGTAATGTAGTACACAAAATACTATACCATTTTCGCCAAATGAAAGTCTTTATTCCCTATCAAAAGAAATATGTTTTAATTTTAAACTAAACAGCACTTTGCTGATGCATGTTTACATAAAAGTTTCAGGAAGAAAAATCTACTTTAGGAATTTCTAAAAATACAAAATAAAATGAGACAAATGTGGAATAAAAAAAATAAAGAAGTGAAATGTTGTTAATTCTAAACACAACCAGCTCTTTTCCATGCGACCACAAAGGTTTCCATGGTGCTTAGCCCTAGCAATATCCTGGGCCAACTAAATCGGCCCAACTTTCAAGCTGTGTATTGGCAGGGCCGACGTGTACTGGCAGGGCCGATGTGTATTGGCAGGGCTGATTTAGATGGGCCCAATTTATAATGCATTTGTGACCAAGTGACCTTAAAATGACCTTTGTGGAAGTTCAAGGTGTGGCCAAGATAAAGTTTGGGAAGTCCGCTTTGAACTTGTGCATGCCTTGGCTGCAGTCATTGTTTCTGGAATTTGTATTTGCAATTTTAAAATAAGTAGTAATGTACAGCTTAAAATGCATGGCATGACAAGTATTTAATACAGGGCACTGCTAGGCTTCAAGGGTGTGCAATACATTGAAAAGATTGAAAAGATAAATGTTCACAGATCTGCACATAACTTACATGGTATAAAGATGGTCATGGTGAGAAAAATCCCTTGCAATGTTTTGGCTTGAAATGCTCTAGTTTTTGAGAAATGAGTAAAACATCTAGTTTTGATCTCGCAAGCCCCAAACCCAATATTTGAAAACATTGAAAACAAAGTTGTTTTTTTCGGTCGCTATTTTCTTGCCACTCCGATGACCCCAGCTTAAACTTTCACAGGTTTGTTATTTCATGTAAATGTTGGGTCACACAATGTTTGGATACTGGTCTTTGACAACGATCATTGTTGGCCATTCGCTTTAAGTAAACCTTTCTAGATAACTACAAGTTTTTTTCATCAAATGAACCTTACCAAAATATCTTCACTCTCCTCAGGGAACTTGAGCTTCAAGTTCCCGGCAGCTGCCAGCACAGCCTTGACAGCACGCATCCCGTAATCGTAGTGAAACTGTGACGACAGCTGTTCAGAACACAGTCGATACGTCGTCACGATTTTGACGGAGAGGTTACGCGCATCCACGAAGCCATAGGAATACAGCATGATCTCCCCGATCATGGCATAGTCAGGTACCATCATGGCCACTGTGCGGAACAGCACCTGTGAGTATGGGAACAAAAATTGGATGAGTACTCATGGTTTGAAGTAGCATACAAAGAATCATCTGTAAACCCAACCTCGTTCCCAGGGGTAATCAATCTTGCCACACCATTTTTCCCATCACGCCTTGCTGACTCATAACCCCTGGGATGGGTTAATTAAATTGTGCCAGTATATGGCATATTTTATTTTGGCCTGTGGCCGATCTACTCAATGCGCAAGTCATACAGCAACTGGTCCCCTCACATTCTTCTTTGATTTTGTGACATGTATTTAACTGTATGCGGTTTAGGGTGACCGTGTAAAAACATGATTGATTTGAAGTGGAATTGTGTCAAAATACTTGCATTTTGACACACGCGTAAAAATAGCCCTACAAGCGCTCAAAAGTTTTTTAACAAGCGTGTACATGCAAAGCAGTCACTTTCAGGAGCCAGTCAGCATTGTCTTTCAGTACATCCCTACCAGGGGTTAGTGATGAGAGGTATCGATACAGCACGCCGCCCATGGTAGCGAGGCTGCTGTGAACATTTCAACCCCTGTACTTGTTTTGGGGTCAAACTTATAAACGTTCATTCAAACAAACGAGCAAACTAAACAATGTGTCAATATCCAAACAGTACAAAATCCTGACAAATATAAGAAGTACCTTGGATGCAAGGGCCACATTTCAAAAAGCTGCTTAAGCACAAAAAGTAGCTCAGCACAAACAATTTCTACAGAGAGGTTATGCGTATTCACAAAGCTATAGGAATACAGCATGGTGGTAAAGGTCAACAAACAAATCAATCAATCGGTAATCTTGAGACATATCCTTAGAAAGTTAAACAGAGCTCAGAAAACAAGATGGATGCAAAAGTTTCATAGTACTGTCACTGCTTTTATCTGTTCTTAATTCTGTTTGGATGTATTTTTTTAGAAAGAGGGCCCTAAATGATCAGCTGCGCTGGATGGGTTATCCTCTATAAAAATCGATGTAAATAAATACCTAAATAACTAAATATAGTAGAACTCTACCTTGAGGTTATCAGGAAGTTCTGATCGTCCAGCATAGCCGGGGTTCATCGTAATAGCCACAAAGCAGGTATCCTTCAGAACAAGTTCAGTCCCCTCGAAGAGAAACGTCTCCTGATGAGTCATGACAGCACGCTGGATGCAGAGAATCTGCTGCGCGACCACGGACAACACCTCCAGCTCGATGCGGTTGAACTCATCGAAGCAGGCCCAGGCCCCGGACGAGGCCAGCCCCTTGAAGAACTTCCCCATGGCCAGGTAGTCCAGGCCGTCTGAGCAGTTGAAGACGACACACTGGACGGCCAGGGCTTTAGCCAGATCCTTGGTGGTCTCCGTCTTGCCTGTGCCGGCGGGTCCTTCAGGAGCTCCACCTAGGTTAAGATGGTAGGCTCCTACTAGGGTACGGTAGCATCGATCGGTCAGAGGGGTGATCACCAACCTAGAGAGGGGGGTCAAATCACAATAATTCATTAAATGATGTAATTCTTGCATTGGAGATCTTGAATATGATTAGTAGTTGTACTACAAGATGGGCTTTCTGAGTCCCATGATAATAATTCCACAAGCATCCCGGTTGGGATTTGAACCCATAACTTTCTGCATTGTACAGATGATGGCAGGCAGCTGAGCCACACCACTAAGCTCCAATGCCCACTACCATTCCTTTTTTTATACAGAAGCAACCACAAATTAACTAAACCACAAGGGACATTGACTGGGGAATTATAAATCAATTTTTTGGGTGGACAAAAAAACATTGACCAGACAGGGATTTGAACCTGTGACCTCCGGGCTTACATGCTGGTGCAGTCAGGTTGTATCGTAAACTGGGCATGAACACTGGTTATACAGCAGTTTCAGGTTGAATGGCTTCTGACTGGCACCCCCGAACAAAGATATTGACAATATAGGAAGACCACCAACCTGGGGGTGGTTAACTCAGTTGATAGACCTAGAGGTCGCAGGTTCAAATCTCATTCCAGCCAAGTTTTCTTTGTTCAAGCCAAAATTGATTTTGACAATTTTAAAATAAACACTGTAAACCAGAAAATTTAAATTGAAGGATTAAGGCATATTTTACAATCACATTTGACAGATCATCTTTTGGGGCCATCAGCTAGAGACCCCCCCGATACTATTTCTCAACAACCCATTCTGATTTACAGGTAACTTTGAATTGAGAGCAAAACTGGTTTTACCTGAAGGAGTTTCCCAGGTACTCATAAGCGTACTTCACCAGTGAGTTGGTAATGCGCACCATGACGGTATTATTTTCCCAATAATATCGCAGCTGGGCCAACCAATTGAAGTCGTTTTCGTTCTCGACACCTGGATAAAGAGAGGCAGACATAATGACACATTTCCCCGACAATAGCAAAATTAGAGTAGGAATCTGCAAATTATTATAGGCAAAAATATTTACTTGTAAAAATGTTTAAGTTACATTTCTTGTAATTTCTTAACCCTAGCAATGCCCTGTATTTAACATGTGTAATGTGATGATTTGAAGCTGTGAAATAACAATTCTAGAAACATTGACTGCAGTCACAGCATGCACAAGTTTAAAGCTGACTTCCCAAACTTTAGATGGCCACACCTTGAACTTTTGCAAAGGTCATTTTAAGGTCACGTGGTGTGTTAATCGGCCTGGGTCACCGCTAGAATTAATGATAAAATCTTGTATGCACTTCAAACAAGGGATGAAATCGGCCAACAATAACTATTACTACCAGTACTTTCCAGAGTCCTATGGGTCATTTTGCTTTGATGTTCCATAGAAAAATGGCAAAGGTCCTGGGTTCCAATCCAACCTGAGTAATGTGCCTATGGATTTTTATCACAGGACTCCCGGAGAGTACTGAGTATACAGCACTTAACACACTTCAGTGTATGGGTAAACCACAAATAATAATCTATCCTGATGCAAATTTCACCTCTATTAAAATATTACTACCCCTGTAAGTACCTTTTTCTGCCATGTCCATGACCACATCACGAGCGTGTACATCAATGGTGACGAGCGCCCCCATGGTTATACGCGTCTGTTTGGAGAGCTTGCCACGCACCAAGGCCACGATGTCCTGCAACTGGTTCTCAAGCTTGTCGTAGTAATCCCGGAGACCCTGGGGCCCGCCTTTGACGGCCTCGTGCACCTCAGACGTCCAGTAGATCTGAGAGACGCACAAGACAACCTGTCCGGGCCACTCTTGAACCCAATCTTCGCGAGCTTCGATGGCGTAGGCCTGGATAAATACAACAATAGCGTTTCTTAAAGAATCTTATATTCAACACAATATGATTGTGAACAAGTAAAATCAGCTGTTGCAAACTGCTTACCAACCAAAAGGATCTGCTGTATAGATGAAAAATTTGTTAATGGCCTCACGTTTTGACCCTAGCAGAGTCTTTCTGCTGGGGTCAAAACGTGAGGCCATTAACAATTTTTTGCACAATATGATTATAGTAAAATTAATTGAGGGCAAAAGTATTTTTACGCATTCTGAAAAACACGTTTGGTTTCATTTTGCAAGTCAATCATTTTGAAATATGAAGCCTTAGCAAAAATTAATAGAGAAAAACCAAATGCAGGGAACCCAAGTGCGCCCTCAGTGTTCAAGTGTGTGATCTAACTTTGTGATTTGCACATTAACAATAACAAGTTAAAGTTTGTGTCCGCGACCTTTAGACTCACTCCCATTTCCGTTAGCTTTTCAGCAGGGAAAGAGCACATTTGATTTCTGTTGTAATTCTAGTTTGTTGTTCCTAGTGTTATTTATGTGGAAGGGTTAGCTTTAAGGGAACGCCCTGTGAGTAAATCGTCTTGTTACTAATCATTTCATCAGAGAAATATTGTATTTTTGGAGAATCTGATAAGTGATAGAATCGTTTCTTGAATATTTGAGTATTATGGTAGCGGTTAACAAGCCACGTTTTGACCCTTGACCTTCGCATTATACTTGTACTTACTAATATACTAGTTGCATTTTAATCTAGTACTGTGGCTGTACGGTGCTGTTGTAATTTTCGAGACGTCTAAGAAGTCATTGTGCATTTTGTTTTGTATGTGGTGAATACTCGTCCTTTTTAACTAGAGGACCGGCCTCCTTCCCGTGTCTCTACACAAAAATTTACACCACACTTATAACTTCCTTTATGAAGCTCTCAAAAATTAAATTCCTACCTTGTGGGACCTCTCCACGACATCTTTCACGCTGATGAGCATCACGTCTTGAACCTGAAGGAGCCACTTCTCCACGGCTCCTCTCGCCTCCACCGTGGAGATCACCGAGGACATCGCCACCTTCTCCCCCTCGCTGCTGAACATGGACACGATGTCCAGGTTGGGAAGGAACTCCAGCTTGGCGATACCCTCAAAGCATTTCTTGAGGTGGGGCTGGACGCGGAGCGGGTCTTTCGTCTCCGAGAGGATCTCCAGCATCTCATCGTTAGAAAGGAAGAAGAAGCTACGAAAAGAGGAGAAATTCTCACACTTTATTATTATTGAATATCACATAAAGTTTAATATCAAGTCTAGCAGAAATGTGGATACCTGAAGAAATGCAATGTCAAGGAGCATTTAATAATAATAATAATAATACAGCATTTGTAAGGGACAATTTATCTGTAAAACATTCAAAGGCACCGGTCGAGGTCACTCATAGGAAATTCTCACATGTGTTCATGGGTCAATCTGAAAAGACGTGTTTTAAGAGATTGTTGGAAGTGGAAAAGGTTGTGTGTGTCTCTAAAAAACTCATGTAAAGAGTTCCAGAGGCGGGCGGCAATGGTAGAAAAGGCCCTGTCACCATAAGTGACTAGGCGAGTCCAGGGAACAAACAGCATGCTGCCTGATGATCTCAGACCTAGCCTGACACTCTGGTGCTGAAGCATGATCTGTAGGTAGGGAGGGGCTGAACCATGAACTTCTCATTGCATCCACAGTCTGTTTTTGTTTTTGTTTTGCGTTACCTGTCTGTCTTGTTTCAAAGTTTGTTGCCTGTTCATCTAAGCTTTAACTTAATCTGACAGCGTCATACTCTCTTTAATTCTGGTCTACATAGATTAATTATTTCCCCTTCATTAGACAGACTCATTATTTCATCTTATTTATATAATCTTTTGTATATATTTCATTTCAAAAAGAGAAGTTTGAAATAAATGTTGATTTGAATAATGAATAATAATGAATGATAATAAATACCAATGAAAAGTAGTGAATAATATTGAATACCAATGAACAATAATGAATAATGAACATCTGCATTGCAGCCAACCAAGAAAAAAGGGAATAAATTCTACTCACCGTGGGAAGAAGAGTCTCTTCTTCTCCAGGTAGGCATTCAGACCCTTTAAGATTTTGTCAAGAAGGTCGTTGCTGTCAACCAGCTTACCCAAGATGCCAGTCAAGGAGGTAGCTGCCAGGACCTAAAAGAGAATCAATATAGGTATTAAAGAAATTGTTCAAAACTGATGTTCTGATGCTAATATTTATCAAACATGATGTGTAATTCTTGAATTTCAGGAGAATCTCCACAACTTTCATTGGATCAAAATTAATTCTCCAAGACCACACCTATAGGTCTCATTTTTTACTGCAAGAGGGCGCCCTTTGGGGTAGATTGGGGTCAAACCATAGAAATAGTGTGGTAAACCAGTTGCAATTTGACTTCTAATACAGCAGTTAATATACAACTTCTGAGTTTTTTTTATTGACATTTTTAGAATGTAATCAGTGTAAGATATCTGCTTGGAAAATTTGTATTTTTTTGGTTTTGAAATTTGTTTGTACTTTCAAAATGGTATTTGTAATGCGCCCTCTTGCTGTCAAAAATACAGCCCATTGTCTTTCCTTTTATATTTTCTCCCTTGCTGAACTTTTGGGATGACAGTTTGTCTTGCAGACCTACAGCAAGTCTTTTAAAAAGGTGTTTAAGGAATTACACTTGGTCGCAAGACTTACTTGGTTGTAGGGTCACTGGTCTGACACCATAAACTGGACCTAGGCCTGCAGACCAGTGTGTAGTTCGAGCCCTATCTAGGCACAGAGGTTCTTGAGAACAAAAAAACAAAAAAAATCAATTTCCAGGACCTACCTTAGGGTCCTTGACGGTGTGTTTCATGATCTCCTTCCAGTTGCGATCCACCGTTTGGAACCAACGTCCTTCCTCTGGCATCTGTTGCATGATGTCTTCCGAGCTGAAGATGGGCTCCAGGTAGAGCCACTGTGACTGCACCTTGAGCCACTCATCAATAGTCTCTTGAACTCGTAACAGTTTCTCTTCCCATTCCTTGTGTTGAGAAAAAAAGTTTAACACAGATAAAACAATAGTATTAAACTTACTCCACCCACATCCAGAGTCCTTCATTCATTCTCCACAAAACAACCAGAATACACAGGTCGAAGCGCCGAGTAATAAACCGGCTCTTTTCAGAGCCAACACTGCTCTAACGAGGTAACCGCATGGTGTCACCGCAAACCTTACCTTGATTTCCTTCTCAAACGGTTTGATGAACGGCGATCCACGCATAGTCTGCGTCTTGACGATCTGGTCATCCAGCATGGTCTGGATGTCGTCCACCGAGGCCAAGATCTTGACCCCTGTGTCTCGGTACGTGGTCAGATTGAACTGGATCTGGTCCCACTCTTCACCCATTTTACTCATGGCCTTCTCCAAGGAGTACTCCTGTGAAATGACAGAATAATTCAACTCCTTTTATGTTTATAAACTTTTTCAATCTCCCACTCGTCTTATATTTTAGTGGACTTATTTTATTTTGTGTTTATTGACCCCTTGCAACAACGAACACATGGTTACTATCTGGGCTTGCCATTTCGGGATTCAAATTGCACATAAAAACTACAGCAAGCATGTATTACTACTGTATGTAAACGCTGCATTGCATAAAATACACACTACTACATCATGATGTGAGTTCGAATCCCATAAAAACTACAGCAAGCATGTATTACTACTGTATGTAAACGCTGCATTGCATAAAATAAACACTACTACATCAGGATGTGAGTTCGAATCCCGGTCATGACACTTGTATCCTTAAGCAAGACACTTAAATATAATTGCTTCAAATAGGGAAAGAGGCAGTTGTGTTTGTCTCGCAGCGGGTTCATTTACCCCTCCCTGTTCTTAGCTGTGCTGTGAAGAGACTTGCGTTTATATCTCGCCATGTCTTGTTTCTGCGCATTGGGGGCAGGTTTCTATCCCTTCAAAAAGGAGCCCACACCTCGAGTGGCCTTTGGGCCTTGTGATGGGCGAGTTGCACAAAAAAAAACTACACTGACTCTCAAAACGGCACAACCAATGTTATTGTGATGATGACTTCAGTAGAAAGCGAGCCCATTACCAGTTGTTCCATTTCATATGAAATCATTCATAACAATCCTCATCTGCCTGTCTGATAACTCGCCATCAAGAGTGTAATATTATGACTGACATGGTGCAATACAAATGTACACTATCACGACCATTACTAGTGAGAAAAAAAAAACTCTTCCAAGTAGCATGGCAAGGCACTCCCTAAATCAAGGATAGTCAAATAAACCTGAGGGGAGGTTTCAGGGAGAACCTGACCTTGCTAGCAGCTGCACTGATGGACTCAAACTTCTCCATATACGGATCTAGACTGAGTTTGAGGACTTTACGGAGGGTTGTCCCCGAGTCCGGGGTGAGATCAAATCCAGCGATGTCGGACATCTGACTCCAGTGACGAGTACGGATACCAGGGTTGCACATGATGGCAATGGTTGGAATGAATTCCTGTGAGAGAAAAAGTTTAAAGTGCTTAGTCAAATGCAGAAAACGTTGACGGGAAAAAAAAAAAAAAAAACGCCTCCGATGCGCGGATCAAATTTGGATCCAGGTTAAAACTACCAGGGGTGAGTGTCATTGGTGACAAAAGGTCTGAAACTAGGATCCAAATTTTAGGAGATGCGTGGAAAACTTAAAATGATGATATTTCTACATCTTGGTAGCCCCTTGAGTTATAGATTTTTTCGGAACAGTATCTCCAGCACTAGAGAAGTAGATCAATTAGCACAATTTCTTTATATCGCAAAAGAAAAACAGCTACTTGTTCACCAGGCAGGCACAAAAAGGTCTGAATTCAGATAAAAGTCTGAAGTTTCTCACCCCTGAACTACAAAAAACATTAAACAATGTTTCACCGCAAGCATATGCAAAACAAAAATTAGTTAAAATGTTAAAAGAAGTGCAAAAATGGAAACTTGAATTACCTGGAACTCCTTTATCTGCTCTTGTACTACGTTGCACACCTTAAGTGCAGCCCCACCCTCTTCCTCTTCCTCTTTCTTCTCTTCCGGCTCCTCGGCCTCATCCCCAATCCTCTTCTTCTTGGGCGGGGCCGCCTTGGCTTTCTCGGCATCTCGCTTCTTCTTCTGGTTTAAGAAGACTTTGGTGGTCTTGTAGATGTCTCTCCAGTAGTCGTCGGCTTCGTTTCCGATAGACTCCGAGTCCAGCTCCATGAAGGCTCCGTCCATCCATCTGATGAAAAGGACGGAAAACTTTTTGAAATAGTTGCAAAGATAGCAATGTTTGAAAAAACCTGGATATCTAAGACTGATACCAAGACCTAGAATGCCATATGAAACCCAGACGGGGACCCAAATGTCATAAACCAAGATCTTGAGAAGAAAAACAATTTCACTTATAGACGACTGTATTACAGTAAAAAGATTTAAAACTTTGATCAAGTTTATGAAGCCGCGTAAGCCTACAGTTTTGTTAAGAACAGATGAATCTCACTTGGCAGAAACTGGCTCCAGATAAATTTCCATGTAATATAATAACAATAATTTTAGAGGCTTATCATCCTTACTCCCAGCTGAGAAGCTGAATTGCCAAGGACCCGGCTACAACGTGGTCCAGCCACAGTCAGGTAAAGGCCCCCTTTGGCAGCCAGCCCCATTAACCATGTTAACCCATATATAATATATAGCCAGAGATCAAAAGTGTTTTCTTTGTCCCAGAAGGAACAAAACCAAAGGCATGGAGAAAACCCTAGTGGCACAGGAGAGGGCCAACACACAACTCTACTCACATACGACCCCCAAGTTGGGAATAAAAACCAGGGCCAAAGTGGTGAGAGGCAAGCGCTTTATGCACTAGCTTCCTATGCCACAATGTAATATAAATTACTTGTGACCTACCCAACAGATTTTTACTAAGCAACACAGAATTTTTTTTTATTAATTAAGCAACCATTTCACAGCTCAGGGGTCCTAGTTGGTGAAGTCTTACTTACTTCTTTTCAGCTCGCTGCCATTTGACGACCAGACTGAAGAGCTTCATGAATGGCTCAATGGCAAGAGCGATCTCATCCACCTCAGGGTAAGTTGTGGCGTCCCACTTGAACAGCTTCTCCTCCTGTTCATCAACAACACATAATCCGATAAGCATTAAATTGGCTATTTTATTCTAAGGTTTACTCTTCGTTACACCGACCACAAGAGTCAGGAATCTGTATTGCTGAGTGATTTTTGTGGCTCGATGAGCTGAGTTTTGTTGCTGCCGACAGTTAAAAATCTCAATATAGCAAGTCATGAAAATATTTAAGAAAACAAGATTTCTGATTCATGCAGTGTAAATGGAACACAAGTATTGGAATTGACACTGAACTTTTGCATATCACTGTACAAAAAAAGTATAGTCTAAGGGTATTTCATTTGGAAGCTTCTGTACCAGCTGTGTTTAATAAATCTTCAGTTTCATAAACTACACAAAATTTGAAAAACTCCAGCAAGAAGGCAATCAGTTTCATGAAAATGTTGACCAACAAAAACATTGTCAAGTTACTACAATAAGTCAATGGGAGACTTTTCTATTGTTTACAGAGTCCTGACCGTGTGCACATTTCCAAGAAGAGCGTATTTCCCTAGCTAGTCTGCTGCCACCTAGTGCCACAGAAAGTCTCCCAATTACCTTATTGATGAAGTGGATGTTTTCTTGCGCCTCAGCGATCCTCTTCTGAACTGCACGGACGTCGTTGACATACTGTACCATCATCTCAAGCTCGCCGTACTCGGCAAACTCTGCCACTCTCTTGCGGATCTTGTCCAGTTCCACCATCACCTTCTCCCGTTTCTCCAGAAGTTCCCGCTCACCCTTCCTCTTGGAGGCTTCCACAAGCTAGAACAAAAAAAATTGAAGGTAAAGCGTAGGATTGATAATCAAAGGGAATAAAGTTTATTAGTTTCAATCTGACAAAATCACTCATCATAAAGTTAATACCAGTTACCAGTCCTCAAGAGAAACATTTCAGTCTGAAATACTGTCAAGTGTCACAGTAAAAACAAAAACAAAAGCATTTTAGGATCCCAAAAATCACTGTTGCTTATTTTGAGTGCAGTAATTGAAAACATTTCATTTAAAATTATGCACAAAATTCCACACCACCTTATTTTCACAGGTTGGTTTTAAGGTTTTTTAATGAAATCTAGAAGATCGGAATGGATAAACTACAAAAACTATTATCCCACCGGATCAATATGCCCATGTTCTGTTTTTTCCCCACAGTACTCTGGAAAGTACTGAGTATACAGTGCTTATTAACACACATTGGTGTAGGGTAAAACATAATTAATATGACAAAAATAAAGTTCCAACCAGAAACTTTCAAACACAATTTAGTTTCAAACAAACGTACCTCGTCATTCTCATCAAATACAGGTTGGATATTCTTGGGCCACATCAAGACCGTGCAGTTGAGGTCGATATGCTCCTGGGAGAAGAAGTAAACATCCAGGAGGTAGTTCATCTTCTGCTTGCTCTCACTGATGCGGGCATTCAGGGCCTGGATGCCACCGATACGAGCCTTCTCAATGTAAGCGATCATCTCCATCATCTCACCGGACTCCTCAGGGACTTTGAGGGCACGCTCTTTGATGGTCTCAAACTCGTTGCATATGCTGTTGAGATGGTAAATCAAAAAATTCGATTATTGCAGCATGTTTTTATTATTATTATTATTATTATAATTATTATTATTAACTTCTTGTAATGAAACCAAGGATGCCTCAAAAGCAAACTTAATCACTGTAGCTCGGAAGCCTGAGGTAACCTGTAGATTTAAAAGACACTTGCTATCTGAACAAGAAACACCGGGGTAAACCCCTAATTTTCCACGATAAGTGTTCTGGATTCTTTCATGTGCACTACCAATCCTAGTACACAGGACCTACGGCTTAACATCCCATTTGAAGGACAAAGCAATTATGGTACAGTTTCTTGCTCAAGGACACAAGTGTCGCGACTGGCCAGGCCCGGGATTCGAACCCACATTCTGTAAACTACAGAACTTAAGTTCGGCGGATTAGACCACTCAGCCACGACAATCCATGAGTAGTCTCTTTAAGATCACACAATTTTTAATGTCTCCAAGAGTAGGATACATAGAAAACAAAACGGGCATTCTGGTTAAAAAATACGATCAGAAATACCACATACTTTTCATTTTCTTTCCGGTGGTCGGAAGCCATTCTATCCAGGAGCAAGTCGCCAAAGCTTCTTGACTTCTCAGCGAGTCCCCTCTTAAGGTCCTCACAGTCCAGACGAACCATCTCAAAGTGAATGATGCTATCCTGCAGCATGATCTCCCTGGCCTTACTACGGAATTCTTCAATCAGCTGGGGGGAAAATAGTAACAAGATGATTATTTTTAGGTTTTATTGAATCCAGGTATTTAAACCAAAAGATCCCTCTTTCGTGGGGACATTTGTACAATTCCTTATTCCAGTTTTTTGTTCCTTTGTCTGACACACCAGGATTATTGTAGACCGAACAGCTGCCATGATTATTTTCCTTGTTCTCAGCACTGAGGTAAGCACGAGATTCCAGCATGCCACAGGTAGTTATTGGCCGTGGCTTGCGGCCAGAGACTGCCGAGTCATGCCCAACATAGAGGGCTTCAGTGCAAGTTTTCGCAAAAGAAAACTATCAATCCCAGCACCAACTACCACCAAGTTTGGCATTCTTACTTTGTTTAGTAATGGCTTCATTTCGAAAAAAATATTATTCCACGACAACATTTTTTTTGACTGATCACCAAAAATAATAACTGTGGGGGTCCGGTAAAAATGGGAAATAGCTGCCTTCAACCTGTTGAAGGACAGCCCTTAACCTTTACCCCTTAACTGAGCACAAATAGCAAACCCAAATCCACATGCAAGGCTCAGATCCAAAACAAGTTAAGTTCCATCGAGAGACGAACTTAAAAATGAACATAGAATTACTTCACTGTTTTGGAACCTTCAGCAGTTGGTGATAGCTTTACTTGCAAAGGGTCTACACAAAAATGTACTTCAAATTTAATAGAACACCTTTATTTCGTGGGGGAGCCCTAACCACCCACATCACCTCACCTCACTTTGTGTGTGTCTAACCCATTAGGCATGATTTACTTGCAGCACTGCACCTACAAGTCTTAGTTGATATAGTTAAGAGATGTGATAGTCGGATATGATAAATGAAATGATCTTACCTTGCAGTATTCTTCAAATGAATGCTCTTCATCCAAGAAGGTCTGTACTTTGGTCAGGGCCTCGCCATTACACAAGTACTCGTATCTATCCACTGAAATCAAATATCACATAGGAACATTTACATTTCTGTTTAATACCCCCTTTTTAGGCTAAATATTTGTTTTGGTGTAGAGTTTGATCGGGGGGGGGGGGGGGGGGGGGGGTAACGAACGTCATCTTCCAAAACCATCTCCTGATGATGAAGAGAACATTCACACATTCTCACAAACGAGATTTTATACATGGAGCTACCGCAACCTATTGCATCTTCATCATGCACCTTCAAGTCATTTCCAAAAACAAATTACAAACAATTTCGATTTGCCCAAAATAATTTGCCCAAATGACATCGGACATCACAGCCTATACTCACTGTAGGATTGAAGATGCAGTGTGGGTCCCTCAAAGTTCAGCTTGCAAGCCTCTTTGAGTTGCTTCTTAGCCCCATCAATAATATGGTCAGCGATGGCCACGTCGATGCTGTTCAGATCATTGGTACCGGACAGCCAGGACTGTACTGTGGGGACGTTCTGCATCGTCTTCGTAAGTTGGGTCACGATGAAGAGGAGACATTCTTCAAGGTCCGAGTAGTAGGGGTAGAACTCCATCTTGTCGTTGTCGTAGGTCAGTTCCATCTTGAAGATCGGGAGGTGGGACTTGTCATCTGGATTGAAGAGGCTAACCCAGGAGTCGATAGAGCGGACTATGAGGTCTTTCAGCTGTTTCATGAAGAAAGTCAAAGGGTAATATAATTTGTAAAAAAAAGGGGAAAAAACTACACAAGGCTGCTTAGTGCACAAACTTGAGGCACAGAAAAATCTGTGGAAAATAATTTGTAATACGAGAATGGTTTTCACAAACTTCTTTTGGGTAAATAAGCTTATTAACCCTAGCAGTGCCCTTATAATGTGTCATGCCATGCATTTTAAGCTGCAAAATTCTAAGCTGTTTTTCTTTTTTAAACTGCAAATACAAATTCTAGAAACAAGGACTGCAGTCAAGGCACACACAAATTTAAAGCCGACTTCCCAAACTAACTTGAATTTCATAACGGTCACGTTGATATGTTGAAACTAATACAAATTGGGCTGATATACTCCACCCTACCAATTCACAATCTGGAAATGGGCCGATTTAATCGACCAGGATCACTGCCAGGGTTAACCAATACTTTCCGCACAACAGTTTAATTAATATTTTCAAGACAATTTTTCAAAAACTTATTTATATATTCAAATCTTATTTAATTAATTAACATTAATTTAATCAATTATTCCAAAGCCGGCACATTTCTCAGTAGTACCTGATTCGACACAAGTGTAGAGGTGCAGTTGTAGAAAGATTCAAGTTGCTCAGGAAGGACATCCGCAAAGTTCTTCCTGTCCACAAAGACGTTGAGGACCTCTGGCCACCAGCTGTGCATCTGCTTCTCCTCCATCTTCTCACACTCCAAGATGACATTATTCTTTTGGAAATAATAAATAAGAAAACATTAGTATTACTATTGTATCTTTCTGGTGATGAAATCAAGGGACCCTCACAAGTGCCTTGCGCTGAAGATACCTGTGTAGAGAAGATGATGAAGAAATGTCAGCTTTAACCCCAAGTAGGAAAAAACCTTGCGGTAGGGGCCGAAAACCCAATCTACTTGAAAGGCTCCGGTCCGGGATTCGAACCAGGGTCCACAGAGGTAGAAGGCAGGGCAAGAAACCAATAAGCCAACCTGAATAATAACGGTACCACCTGTAGGTAAATGGGCTTTTATGACAGGAACCCTTGCCTCTTTTGTGTATTAAGTGTAATGCTTTGTAGGCAGGGTGAAGAAATGAAAATGTCTTGTCAGGTGATCAGTGCACTTTCGTATCTGTCTTGCCTAATCGGTCGATGGACACATGGATCCCCAGCCTTGTACGCTAAACCATTACATAAAATCACCATCAAAGTACAACTCTTATAGTCGTTTATGAAAATTAATTCATATGCACTGTAAATCAAGATGTAAACAAAATGGGCTTGCCATTTTTCTGTTAAACAATCCCAGATCTACTCACAAAACTGACGCCAAAATTTCCTTTCACATACAAAATGCTTGATAAAGGTCATTTGCGGAGTCAAATGCACCTTTGCATCAACTATTACCTTCAGATGTTCACACTCCACAGGTCCCTGTGCCCTTTGACCGCTGAGGTCAACCAGGACCATGCGGCCCAGACTGTTCTGACAGAGCCGTAGCACAGTTTGCATGGACGGATGGGTGATATGTAGGGCTCTTATCATTATGTCGCGTGATTCGACGTAGCTGTCATGCCATGGTCTGGAGTAATCCAATCCCCTTTAAAAGAACAGAAAATGACATTAAATACAACACTATAAAATGATTTGGATGTTGTATTCACCCTCCACAATCCAACCATAGTTTATCATTCAATACGGTTTTGAATAATAGATATAAACTGAGCCAGCCTGCAGGATATCATGTGGTGAGTGCATATACACTGTCAACAGTATACATACTTTTAATGTTTTTAAAGTTGTAATTTTAAAATGTAATTTGGTCGTTAGAGCGCAAAGTTGTAAATATTCTTAAATAAACCAAACCATGAACCAAACCAAACAATATATTATGCCAGCCTGCAATACGATATGCATTAAACTTACTGGGGTTCTTCTGGGAGCTCTCCAATGTTGACATTCTCTAATCCCTTGATGTCCGGTTTGACTAGAACATGTTGAACTAAGAAAAAGAATCAAAATAATCAAATTTATCACCATGCGTAAAATAGAAACACAAACATGACTTGATTTTGATATTTTTTCTCTAACTTTTTTAAACCTTTTTTAACCTTTGCAAGCGGTTTATGAAAAGTGAAAGCAGAGAATGGACATTGCTGGAGAAGAGCTTCACCCAACAATGGATGAATATAGCCTGATGATGATGATGATGTGTAAGTCATAAAAGAAAAAATTATAAAATATTTACCCATGGACTTCTTCATACTGTTGGTCCACTCCACTTTGACCTCCTCAAAGAGCTCCTTGATGAACTCCTGCATGTTAGCATTCTGTGTGAGATGGTCTGGTACCAGACTGAGTATGTTCTGAAACCACTCTGACTCCATAGACGTCACTGGGCTGTTCTCCACACACTGCTTCATGAAGAGGTAGTTTTGCTGTTGGGTCAAGTTGAGGTGATTAACCAAATTAAATATTAATGTTAAAAAAAAAAATCTTCAGGTGGTCGGGTTCGGACTTTGGACAATGTTGGAACCTTTTCGCATTTGACAGAATCGATCAAGGACTTGATGGTAAACTGTTTCAACCCAAGATTACCCTAAAAAATCTGTCTATGATATCCTCTTTGCCGAAATGAAGGATTCAGAAGGGCTGAGGGCTACAGGCCCAAATAATTGCTTATCACTGGGTAGGGTAATCCGATCTAATCTCTGTGTTAACAATTTGGTGTGGAGTGACATTGAGGTCACCTGTGGGCAAAAACGCCTCAGGAGTAAGGGTCTTTCTTAATGGGCAAAAAAAAAAAAAAAAAATTTATTGTGTTTCCAAAAATCTCACAGCAAAGTAATCAACAAGCAAACTTGCTGGCGCTGATAAGATTTTGGATAATCAAGAGTTAAATGGTAGCAGTGAGTGAATAAGGTGAGTTTAAAGAAACCCTTTGGGCTTCAAAAACCTAAACAAAGAAAAAGTTAAACTTTCAAAGTAGATCAGAGTTTTCAATCACATCATCCAACTGCAGGTAGGTTGATTCAGCAAAAGTGAACATGAATTTTTCAGTAAAAACAGATGGGCAAAACATATTTTGGTGAGAGTAATTCGGAACAAAATGTGGACGTGCCTTGAAGTTTCTTCTCAGTGTTTTGTTGCACTGTAGACTTGCAAACCCTGAGTTTTGCAATATTAACGTGCCGAAAAAAAAGTGGTGAGGTGATGAATGTGTGTACATCAGACATTTTTTGTGTGCATTTCACGAACTGCATTTAGTCTGCCTTCAACAGAGCTTGATTTACTCTTTGGGTTTAAAATAAATAACTGTTGTTAAACAGTGAGAACAATGTTAGAACTTGTGAACATGTATTGCAATATTTCTACCAGTTTGTTGTCGAGTTGTAACACTTGGACTCAAACCAGTGAAAATAGTCTCAACTACAACTCAACTTTGTCAAGTGAAATGGTGCACAAAGGAGATAAGTGTACCTCACACTGTGAAGAGTTGGGGATCTAGACTTACCCTCTGCATGCGATCCTTGCTCATCATCTGTATATTAATGTATGATATGGGGAATGGGCGGAGTTGAACCAGGGTTCAGGGAGGAAGCTCAGAGAAATTTTTGAAAAGTCACAAGAGACAGAAGTTTGGAATTGGGTGAAGTGTTAATAATGGAATGGGGACATTAGAGAATTTGTATAGTATTGAGGCAGGGAATTGAATTTTAAGGATTTGTTATTAAAAATGAGGCGGGTAAAGAGAGAAGAAAACAAAACAAAAACTTGCGTCATCAACTACATTATGTAAGCAGACACAAAATGACAAAACAAATATAAACACTTGCAAATGAAACTTAAGAAGCGTTATCCTATGCCCCAAAATCAATGAAATTATTAAAAAAGAACAATCAAACTTGAATATTTATATTTATAATACATACATGCATTGAAAGTTCACAAGAACTTTTGGTTTTTTATTTTTGCCTTCTTTATTTTTGACTTACTGAACATCAACTAGACTGATATTAAAAAAAGGATACACCCAAAATATGTTACTTATTGCATGAACATAGTACATGTAGAACTGAAATCAAATTTGAACAAGCTAACAACTGAAGAGGCAAGCTAACACTTATTGGTTACTTGAAATGGCTCATAAAAAAAATCAAGCTTTTTCAACACCTTTTAGTTACACCTGTACTAGTTTATTGATTTAAGAAACATGAAAATTTAACAAAAGCAACAAGAGAACATTGACTCATTGCAAATTAATTAAACAAAATTGCAAATTCCATGGCCCGACATTATGTCAATTAATAAAAACTCATGAAACTAACTTGAACATGCAACATTTAAAGCCCCCAAAAGTCAAAAAAGGATTGTCAATATGATGATGCCCTATGGTTAAATCAACATTACACAGTTGCTCCTGTCTCCCATAATGAAATTCATAAAAAAAAATCTTATTCATCCAGGAACAAAGTTTAAAAGTGGCGGTAAAAACAAAAACGAATGAAATTTTGTTTTTAAAACATCGAAAACCGAAACAGATATTCTGTTGTAACTAATAATGCCTGGTGCAAATCTCTGTCTCCAGCTACTTACAGATTTAGGGTAGTGCGGATTCTGCGCAGTTGGTGGTCTTTTCCTGTTACTGTCTCCGATATCTAGCTCCACCTCTTTTGCATTCTTGTACAAGATGTCCGTCAGCAAGCCTTGCATTTCTTTCGCTCTCCTATGTGTCATCAGTTTGCTCTTGCTGTAGTCTTTGTTGCTTGACGAGAGCACACTTGCTGGAGTGTTGATTGGGGGAAGGCGGGGTATCCCATTGGCTAAGCGAGGGGGCCCATTACGGGTTCCCCTTGGCCCAACCTTTCCATTTACATGGGCAGCCATCTAAAACAATAATGAAAACAAAGCCATAAATTTTACTTTCCAACACAAGATCTTGACATAAAAAAAATAATACTTCAATAGTAATATTAATAAATGCAAAACACTAACTAATGAAACAGTTCTTGTCAAAAATAATCTTGAAAAAACAATTTCTGTTTGAGTTTGTTGTGTGTATTACTAGTATTAAACTGCAAATTGTTTTTAAGTGTTTGTTAGGCTCATTGTTTATGTTTAAAAAAGGTTCTCAATACAAGGATTTTTTAAATCTTATAAACCCATCTAGTAAAATCTCTATTTTATCAACATCCACGGAGGTGGTTAAAAAAACATTTTTTTACACTCACTTCAAGTCATTTTGTTGGAAAATATAATTTATAAAGACCCACGGCAAGGCAGGATAAGAACCATTTGTACTGTCTTTATATAATCGTGAAATAGGCTTCTAGAGATTAGGCTTAAAGTAAAAAAAATAACAGTTTAGGCCTACTAAAACTGTTATTATTATTTTAATATTTATTAATTTTTATTTAAAAATAAGTAAAACTCTCTTCTTAATTTCGAAACTTATTTATTATTAAAATGATGACTTAACTAAATCAAAACTGAATTATAAATTCAACTTGACATTGAAATTGTCAACATTTCTTAAATGCGCTTCACCACTTGAAAACCGAAAAATGCATAGGAAACTGTGTATGCAAAATTTCCAAAACAAACCCCAAAACAATATGGCGACTTCCAGTCCACGGTCGTGCTGAGCCTGTTATAAATTTCCATTTACGTAAATTTCTGGCAATACAACTTACATTTAAACAGTGCAAAAATGTACACTGACTGTTCCGGTTACTTCTGCTATGCTCAACTCAATTCATGACGCCAATTTTAACGGTAAAACTTGATTTTTGTATTACAATTTTTGACGTTAAATTCCTCGTCCCGAGTTCAATCATTTATCTCGTCGTCAGGGTGAACTCCGAAAGTTGCCGAAAGATCACAAGTTTGAACCGGACAATTTCGGAAACAGGAGTAGATATTGGGTCAAGGGTCATTGCAGCGAGCACTGCTAGCGCTAAGCAACCTGACGTCACCAAACAGATTTTGCACAGCAGCAGCGCAACACAATGTGTGAGCGTACAGGTTTGTACACAAGATTTAACTTGAGATAGAGCACGGGGGAAACAGAGGATGATCTAGAAATCATTTTACAAGGTATGTATTGATATAGCATTCACAATTTTAGACGACAAACTTTAAAAGAAGAATTTAGAAAAAGTCATTCAGTTAGTGTTTAGTTCATGTCACGACATCACGACAGGCGAGTTGCTGGTCGTCGTTGCCTAACAAAATTTGTTTACCGAATTTTTAACGGCACGGTGCAGCTTCCCTTATTGGGTTCAGCCACTTAGCACTTTTGCCCGTTAATGTTATTCGATTTTCGTAACAGTTTGAACATTAGAAAAGATTTCTTTCAAGACAGTTGATAGTGTTAAATATTTCATCGGATTAATAATAATATTATTTAATAAAAACAACATTTCAATAAGTACCATGCGATTACCCGTTTTCGGTCGACACCTATACCCGGTCACTCATTTTGATGCCATTTTACCGCGAGAGGGCGCTAGATATACAGCGACGAGAAGTTTCATTCACGACCGATGTTCCTTACGATCACACACGCAAAAAATTATTGAGATTCAAGTTTCCTGTCGTAAGTTACACCCAAAAGTTTATAAAATGTTAAATTTTCAGTATAGATCACTAATACACTTTTTACTCACAATCAAATGTCTCTAAAAATTATAATCCACGGTCAAACATTCCAAATGAAAGTTTCATCGGCAAGGTCAAGTTCCATTTTCCCCAGGTAGAACGGTAGATCACGTGATTATGTTGCTAAGTGGGATTGTATGGAGTGCCAACATTGCAGAAACCTTAAGTGTATTTCAAGTGAATATGACTTTTTGTGTTTATACTGCACTCTCTGCTTAATTGCAATGGGCCCTAATGAAAGCTGCAATGGCTATATAAAGTTCATTTCTCCCCAAATTACTCATATTATTAGTGGCCACTCTGAAATTCAAGATAATCAGATTGATAAATATTTTTTTTTTTTTTTTAATTAAAAATGTGTTGAGGAAATGGAATAGTCACTTTTATTTTATTCAATAATATTTTTTTTATGAAGAACAACAAAGTTGTGTGGCCCAACTTTCACTTAATTCCCCTCCCTTCCCCATTCTTTGAACAAATTTTGACAGATAATGCAGTTTCAAAACAAAAAAAACCATCAAAAACGTTCATATTTATGCCACGGACAGTACACAAAATGTGTAAAAATAATTGCACAAAATATTTGTAGGGCCTGACATTGTACGTAGCTAATGACCATGAATTTATGTCAGGATCCAGAAAATATGTCATCTTTATTACAATTAATTTTAGGAACTTTATGATTGGTTTTATAGGTTTTTTAATGGCAATGTTATATTTCCTTCTCTTTATACAGACTGTGATACGCAAAGTAAAAGCCAGCTACAGACTATTTTATTCTTAAGAATGTCTTGATGATGAATACGAGGCTGTTGTTGATCAATCAGAAAAGCTTAACAAAATAATACATCAAAGCTACCAGCTCTGGACCTGCTCCCCTAATGAGTCAGGAAGAGGAACAAACTGCAATGCAAGAACTATTATTATGTTGACAAAGCAGAAAAGTCACATAACTTGATAAATAAATATAAATGGATTTGTATCAATTTAAAAAAAAATTATATAAATTCAGTAAAAACCATTACATTTGATTTTAAAACAATTTATGATAAATACTCCAAAGAAAAATAAAGAAGTAAAAAAAAAAGAAAAGGTGTCATGCTTTTCTCTTGTGTCATCTGGATTTTTCTCTTGGGGAAGGAGGGCACTTCAAGAAGTATTCATTTATTATGTTGATGAAGCAGAAAAGCCACAAACTACAGAAAAGAAAAGGATAATTGATGTATATTATTATACAAATTTTATATAAGTTCAGCAAAAACAATCACATTTAATTTGAAAATAATCATTAATACCACTTTAAAGTAAAATAAAGAAGAAAAAGAAAAGGACAATATGAAGCAAAAAAAATCATGTAAAGAAGAATTTTGCTATTTTATTAACCAATAATCACCTCACTAGCCGCAGAAACAGTCTGGACAATCGTTATTATTATTATGTTTTTTTTTTGCATTTTGCGCGCCATACTAGTTCGTGAAGTTGACAGAAACTGCCCCTGAATGGACCGACCGGAAACGGGTAACGCGACGTGTGAACGGCGAATACAGCACCGCTGTGAATTTAGGACGATATTTCGGAATTTATGACTGCAACTTCTGGGATTTCAACAGATTATGAATTAAAAGTGTCTTGTTAAAAGGTGGGTCAGATGGTTTTAAAAAATTTCATTTAGTTTCCGTTTCCGAACGATTTTTACCGTTAAGTGACCGAAAACCGGTCGCTCCAGGATACCTTCACGGTCATAATGTGATCTCTTGTCTAGTTCATCAAGGGACAGATTTGTGTATTTAGAACACACATTACCGTCTGCGACAGGTCGAGCACCCAGTTGTAGACAGCAACGAGTGTTCCAAAAAAATTGAAATGGCCCCTTGAACAAGATGGCACAAATAACCTTGAAAGTGGTTATTAATTGTTCACATTTATTGTTCTTAATCTTACTTTGAATAGCTACATAATGTTGATTCGGCACATAAGTTGGCAGGAAAACACAACGAATGGACTTAAGGCACTCCATCTGCAATATAATCTTTCTAGTCTTTGTATATTTTCTTCCCATGCCAGATTTGCAATTGAGTAAAGAATAAACAACACGTTAGTCATGGCAGATGAGGAAAGTCAAGCTCCAACTGAATTGTTGGAGGTGGATAAGGAAATGCAGACAGATGAACCAAGTGAGATGACAGACAGAGTTGAAGAACCTGCAGAAAGCACTGTCAATGCTGAGGAAACAGTAGGAGACCCGACGCCTGTAGCAGAAGGGGAGAATGTACCTCAAGCTCAGGAAAACGTTGCAGTTGCACCACCAGCTGAGGGAGAAGTTGTACCTCCAGCAGAGGGAGAAGTTGTACCTCCAGCAGAGGGAGAGGTTGCACCTCAAGCTGAGGCAGAAGTTGCACCTGAGGCTGTTGGAGAATCTGCTCACCAACCTGATGAAGAAGCCACACCACAAACAGAAGTTGCAGCTGAAACTGATGGAGGGGCAGATGTACCTGCCGGGGAGATTGCACAGCAACAACCTCCCAAAGACACCCAAGAAGAGGCAGTACCAGCTGAGGAAGCACCACATACTGATGAGGTTTCTGCACCAGAGACCCCGCAACCAACCCAAGAGGCTGAAGTCACAGAAGAAGAGAAGAAGGCAGCGGCGGCCGAAGATGTAACCGTAGACTCTGCTGTTGAGGAAAATAAAACAACTGAGGAGGAACAACACAAGTCTGCTTCCCAAGATGTGGAAGATCCTCCAAAAGAAACAGACCAGGAGGAGACTGCTGAGGCAGTGACTCAAGAAGGGGAGGGAGAAGCAGACAAGACGGCATCACCTGTTGAGAAAGAGACGGTTGGCATGGAAACAGATCAGACTGATGAGCAACATGAGGTAGATCCCCATGCTGCTTCACCAGTGCCAGATCCACTGAATGCAACAGCTACGGGTAAAATAAACCTCAAAGATTATTATAAAAATTGTTGAGGCCCTATACCCCAATAAAGATAAATTGCTATGGTATTTTATTAGTCGATCCCCCCACATAAATCTTGATGTTTGCATGGACACAATAATATTTTGTTACGAGAGACCACGATGAGCAACTGCAAACTATATCTAACTTTGAAATAACCGTTACATCAGTGGTGTTGAATCCGTTTTTCGTAACAGAGACATAACAAATTGTGCACCCCTGATGGTAGCTGTGCATATATTATGTATTTGAAGGAAATGTGAATGATTGTTTTTTATTTTAAAGCAGGGACACAGAGATAAATGGTACACATTTCTATTAATCACTTAAAATTTGTTTGTTTTTTTGTAGTGAAGTTTGTTTTGATGCCGAGTGGGCAGGTGACAACGATGGCCTGTGCTCTGAGTCAAACCATGCAGCAGCTTAGGGCTCACTTTGCTACAGAGTTGAGAATGCCGTCGGATCAACTCGTCTTCATGTATGATGGTAAGAATGGACACGGGGAAAACAAAAAAAAAACTCTCTCTTGACTTTCCAAATCATTCAAAATCCAACAGCTTGATCATGTTCCCAGTATCCAATAACAGTAATGAGTGCTAATATTCATCGCACAAAAATGGAACCAGATTGTTCTTTCTTCCAGCCTCAGTTTGGTTACAATGATTTGTATTGGAGAAAAATCAAGATGGCCGCACCATGATAAAGGTCTGTAATGTCAATTGGTAAAACAAGTCTTGGGCTGTGATTGATTTTCCATCATAACAAACCTGTAGAATTCAGAGGTTCACTTAGTGTGTAGAATTCTGATTTACAATTCACCAACGGACATTCGTTTTGTCACCAGGTTCAAATGTCAAAGATGGATTAACCCTTCATGACCTCGGCGTTGGCCCTAACGGTGCAGTCCAGATGGAGATCTCCTCGGCTGATCCCGTGAATAATCCCCTGAAATCACTTAAGCCTAAGCCTTCATACATCATGCCTGACGTCATTACCGTTAAAGTACAGAGGGGTAAGTGGTAGCAGAATTCATTCTCAGACAAGGCTGGTTGTACCTTGAGTCTTGTTAGATTAAAATTTTAAAGGGAGATGTCACTGTCCTTTAACTACAAACCCGAGATTCTCCCTGAAGGAAACTTCATCAGTCCTCCATAATCAACCAATTTGAGTTGATGTACGATCTCTTTTGCTTTCAAGAGATGAATGTCAAACCTGCCTCAAGTCTTCTTTTCCATGCCTCATCCAAACCTTCCGGATGATTTTGAAGAAATTGATTTTGAAGTTGATACTGGTACCAATGGGAGACTGCCGTGTGGACACACGGTGGCAGCAGACTTGGGTAAACAGTGGAAACTCACCTGGCCTGTTTGGTGCAACCTCATGACCCCGAAAGTCTCCGATTGGTTAAGGTTGGTCTCATTTTCAAAATTGTGTTTTTTTTCACAGATGGTGTTCAAGAAGACATAGTAGTAGAGATTGAACGTTCCATGCAACACAAACCATTCCTGGGTGGCTATCGTCACCGCAACACAGGACTGGAGTTCTTTCACGCCTCGGCTCAGACCAGACCAAAGTCCCGAAAAGACAACGGGATAGAAAAGAACTGCCGCGAGACGCAGACGGTCAAACTGAGGAATGTCAGACAACAAAGCAAGATCAATACCTCCACACAGATGACGATGATCGGTTGCTATGTCTCCAACATGACTGATAAACTGATAGTTCCTGGGAAGTATCAGACGGCTGAGGAGTATCATGCCATCAGATTGAAGAAGGTAAGATGTTCATTTTCAAATCCAAATCCATTCCTTGGAAACATTTACAGGAAAGAGGGCTTCTAGAAGCAAAGTCTTCAAGCAAAAAAAGTGAAAGGAAGAAGATCAATTAAGTTCTGCATGGCTTGGAAACATACTGGAATAGATCCAAAGACATCGACAAATCTGGGGTCCAATTTCATAAATCTGCTTAAGCACAGCGAAAGTAAGCTTACCTGAATAAGGTTACCAGCCGAAATACCATTTCACATGTACCATTTGTGACTGGTATCCTGCTCATGTTTGCTTAGTAGAAAAAGTGTTAACAGTGCTTAAGCTGCTCTGTGAAGTATGAAATTGGGCCCAGTGTACGAGACACATTGGAGATTACACTGTGTGGAGACCCTTCAAAGCCATCTTCATGGAGGGAGACGGCACTGCTTTTAACTATGATTCAAGCTCTCACTCTCTGCAGCCTTTTTTTCTGTTTGATTCATGTTTTAAAACTGGACTTTTTTCTTTAGCAAGGCTTCGTCTGATTTGAAAATTAATCATTTCATGTGGGTTAATTAAGTTAATTATTTTTATTTATTCCTTATTCAGGTCATCATACTGCAGTCTTATTTCCGGCGATGGCAAGCCAAGCGTCAGGTTGCAAAGCTTCGGATAGATCTCGCTAAACGTCTGGAGTGGGAGAGGAAAGAAGCCATCCGCAAAGTGAAGGAGAAGGAAGATCGCATCCGAAGGGAGTTTGAGAAGCGGATGAATCCCCGCACCAAAGAGGACTTTGATCTACTGTATCATGCACTGGAAAGTAAGTACATCATATGGTTTTCCTTCAAGAGCAAGTCGTCATGATGGTGTAAATGCTTTATACCTCGCTACTGTAAATCATTCCTGCACCATTTTGTGCATCAGTGCAAGGCGTCAATATCAGGTACTCTCTCACTGTCTCAGTATGCTGTCGGAATGTATCCATAAAAGTCAACTTTCTTAACCGCTGACTTCATTTTACAACAACAGAATGGCGCAAGGAGGAGCTGGACCAGATCAATGCTTCGTTGAGTGGGGCCAAACGAAAGGCTGCCCTCTGTCACCTGCTGGACCAGGAGACTCAGCTGATTGCGTCTATTGGTCGCCACAAACTGGAGGCGGATACCGAGAACAAACAGCGTGCCATACAGAACTTTCTGGATAAGGTAAGCCACATGTTCCACATCTTTGGAACAGCCTCCCAAATAAAATACGTCGTGCCTAGTCATTAGAATTGCTCCAAAAAAAACTGAATAATAATAACAGGTATTTATCAGGCACTCAGGTAGGAATGCAAAATTAAACAAAGGTTAAGGCGGGGTTCAACTTCACACTCATTAGTATTACATTATTGTTGTTGTTTTCTCTGCAATGACAGGCTGCTGCCCCTAAAAAGTGGCGTGCATTCGACGGCAAATTCACCGAAATGGACACTGCGTACACCATCAGGGCCCGTGAACTAAGTGATATCTACAAAAGTCTCAACATGAAGTACTTGACACAAGATGAACGTTTGGATGTACTGCTGACCCTCAAGCACACTGTCAAGGTAAAAATGCAACTCCGATGAAAGTGTAACTGTTCGATCTATCTCGGCATGTAAACGTAAAGGGTAGGAGACCTTTCGGGAGAAGTACCAACAAGGGGGAGCCTCTAAAAACCTGCATGCTGGAATTATCAAGGGTTACAGGGACCAATTAAAAACTAGCAAATAATATGTCACAAGCAATTTATTTTATTTCACATCCAACAGCACAATTTTTTTTTATTTTTTTTTTTTTTACAGGGACCAATTAAAAACTAGCAAATAATATGTCACAAGCAATTTTTTTTTATTTCACATCCAACAGCACAATTTTTTTTTATTTTTTATTTTTTTATGGAAGTCGCCAGACACACAAGGCCAGTAAGCCACTCGAGGTGTGGGCTACAAATCAACTGTTTTTTCAGGGGCCGTTGACACCTACTCCTGGGGCTGAAACAGGGTTACCCCCTTTACAGTCCGTAAGGATGTAGGCTTGGGTATCATCCATCAGAAGCCTGAATAGTAGAGCAGAAGGCTCTACCTCCCCAACTTTTACAGAGTAATTATGGTTAAGTGCCTTGCTCAAGGACACACGTGTCATGACCGGGACTCGAACCCACACTCCGATGACTCAGCCACCAGAGCTTGAGTCCGACGCACTAACCACTTGGCCACGACACGCCACAAATTAGTGCCAATAAGAGGATGAATAGGAACTGAGAAGACATTTTTCAGTTTTAGATGTGGGAAAAAAACCTCATATGGGGGGAAATCCACGCAGTCAGGTAAGGACTGAAAACCCAGTCAACATACAAGGCTCTGGTCTAAGGTGGGATTTGAACCGGGGTCCACAGAGTTGAAAGGCAGGGAAAGAAACCACTGAGCCAACCTGATCACCCATATACATTACATGATATGTTGGCTGGTTAGCCATTTAAGATATCTGTGCTGAAATTTGTTTTCTTTTTAACTCTGTCAGTACGTAATTTAATGTACAGCTGTGATGGAATTGTTTTTATATTTTGTTGATTAAGAGCCACTGTGCAGCACAGCTAAGAGTTTGATGGACTTAGTCCCAATTGCATCAGTAAAACAAGGTCTTGGCTAAATTCGTTATTCTTTACAAAATAAACCAAACTTGTAACACAAAATAATTAATCACAACAAACATTAAATTATGATTTATCGATACTGCATTAATCCGGTGACTTTTCCCTGCCCTGTTCAGTGACTTATGTTGAAGTTGCGTGCAAGTGCTAATGGCTGAAGATGAATCATAAAAGTGTTTGTGAAAATCAAGCGCAGTAAATTTAATAACGGAATATTTTCATTTTTTATTTTAGGAGCATGACTGTAAGCTGACACAGGAGATAATTGAGCTGATAGACAGAGAGGCGGACCTGCTGATGAGAGGGGTGAAGGACACCAACCTGGAGGGGCTTCGTAAACGCATCGCGACTCTCTTCTTGCAGTATGTCAAGACGCCAACATTCAATGCAGAGGCGGCTAGACTGCTGAAGGTAAACCTTCGAAAAAAAGTTCGGATTATTCCCCTGGGGAAATAAAACAGTCAATGACAAGAGGGGAAAAAAAAACTTCCCACTTGAAATCACAAAGTGTAAAGCCGACCATCTTTACAGGCAACGGTAAATCGTTTTTTACTGCATAATGATGCGTTAAAGGCATTGCATACGTTTGGTAATGACTCTGAAAATTTTTGGCAATAAAAACTTACTTGGTAAGAAGTACAGCAGCTTTGGATAGTATAATGCATTTTGAGAAACGTTTCACTTCGAAGTACTGCAGTTATGGAGAAATATATCACTTTTTATCACCCAAAAATTTGAATCTGAGAAGCGTTATGGCCGTAACGCTTCTCAGAATGTGTATTCCAATGACGGATACTTCTTCTGCGTGAACACAACCGCTCCAGATTTTTGGTGATATCTCAAAAACGCTGCCACCTTTTGAAATGAAATTTACACAGGTTAGTTTTATGGTATATATCTACAATTATATAGCATTAAGGCAAACGTACGGTTCAAAAAACCAAAGGTATACTTTGCCTTTAAACATATGTACCACGTGTGGCACATGTGAGTTTGATTAAATTCCTTGCACGATTGGTGAACTACTTGACTGTGTAAATAATACGACTGCTGGGCGCGGCTCATAACCAAAACCCAAGTTGCCCACAACAGTGTCGTCTATTGGGAACTGTCCATACATTTGGGTTTTTTATAAATTAATCAATTTACCAGCTTCGCACTTTATCCTGGAGCTTAAATACATGAATATTGTTTTTATCACTAAAGTCAAGAAGTAGGCACAAAGATTTATAGACAAACTTGTTCAAAAGTGGTCTGAACGTTGAGTACAAAAGTTGTGTGTTCTGAATACTAACCAATTTTTTTTTGACAATATGGTTTTCTAGGTACAACTTAAAAATGTTTTGTTCAATGCTTACCTACGTCAGACAGAGGTTCTATCTAAAAATCAAAACGGTTTTGTCGCACAAGTTTTTAATTTGACTTGTGACCACTTTGATTCAGGTTCCACAAGACCCTTCCACCCTGCGCAAGAACATTTACTTCTGCCCGAGCTGCAACAGCTACCTGCCCTCAACAGAGTTCCAGCTGGCGTCCAATTCACGCATGGTCGGGCGGTGCCGCCACTGCCAGAAACTGGACAACGACGCCCGGGCGCGCCAGGACTACAGCCACTACCGCTACATGCTCAAGGCCCTGCGCAAGTCGGAGGAAGCCATGAACGACGGGTCACGTATTGCTTTCCTTTTGCAGGTATGGAGTTTGTTTCTAGTGAAGAGAAGTAATTGTAAAAACAAACTTCTAAAACACTGGTATCCATTTTGCATGCTGCCTCGAATGCCACTGGCATCTATTTTACATGATGCCTCACTGGCATCTATTTTGCATGGTGCCTCAAATGCTACAAAAAATAACAAAACAAAGCAAAACAAAGTTTAAATCATTGAAGACAAATTAAAGGATTTGGAAGCATCGGGGAAAAAAAAAAAAAAAAATAGTTACAATCTGAAAGCTCACTGACTATAAAGATACCAGTACCAATCTTCCAGTGAAATAGATTGGTCTAAAAAACTGTTGAAGTCAATGAGATAGTATATGAAGACCCCATAAATCATCATTGCTTATTTTGATTGCCGCAATTGAGACAAGCCTGATATCAGTGTGCACAAAATCGCTGACAAAACATAAAACTGCTTTTGTCGCTGAAGTGTGATTTTATTTTCACACATTGGTTGTATGTCATACTGGTTGTATGATATATGGTTAAGCATCATGGAGTAAAAATTGAGTATCCTTGTTTTGATTTTACAGGAGGGTGATCTGCGCTACCTGGTTGAGAATATCTGGGGCTCACAGAGCGCCCTCAGTGCGTGGACTGACTTATACGATCTTGTTCTAGTGCGTTGGGATAAAGACGAGGAGTGGTCGCCATGGAATTGCATCCTGCTCACCAAGGATGAGACAACAACCCATGTTCAAATTGAAGAGCTGGAAAAGGTGAGCATTTGTTTAAATGGCAAAATTCAGCGCTTTGTCTCGTTTTTGTTTATGTTTTTTCTTTTAATTCCTCTAAAAGTGTTTTGGGGCACAATTTGAGTTAGATGCCAACCTGAAAAAAAGTTTTTTTCTACGCAATGCAAAGAAAACGGAAAACATCTTAATACTTCTGTAAATGTTCTGGAAACGATGAACTAGTGTGTAGTACAACATCAATCATGTAAAAGTCATTTTCTCTAAGAAGTTGTGGTTTTGACATTCAGAGATGAGGCATTTCTCCAGAGCTCAGTTTCATTTTTTTTTTTTTTCCGAGTACAATGCATTATCCCTTTCCCCTTTTTTTTTGTTTCATCTAGGGTTATGGCCGGGTCTTCTGCCACAAAGTCAACACCAAGCACACCCTGGCACGGAACTACTTCTCCCGTCTTCCTGGCATGGCTGAACACATGAGGACAAAAGCCAACCAACCCAAGCCGGGCAACGGCATTATGACCCAAGCAGTAGCACCTACCAGGGCATAGACAGACCCTTCAGGCCTGGAATTACACACGGAGGCCACGGGGGCCTTGGTCTTGGTGCCCCTTCAAAAGTTTCCCACCCATAGACTTCCAGATTCCCCTATGCCCTTTTCTAAAAATGAAAATGGTCTTGCCCTCTCAAAGATGAAATTCCAGGCCTGGCCTTTATACACAATGTTGAAACATATAAGAGATGTCAGTATGTTGTGATATTGTACAGATTTGATAGAACTTCCAACATGTAAAGTATAAGAGTAGTATCCGTCCATAGACACTTCATAACAAATTTACCAAGCACATTTGAATCCCAGAGTCTGTTTCTCCTTCAAAAAGGGTTTGAAGACCCACTTGTTCTACAACCTTTAGCTGGTTGTCCCCGTTTCTTTTTCTGTTTGTTTCCCTTAAAACGCCTTGTATCCATTTTAATGTGGCCCTTTATAAATCCAGTTATTATTTTTTTATGAAATGTTAAGCTTTTGTTAATTTAACTTCATCGTTTTACTCCTTATCATAACCCGGTCTCTATGTATTGTATTCACTAAGAAAGTCCGAACTGTAAGACCAATTCGAGCAGCAATCATGTGCCGCCATCACTGGGCTTGGCAGTATTGCATCCAGCGTTCAATTCGTTATGCATCGCAGGCCTCGTCCATCAACCTATGATGTCGATGCAACTATGGAAAGCGCCAACGCGATGCGAGATCTGGCTTTTTTTCTGCTCACAATCAAACCTCACAGTCACACAACTTGTACACAAGCGTTATGTGTCCCAGTGGTGGCTGGGGGAAAAAAAATGTGATTGGACACACTGGAAATGATTAAATATAGATTGGTTGATAGAAATGAAACCCAGAGAATACTGAGTGCATTAACGTCTCTGCAAATCAGGCATTTTTTTTTTCATTCACTGCATGCAGCCATTTTTGAGTATTCTCATCAGTGTTAATGCAACAATGTGGTGCCTCAAAATGCAAAATGCTAATCCTAATGGAAAGTTCCAACTTGACGTCACAAAGTGTAAAGTCGGCCATTTTTATGGGCAATAATAGTCTAATGCACAACTATGCATTATGAGTAAGATCCCCATGCGACAAACAGGAGTTTTATCAAATTTCTTGCGTGATTGCTCATTAAACCATTTGGCTGTGTAGAAAAACTACAACACTTTGACGCAAACCCAAGTTGCCTGTAAAGGTGGCATCTATACAGGTTAATAAAATGGGTAGATTGTTATAACCATGCTGTCCATTACCCTGTATGCAATAAAAGTGATGAATGCCGAGTCTCATTGTAAACGATCTGGGGTCAGACTATTTTACCTAAGCCTCGTTTTGATTACCTTGATTTGAATGGGAGAAAAATAAGATGGATGCAACCTAATAGACATTGAGTGGATTTATATTTACATGGCTCGTCCTTAACACTAGCCTTGGGGTACATTGTCTAGTAAAAACCATAGAGCAAGGACAACTAGGCCCAACTTCATGACATTGCTTTATTGCGGAATTCTATGCTTACGGCCAATAGAATCACGCGCTTCACAGAACGACCGCCTTTCGGAAGTACAGAATTCTGTGGTAAGCAGTGCGGTGAAATGGGAGAGTTTTGAGGACACTAGGTGGCAGCAGACTTACCAGGTAAATCCATTGTGTGCATGCTCACAACTACCCAAACAATAGAAAGTTACCTGGTTAATCTGCTGCCACCTACCGCTCCAAAGTATCACACTGGGCTCTGCTTAGAAGTAGTAAAAAACCACTTCTTAACTTCCCCAGCGGGGAACTAACAAATTTGTTAAACGATCAATTTGTTTTTCATTTCGGATGTGAGTAATAGGAACATTTGGGGTTTGTTTTAGTATATGAATGTATTTTTGTTTGACCAATAAATACAGCTGTGGTTGCTACTGTTCATATCTGAAAGTTAACTCTGTGATAATACCTGTTTTAAATCTGGGCTACTTAACCTTCCTGCAGGCAAGTCAAAAGTACAGTTTAGTAGCCTGACGGGCTACTTTTGAAAAGTCTTAACCCCAAGGACTGAATCAAGATATTTCTTGGGAAATAAGAGAACCTACAAGAAAATGCATCTATCAAAACATTGTATTACATTATTCATAAATTGCACCCACAAGACAATGTAGTATATTTCCCAAGAAGTTTTGTTTCTGGCTTTCACAATCACACCAATGTATAAACATTTCAAGTATTTGTTTTATTAATCGTTAATCAAGTCTCATGTTTCGCAGCACATTCCTGTATTTATAAAAATGTATAAAAACCATATGATATCTTAAACATCTTCGGTGGGCATTTTTTGTTGGTCATGTTTTCCGGTGGAATACAGCCTTTCAGTCTTTAAGCTGGTTGTGCACAATTATTAATAAAATCTAAGGATTTTACAAGTATCTTCGTTTGAAATGTCTTCCCAAAAATAGACATTGGGTATTCTGTTTGACATTCACTTTATACCAAGATGGCAAGTGTTTGAAATATATTGTAAGAATGACTTATGTAAACATGACAATTATAATTTATATCATGAGTGACATTAAAAACAAGATATCCTACGTACTTAATTGTCAACTGCAGTTAAAATATAACAGTAGTAAACCCTGATTTCTACAATATTGCCAAATCAGTTAGGAGTTCTTTAGAATTTAGTTAAACGCTTCCCTCTGAAAATATGCCAGTTCTTGGGGGACGAAATGCCCTTATGTAATCCAACAAACCACGACGGACATTTCAAAGCACAGAAGCAGCCATTTGGGGGTCAGAGTTTAACATTTGCATGAAATGCACAATCTTTGTGGGTTCTTTTGTGGAAGCCATTCAACCATTTTGTAAAGAACTCCCTTCACAATTACAACTTGAAGAAAGAACAACCTTGTGGGAAGCATTGTTCCAGTGTTTAGACAGGTATGAGAAATGTCTGACTTGTAAAGTGTGAATTCAGACTTGTTTGTAGTCTGCATGCCTGGCGAAAAACAAATGCTGTATAAAAGGAGTCATTCTCTTTTGATGACTTCTCTCGAACTGAGGAAACTGTTCCCAGAAGCTCATTGAAATCCATAAAAAAATAACCATAGGTGTTATCTTAAAGGGACTGTGTCGTCGTGATTATGGCAGGCTTGTGGCTGTACATGGAAAGATAAACTCTCACCCAGGTACTGCACACTTGCGCACTTGCGGTCAAACCGCAAAGGGTGACGTCTTTGTCAAACTGTGAAGTACCGCTGGCGCACACGCGCGCTTAGTAACTGCATTATTCCATTTACTGCTATAATCAGAACGATACGGCCCCTTTAAAGTGGAAATGCCATCATTTCAACGGCCTCCTCGGATCTGAATCCAAGATTTCAGACCTTTTTGTGAGTATTGATTCCCACCCCTGTTTAATGGAGCCTTACTAAGTGCCTTTGTGTAAGATGAGTGCGTGACTTTCTCAAGGTTAGCCTTATCTGAAATTTGCATCTCTGGAATTAGCATCTTAAGTGTTGGAAACTATAGGAAACCCCTTAAAAAATACAGAATCAGTTTTTAAAAATGTTGACTCTCTTTTTCTGGAAGCTAGCCACAACTCTGCTGTAATAGTTTGGGCCTTTGTTTGCAAATTAAAAACAATTTCTAAAATTATTTCATCAGTTCTCAAAACTGAGCGCACATGATTTAGTGTATTTATGTGCCTTATCCAAAAATACGACAAGTGTAACAAATTGTTTTATTTTTTACCAGGGAATGTAAAATGCGGGTAAATACTCCAAACACTTTGGTTTGTGTGTTGGAATTGTCATCAAACACCTCATGAAAGATTATTTTATCAAACACCATGATGAGATGCTGGTTTTAGCTCTAGACAATTTGGAGAATTTAAGTAGATTGTTATGTGATTTCAACCTTTAGTGCAGAAATCTATCTGAGTTCATTTGGGTTCCTTTGTTTTGTGGTTTGGGTGTTGTTTTTGTTTTGTTTTTGTTTGTGGTCACCCCCACAAAAAAGTCTGTGTACCTCATTAGGTTTATGTTAAGTACACTGTTACATTGCAAAATATTTTACAAGATACTTTTACTACTTGTCTATAAAAAACCTACGTGATTTGTGTCAGTGCAAACAACTGTAAATCAACCAATAACCGTACACAAATTTAGAATACTCTTTTTGGTTTGAATGTCATTAACAATCCATACTAAACATTGTGCGTATAAAGACATAAATGAATAGTAAATGAATATGTACATAACTCTGTCCTTCTGTAATTATCTCTCGTAATGAGTCTGTCTCTTCTTTTCAGTTGACAGAATTCTTCATTTACACACATCTTCAAAAAACATTTTCATCTTTCTTCTCTCTAGCCTATTTGACTTCAATGCAGGAGGAAAGCCTCTTCAGCGATTTCCATTTCACTCTATCTTGAGCTGCCTGTTGCCAAGCAATGCCCTTATATGATCTTCTGGTTTGTCCCCCTCTTTTTCTGACGGATCCACTAAGCCCCGCCTACCTTAGCAACTGCCTAGGAACAGCACATTTTCATCCCAAGACCGGTTCGGTTGCGGCCACACACACACACACATATCAGATACACACACACGTACATTGTACATGGATTTCGTGAACGGTATGGATTTAGTTTCGTGGCCTTTTGACCACTGCCTTGATACCAAAGAACAATGGAACACTGTTAAACCTCTTTTTCACAACTGTACAGGGACCACTGCTGTGGGATTTGCACCACCAGAAACACGAAAAAAAAAATAAAACAAAACAAAAGTTAGTACAGTTGTGTGTGCCGTTGTGTGTCAGAACAATGGCGGCGGTTTGTTTACTTTTCTAATGGATTTTAACGTGTCGGACTTTCAGTGGCGTCACCAAGGCTGTGATTTGTTAATACGTTAGCAGGCGAGGCTTAATGGATCGGTCTATTGATTGTTTTGCTTGCCCACCTGTTGTCATACCTCCTTGCTAGGTGACCTGCCCATCTCCAATTTTTTGATTTAACATAATAGCACAAACAGACTTCCCTGTCCATCTTTGAACAAATGCACACAATACAGCGTTTCAGCCAATAGCCTGAAACCAAGGTAAATGTAACGTGACAAAGTAAATATCCGAGTCCCATTAGGGTCTACTCATCTTCAAATACAATATATATACATATATATATATATATAATGTAGATATATAAAACTAGTAGGGTTGATGGCCTTAGCTTTCGATCCAAACCGGACCTTCGTCAGAGGCAAAAACATGTATGTATAGATATATAGATATGTATTTTTTTTATTCTATTTTTTTTTTAATTGAGCAACTTTTCATATTTCTTAACTTTTGTTCTTTCCAGTTTGCCAAAATATACACATACATAACCCTTTTCCACATTTATATAAAGATACTTAATTGATAAACTCACTTCAAATGTTTAAAAATAATTTTTAATTTTAATAACAGTTTAATTTTAATAATAGTTTTCATCATTACTTTTAATTTGTCTTTGTTTCAAGCTATTTCTACAGGAAGAGACAAATTTATAACAATTGCCAACGTAAACGTTTGAATAATGTCTGAATAAACGTCTGAAATAACTAAAAACTAGTATAGGTAAATGTTAATAGTGAGTAATCTCTGCAACACATTGCTAGGATTATAAAAAGATACAATTCCTTATGTAAAAAATTCCCAAAGTAAATAGATCATCACATACGGCGCATGGTGAAACATCGGCAAGCTAAATTGCGTACTGATCACGCGCCCACGTTTACAGGCTGATAAAACAAAATAATGTTGCCATCATTGTCATTTTTTTAAAACTGGTGGACGAAGCCAGTTTTGAAATTAATTTGACTGAATTCAACCTGCACGAGTGACTTAAGCTATAAAGTAGGGTCTCTTCTCTACAACTGACAATCTGTGGAATTACAGTTACATTTTCAAGTTTAGTTATCTCCTGCGGCCCACAATGACGCCCAAATTCGTCAGTTAAGTCATTTCGTGCATTCGGTAATTTTAATACTAATACCTGCGTGGTGGATTGGTCTTGGGTCGGATATCGCTGCGTGGTGGGTTTTGGGTCGGGTAATAATAGCAGTGTCTTGACTGACGGTACGAGTTCACCAAGGTACGAGGTTGCGAAGGTACGAAGTGACTTGCTTCCATTAAGACAGTCGTTGACTTTGAATGTGCATTACATTTTTTAGTATATAATATTATTTAGTAGACGTTTGGTAGCCAGTCATATACTGAGCTTGGCATAACCTCTTGTTCCCGTTGGGATGTTAAGCCAAGTAATGGCCAATTAATTTTCTTTTCCACTTCAGTTACCATAGGAAAAATGTTCAATGGGAGACTTTGAGGACACTATGTGGAAGCAGACTTACCAGGTAAATCCATTGTATTCGGGAAATGTGCGCATGTCCAGAACTGTCCAAACAATGGACCTGGTAAGTCTGCTGCCACCTAGCGTTCCAAAGACTCCCATTAAACTTGTGAATCTAACTGATCCCACGGGTTGCTAAGATACGGTTCATCCTGCAAATAAGAGAACTCTGGAGGTAGACTACTTGATGCTATTAGCACAGGAGGATCCATTGACATACCTCCTGCAATGTTTGAGATCTGTCTTAAGGACTCCTCAAATTCAAGACTGCCCTGACCACTGGATGCTGTATCTTGCTGGAAGAACTCTTGCGGCGCTCTAGGCTCGTCGACACTGTGACTCCGTGAGTAAGCTCCACTGTCGTGATCGCTTTGGTATCTCACATCTCTCGTAGTTGACAGGCCGGATGCCTTCCATTTATTTTCATTGTCGTACCAGTTTCGGTCCGACTTGACGAGGGCTTTCATAGCTTTGATAGCTTCGTGTAACGACTCGCCCATTTCCAGTTGGGCGTAGTTGGACCCGCGTAGCGCCTCAACTCCGAGGCTTGAATGAACGCTTTCTTTGGACTCGCCGTGGATGCGCAGGTAGAGTTCTTCAATAGACCGCATTAGGTTGTACTTCCCAAAGTGTTTAAAGGGGACAGGTATGGCATTCTCGTTAGAGTAGTCAAAGTATGCCACGACAAACTTATCGCAGGCGTTGTCGCGATTGAAGTAATTTTCCAGCGGTACAAGCGCCTTGACAAATATGTCGCCATACACACCAACAGACTCCATAGGAATTCTCTCTTGTTTGGCTTTAGCTGTATATTTTAGTCCAGTCCCCTTTGAACAAATCAACAACACGATGTCCGCTTCTTCAATCTGATTGGTCAGCCACATTTGGACGGTCGGACTGATGGACTTCTCCCAGTCCATCAGCGAGACGTCGCATTGGCAGTGCCTCTGCAGGAATCGACAGAAACTTACAACAACTTCACGGTGTTTGGGATGATCGTCCGAGTAGATCGGTAGCAGCCGCACCCTCTCAAAATTACTTATGAATTCTTGTAACTGAGCAGGTGCTGGTGGTGGTAGCGGCGTAGTGTTAACTGAAATACAACAAAAAGGCTCCCTTTAATTAAAAAGAAAGTCTAGTTTTAAAGAACCACAGACTTGTGAAAAAATCCAGAGAAATAACAGTCCCAAGTTGTTCGGGTAACAACAACAACAACAACAACAACAACAACAACAACAACAACAACAACAACAACAACAACAACAACAACAACAACAACAACAACAACAACAACAACAACAACAACAACAACAACAACAACAACAACAACAACAACAACAACAACAACAACAACAACAACAACAACAACAACAACAACAACAACAACAACAACAACAACAACAACAACAACAACAACAACAACAACAACAACAACAACAACAACAACAACAACAACAACAACAACAACAACAACAACAACAACAACAACAACAACAGCAACAACAGCAGCAGCAGCAATAATAATAATAATAAAACCAGTTCGTATATAGCGCATTTCACAAGAACGTCTCAATGCGCTTTACATTAGTGCCCTATTCATTGGGCCAATGACAATATTGTAATCTTTTTCAGCTCCCTGGGGAGTATAAAGCCCCGAGCGGCTGTGGCGCTCCGGAGGCTTTTTCAAACAAAATGTCAACCTCCACCCTCCTCCCAGGTACCCATTTATACCCCCTGGGGTCGATTTCACAAAACTCTTCCTAACTTAGGACACGTCCTAGGCAATGCTAGGAAATAGGACTAGTCCTAAGTTAGGACGAGTAACTTAGGACTAGTCCTATCTCTTAGCATTGCCTAGGACGTGTCCTAAGTTAGGAAGAGTTTTGTGAAATCGACCCCTGGGCGAGGAGAAGCAATTATAGTAAAGCATCTTGCTCAAGGACACCAAGTGTCATAACCGGGATTCGAACCCACATCCCATATACCAGAGAAATATCATTTTAATACACTAATCGACTAGGCCAATTTGAGTAATAAATCTTGTTTACTTTACTTTACTGCCAATTAACTTTACTTCCTTGTTGACAGTTTACAAAACCTATCATGAGTTTGCAAGATTTGACTCACCCTCTGAGTAGTGGGAGTGTTTCCTTCGATGTATGCAGTATGACAACACTGACAACAACAGCAACGTGCAACTTGCCGTTATAACGATAGCTGCTATCACAATATTTTTGTCACCAGACGATGTCAAATTCTTACCTAATGAATACAAATGACAAATGAATACAGTTGCTAACAATTGCAATGATGCCAACTGGTGAAATCTTGCATGCCAGCGAGAACACATTTTTGGGGGCGGCTTGTGCCAATGTCACAACAGTTAGGGCAGCGTTGAAATATGCGCCTCGGAATATGATTGATCATAGATAGATGGCGCTTTACAAATATCTTGTACTATTTTTATTAGTATTAATATTAATAGTGGGAATTCTATACATTAGGACTATGCCTGTATTTTTTATATGCTATAATTTCTTCCTAATGAAGTAACGGTTGGGAGTGGGGGTGTTGTAGTATATTCCAGCACCCAATCAAAAAAGTTGGGGTGCTGCAGCACCCACAGCGCCCCCGTCAATAAAGTTTGGATGTTACGGCACCCACAACACCCCTCCTAAGAACAGAAACATGATAGGCTTTTAATGGTGAAAGTATCAGAGGTGAGCTCCCATCATGGGGCCGGATCGCCCTCTCAAGATTTCAGGCTCGTGCCAACATCATGCCAAGGGGATAAAATACACGGAATCAGGATGCATTTTTTGAAGGAATTGGTGTAAAATGTAATGTTAATTAATCTTTTTCAAATCTTGTATGGAATGTTTCAAGCCTTACTGATGCAGGTCTTGTTGGCTTGTAAATAGTTCTCTCCGCATTCACAATAGTAGCCCTGTTGATCTGCTTGCAAAATGCAGACCCCGTCTCCACATGGATTTATGGTGACGTTACCTTTAAATACCTTGCACGGATCCACTGAAATCAATAGATAAGAAATAAAACGATAGTTGATAGAAAAACTTCACCAATTACACAAATCTAAATATTAAAACTAATAACAGATTTATAAAGTGTCTTATTCAAGCTCCATATGCAAAATAAACATTGTTAAAATTACACGGGCAAGTTGACCAAAAACTAACCCAAGAAAAACTTAGAAATTTTAGAAATCAATTTATAAGAAAAAGAAAATCAAAACAATTATAACACAAACGAATTTGTATCAAAAATACAAAATTGCAGAGGTATTCAGTAGCCTACACACACCCTCAAGTAAGAATTTACTCAGTAAGTTAAAGTGATATTATAGTTTGTTGTAATGGTAAGGTCGCCATATTGTAATGGCAGACTCTAGGACGCTAGGTGGCAGCAGACATGTCAGGTAAATATCCAGCGTACGCAGTTCTGAGCAGGCGCATATTTTCGACAAAAATGGATTTTGGGGGAGGGGGCAAGGGTTCTGAGCGGGGAGGGTGTCAGGCCCCTCCCCCTCCTATCGTTACACCACTGTTCCTAAAATATGATTCAACTAATAATATCCGTGATGAGTAAAACTTTTTTTTGGCTTTTGTGGGGGAGGGCGGGGGAATGCCAAGTAGAAATGAAAAAATGAGCAGCTTTTTTACTGACTTCTGCACTCCACGTTGTCCTTGGTTGTATTATAGCCAGCCTCACAGATACAACTGGACTCAAGTATGACTGTATTGCTCCATGGTTGCCAGACTTCGTATCTCACACACTCTCCGTGGAGACCACAGATTGTTGTATTCCTCTCTTCGTTTATCTTACATGGATCCACTGTAAACGGAAATTTAATAAACAATTGTACAGTTTCATGGAAGTGAAGTTTGTTTTCAATTCAAATAAATATTTACATTTGCATTTATTTTATTTCTTGGGCAGAGGCAGGGGAAAGTGAACCAGCTATAGCCCGATGGATTGCCTAAAAGAAACAGAGTTTCTGTCCAGAAGCTCTCCTCTCCAGCTAGTTCTAAGTTGAACGTTAGTATATTAAAAATATAAAATATCTATGTATGTCTACACACACAAAACGTTAGTGAGAAAAACACTATAGGCCTATACTTTAGATAGGCCTGTCATAAATGGATCAGATTTGAAAGGAAAATGAGAAGTGGAATAGAAAACAATAGGCCTACATACAAAGTAAATTTGTTTTAAATGAAAACAAATCACTGTTTTGAAGTAAATAAATATATTTTATTAGCCAGGCAACAAAAAAATATACATAAAAATATAAAATAGGTATACAATAAAGAATATGAATATAATAAGACTAGCCTGAGGATCACCAAAAAGCGAAATAAATCAATGTCTAAAGATTCACCAGACAGCATAAAAAGACGACATGAAAAATTACGAATTGCAAAAAAAAAAATAACCAATTATAAAAATATGTGTCTTATCTTACACAGATCAGCTTCAAAAGGAAATACAGTGAAACATTCCGATAGTTTATGAAATAGAAATTTAGAACAAGATTACGTTCTTACATTGCCCTTCATCACACCCAATGGATGAATCAAAGCGATAAAATATTTTTACAATGGGATGAAAAAGAGCCATGTTTGAATGTCCATGTTTAAATGCAATTATCTGCATCCAACCATGCCAAGCAATACACAAACACCTTCTCCTAAACGGTAAGTGTGCGAGGTTCTTATGCATCCCATCCAAAGGACGAAGCAACTAAAGTGTCTTGCTCAAAGGACACAAATGCCATGACCGGGACTTGAACCACACTCTGAGAACATCAGTCCGCTGCACTAGACCGTTAGGCCACGACAACCCCAAATTCATTTAGAATTAAAATCAAATACAGTGTTTCACTACCTTTGCCCTTTCTTTATTTTCCAACTCCCATAGTTTTTACAATGTGACTCACCACGAAACCATAATAATTTTTGAATAACTAAAAATGTTACGAGATTGAATTTTAACCAAACGATAACACAAAATTGAATTTGGCAATAGGTATGTTTGTGTGCCCAATTCAGGGGCGAAAACGTGAACTTTCCACCCCGGCTTCGCTATTTTGAACAATAACTGTGTCAAAAGTTAAAATAATGATACACAAAATTGCGGGATGATCATATTATAGCTTATCATCTAAAACTGACATTTCTTCAGCATCTTCTCAACGCGGGTATCTTCAGGCCTAGGGGTCACAGTGCAAGTCACTTTTGAGGGTCATTTAATTTCATTACCAGAAAGATATAATAATAATATAACCTTTTTAAAGTTAGTTTTCAGCTCGGAACTCGAAATCTGCTGTATGTATTTTCCTGCTTTTGTTGAACCAAAAAAGACAGATCACCTATTTGTGGTTTCAAATTGCACTTAAACCCCCCCCCCCCAAAAAAAAAAAAAAAAAAAAAAAAAAAACTTGATTAAACCTTTGATTAAATTACCTTTGCATGTTTTATCCCAAGCTATGTAGCCTGGCCGACAGTCGCACTCGTAGTTTGCCTCATCGGGTATACACGTGCCATTCATTCCACAGGGGATACCGTTGCATGGATTTTCTGTAAAGTCAATACAATAAATCAACGGGAAAGTGTCTTGTTATTCATTATGAAGAAATAGAAACCTAGATAAAATCATATTATGATTTTGGGGGGATTTTTTTCAGGCGAAAAAGATCAGTCTCAGAACTAAAGCATAATGACATGAACAAAAGACTATAAAACACAATTTTATAGTCGGCTATCAATGACGTTAAAAAAACGCGAAAGTGTTAAATCAACACTTAAGGGTTCGGTCAGTGACAGCACTTTTATGAAGTTAGATTCAACTAATACAAGTGTCAAACTAGCGTTTAAGGAGCTGAGATTAAACTTAAGTTTTATTTGTGTAAGTACAACTCTTCAATGGGACACTTTGAAACGCTAGGTGGCAGCATACATACCAGGCAATCTTCCATTGTTTACGTAGTTATGAGCTTGCGTACATTTCTGAGAACAATGGATTTACCTGGTAAGTCTGCTGCCACCTAGCGCCCCAAAGTCTCCCATTGAGATACATTTAACTCTTTCAAATTGTTGTCACTGACCAAACTCTATAAGTGTTGATTTAACACTTTGGTTTTTAGAGTGAAATGTTTCTTAAAGACTAGACATCGGTACAAATGTACTATTCCAAAACCCACAAGCCTTCAATGTCCCATTTCTTTATGATATTTACATGTAATTGCTGTTCACATATATATTTTCATGTTTTTGTTTTATTTGATGAAATTGATATGTTTATTTGAATTGATCTATATTTTGATGATTGATTGATTGATTAACTGATCGATTGATTTGATTAGTTGTGTATTTATCTATCTGTTTATTTATTTATTTATTTGTTTATTTATTTATTTATCTATTATGCGTGGAAGGTGACGATCATTTAAATGTTTCCTTTTTTAAAAGTTTGGATTGACAGACTTTCGAGTCGCAGTGTTTGAGTACAATGTTGTTCATCCTGGCCACACACAACACCCCCACCTCTATCGTGAAAGAGAATGCGCTTGCACCTGTGTTTCTGAATCTGCCGCAAAATGCGCCCTCTCTGAGCATGTTTGGAGTATAGTATGTGATGCGCATTTGATTGTCAACATGGTACAGAATTTGCATAACAAAAATAAACAAAATTTATTCTCATTTTAATCAATGGTGTAGCATCCCCTTCCTTTATTTAAAAAAAAACTGTATCAGTAAAGTCAAACATCTCTGGACAGCAATATCTATTTTTCCTCTTGATCAATGACAAAGGTGTAAATCAATAACAAACGATTAATGACAAATATAATAATTATAAAAAAAATGAATGAAAACCTACCGATCAACGGTATTAATTTCCGGATGGTTCTAGTGCAATCAATTTCGGTAGGCCTACCTCCACTATACATCAAACACTTCAATGGCAGCAACTGAAAGTGAACATCAATAACTTATTCATATCATGACATGACATCTGACCGATGTAATGGTAATTTGTCTTCGCACAAACGAATGCACATGTAAAAAAAAAAAAAAAACAACCCCACATAAACCGAATGTTACCTGTGGTGTGAACACTCAGACTATAAAGGAGCATGGGGGTCGAGTTCGCTAAGCACTAAGATTCATCTCAAGATGATGAGCTGTCAGTATTACCACAGTGATTTGTATATTGTGACATCTTTTAGCAATTAAGATTGACACACATCTGAAATAATCTTAGCTCTTTGTGAAATCAAGCACTGGACTTGATCCCTGCATGCACAATGCGTGTACAGCTCATTGAAAAAAAACCCCAAAACGCACCAATATTTTGTGAAGATTGAACCCTAAAAATGTATTAAATTTTGCCCACAAATAATAAGCTACCGCCCAAACTACCATGTCGTGTGGAATTTCTAGCAATAGGTTCTCTGCTTATCTTCACTTGGCAGAAGAAACTGAAAAATGATACCTTGAAATTACTAGAGTATTAAGTTCCTCGTCCGGGCTATCTTGATAAAAATGAAGGCCCCCTTTTTTTCTTTTTTTTAAATCCAAGATGTCAGATTTCCCCCCCAAGATGGCGGGTGTCTTAAATTGTTGCTACTGAGAAATTTGAAGTTTTCCAATGTGGAGAAGTCAGTGTAGATCATGTCCAGCTGGCCGCCCCGATATACATTAAACATTAAAACAAAACGAAAAAAATCATAAATATCTTGGCAGCCGTGAAAAGGAAAAGTGCGAAGCAGGAATTTACGTTTAAAGCCCCAGCTCAACATTGGTAAGATGAAAAACATATAAATGTTCACAAATTTACATATACCTTACACGGTATAAAGATAATGATGGTAGAAAACTTTCCTTGAAATATTTCTGCCTGAAGTGTTATCATTTTTAAATAATATATGAAATAAGATCCAAAATTAGTTTTCGTCTCAGTGAGACGAAAACTCTGCCTATAGGAATGCATACATGTTTTTTTTTTTTTACCGTTTTCTCGCAAATGAAACAACGAAATGAGCTAACATTTTCAAAAGTTGGTTTTATTACAAATATCTTGATTTGAGCAAAGAATGGAAGCATTTGCAGTCAGGTTACCAATGTTGAGCTGGGGCTTTAAGGATATCAGGTCCATAAAATTGGATCCAGATAAAAAATGAAACAAACTTACATGTACTTCGTACAGATTTTCCATGGACGACGGCCAAGGCTTGTGTGGGTTGTTGTAGGTTGATCTGGTGTTAAATCTTGCCGTAGCAAATGCAGTTATTTCCCCGTCTAGTTCTGGACATGTTTGGTTCGAGGTGGATGCAGAGGCCTGGGAGTAAATAAGTACTCACTTTTGTAAATTGTTTACTGTTTGCATTGCAGCATGAAAGGTAAATCTTACAGGGGGGATCCAGATAGTCATTTGTTGGATTGGTTTACAGTAAAGAAGTATAGAGCGCCGAAGGCACAAGATGGGGAACTGGAGCTTTATCTACTTTATCTATTGTTGCAATGGTGAAATACACATGGGCGGCATTTCAGCAAGTGAATGTTTTGTTCCCCATTGATATCAATGGTTATTGATCTGCACTGATCTATTGTTGTAACAAAAGAGTTACTTGCTGAAATGGCGTCCGGTGGGATTTCACATTTCAGCCAGAGTTCCTCCATTTAGCGCCTTTGGTTTACAGTCATTTTCCGGGGGTCATCTTCTAAGCAGGCAATACTTAATTAAATTAGCAGTTTTGGTACTTGTAATGGCATAGCAAAATTTCTGCCAATGTATTCAAGAGGAAAACTGCACTTCATATTGATTCAAAGAGAGTAACAATACTAGTTGCAGAATTGTTGGCAACTATACCCCCAAAAACATATATGACAAATGTTGTACCTTATCTTAATTCATGTAGAGTATGCATATTACTTACTCATATTTTGTCAACTTTACAAACAAAACAATAAAATCCCTGCAACTTTTTTTGCTTCAAGGAGGATTTTAAATCATTGAGCCATTTTCCCCCCAACCATAATTTCTACGCAGCATCTACAGTGGATTTGCTAACAGTTCAAATTGTGTGCTTCATCTTGATTCAAAGAAGGTATTTAAGCTTAACTTGGAGTTGTTTTTGCCAGTCACCTACTCCTGACTCGTTAGGGCAAGTGTAGGGGGAACCTTTAAGGAATTGTACATACCGTGTTGATAATGACGTGAGCAATGAGCTCATCTTCTTGGTATATAAAGATCTTGTACTTCTCAAAATGATAGCTAGCTGGAGCTAAATCGAAGGATATTTCCACAGTGTCATAGTCGCCCACATCTGTCCTTTGCTTCATCAGCACACACTTTGGTTTCCAACTAACTAAAAGTGAGAAATGAAAAAATAAAAATCTGAGAAAAAAAAATCAGAATTTTGTTTTGAGTGAATCACTTGACACAGCTAAAACAATGAATACATATTAATTGTTACAATTTGTTAAAGATACACCTCATTTTTTGAAAAGCTATCAATTAGATTTAGACTTGGTGAATATCCACCCAGCCCCAGCCCCAACCACAGCCACAGCAACAGTCAGCCACAGTGAATCACTTGACACAGCTAAAACAATGAATACATATTAATTGTTACAATTTATTAAAGATACATCCCATTTTTTGAAAAGCTATCAATTAGATTTAGACTTAGTGAATATCCACCCAGCCCCAGCCCCAACCACAGCCACAGCAACAGTCAGCCAGCCAGCCAGCCAGCCAGCCAGCCAGCCAGCCACAAACGAACAAATGTACAAACAAACAAACAAGCAAGCAAGCAAGCAAGCAAGCAAGCAAGCAAGCAAGCAAGCAAGCAAGCAAGCAAGCAAGCAAGCAAGCAAGCAAGCAAGCAAGCAAGCAAGCAAGCAAGCAAGCAAGCAAGCAAGCAAGCAAGCAAGCAAGCAAGCAAGCAAGCAAGCAAGCAAGCAAGCAAGCAAGCAAGCAAGCAAGCAAGCAAGCAAGCAAGCAAGCAAGCAAGCAAACAAGCAAGCAAGCAAGCAAGCAATCAAACAAACAAACAAACAAACAAATAAATAAATAAAGTTAAAAACTGTATAAATATACTTTATTACTAAATCTGTCTTAACCCTGCGAGGCTTTTGTTGATTTATTTTAATATATTCGTTTTATTTAGTCTTGAGAGATACTCAGCTAGGCTCGAAACATGAGGCCGTAACCACTCTTTGCTCGTTGGTATACAAATTATTGACAGTTCGCAACAGTAATTTCTCATTTTCATGAATATATGTGTTTATTACCTTTTGGACAGCGAGCGTCATTTTTCTTGCTGGGATGATCACATCCTAAGAATGAAAACATGTTTTTGTTAATGGATAGCCATTGTGAAACAAATTAAAGAAGATGGTCAAGGCTTGAGGTCCTTTTAGAGGCGTGCTTGGTATTTTTATCTTCCAGATTTTATTAGATAAATTCTACTAAAGAAGACGATCAGGCTGTACCAGTGGAGCATATATACTGATCAAAAACGCGTAAGTTTTTAAACCACTGTTTCTGTTCAGAACCACCAAAATTCATGGGAGAAAAACTTACACAGTGTTACACAAACCTATGTTTTTAGAGTCTTTTCCCACCATGTAAAGCTTCAAGCCCTCCAATTTAACTAAATGGTTTTTTTATTAAAAAAAAAATACTTCAACAGGCTTTAGACAGTGGAATGGATAAAGATAAATGTTTTCGGTGTTTCCTGGAAGGTTTGCTTTAGAATTTCCCTTCCAGTTTCCTGAGGATTCCCTTAGATGTTTCCTGAAAGGTTTACCTCAGAGTTTCCCTTACAGTTTCCTGAAGAGTTTCCTTAAGAGTTGTATGGAGAGCTCACCGAAAGGTTCCTTTAGAGTTTAGTTTCCTTAAGATTTTCCTGAAGATTTTCCTATAGAGTTAACTGAAAGGTTTGCTTTAGAGTTTCCCTCATAGTTTCCTAAATGATTTTCTTAAGAGTTTCCTGGAGAGTTCCCTGAAAGGTTCCTTTATTGAATTTAGTTTCCTGAAGATTTCCCTTAAGATTTCCATAGAGAGTTTCTTGAAAGGTTTCCTTTAGAGTTTCCCTGGGAGTTTCCTGAAAGGTTTCATTAAGAGCTTCCAAGAAGGTTTCCCTCAAACGTTTTTATAAATGTACAGCAAGGTTTGCGGTTATTCAATTATCTCTCTATACAATAAGGGTTTCACATTGCTGAGTTTCCTGGAGAGTTCCCTGAAAGGTTCCTTTATTGAATTTAGTTTCCTGAAGATTTCCCTTAAAATTTCCATAGAGAGTTTCTTGAAAGGTTTCTATTATAGAGTTTCCTAAAAGGTTTCATTAAGAGCTTCCAAGAAGGTTTCCCTCAAACGTTTTTATAAAGTTATAGCAAGGTTTGCGGTTATTCAATTATCTCTCTATATAATGAGGTTTCACATTGCTTTCCTCTGAAAAGTTTCAAATATTTCCGTATCTTAACAGTATATCCCGAAGAACTTTTGTAGGAGTTCCAGAAGAGTTTCCTAGAGAAATAGGTGTAATTAACAATTGAGAGAGGACGAGAAGGAAATCTTCCTTACCTGGAACATTATGAGTGTAACTAACTGTTGTGTCGTAAAGATCGTCTTTGATACTATCCACTGGCATGGTCCGTACAGACACAATATAACTTCCAGCCGGCCTTAAGCCACAGAAAATTATGAAGGAAAAATCAATGTGATCATACTGAAGGGAAAAAAAAGAGTCTGTGTAAATTGAATTTTATACACGCTACATTTGATCTTTCTAAATGAAATAATTTAAAATATGCCTTGAAGAGAACTTACTTTGTATTTCGAGTAGATGCCGTGAAAACTAAGAGCGACATGTATGCCTACCCGTAAAAAAAAAATGGCGGCCGTCCAGCAAACGGCCACACAATTTGACTTTCGCAACTCAACCAAAAATGTCATTGCTCACTTCCCTTAATTGACATTTTCCAATGTATCCAAAATTAACATACTAAATAATATCCCCATTTCTAAAGCTAAAGCAAATTCAAGTTTACATTAGTTATCCATGAATAAAGTGTTTTAACTCATTAGCCATGCCTGGTTGTAGCTGATAAGGCCTAGTTGATGTTCTTGGTCGTTCGAGGGTTAAAATACCAGACTCTAAAAAGAGTTGTCCGCTATATGGCTCTTTGCAAGAGTGGTATGGCGAACAAAATGAGTTGTTTTTCTCTCTTTTACATTTAGAGAGTAGTGCAGTGTTCTTACTTTGTGTGATTCAATATCAACATGGAATAAATGCGAAAATGTTGGCTCAAACCTACCCTATTGTCTTCGAGAACGGAGTAATAGTTTAATCCATTCGCGCTGAAGTTCAAATTAAAACAGAAGTAGCAAACGTTCTCTCCATACGTCAGAGATCTTATGGATATCTGTAAACCTTTGGTTCTAGACGAAACTAAAAGAATAATAAAAAGGGGAACAAATTTTGATGTACTAATATAGGCATTTGTACCAAACTATTCATTTAACTTTATAGACCTTTAAAAACGTCGATAACACGACAAAGCATAACTAATATGACAAAATATTGAAGATAAATTAAATAAAAATTGAAAACTATAGAAAAAGCATGAACGCGCACGATAAAGGTACGCGCACACATGTTTACATTTTCCAGTAGGATCTTACCGTGTCGGACTTTTGTCGGACTTTCGGTGGCGTAGCCAAGGCTGTGATTGGTCAACACGTAAGGGGCGGGGCTTAATGGATCGGTCTTAGTGAGATAGAGGATTCCATTGAAATATCTGTCCTTCTGCCAAAGTGACCAAAATACAACCCTAACATGCATCTACATTTCATTAATTTGAAGTGGCTTCTTGCACCCAAACACTCGGTTGATTAATCTTGGCCACAGACCACGGTTGTAATTTTTGGAACGACCATAAAGTGGTGGTTGGTTTGTTGGCCGTGTTCTGTTGTGCTATTTCCATTTGTTGAGAGGAGTTTGTTATTCTTGTAAACTACATGTAGGTCCCCATGAAAAATATAAACTACTAAAACACTTAAAACTTGTATTTTTAGAAAATTTTTAAACTTTGTTACAATTAGTGACATGAGTTTTTATCATGCTTTTCTTCTCTCTCGCTGATTCTCTTCCTATCTGTAATTGGATGTATAGCTTGTGTACTTTTGGTAAATTGTAAGTAATCTTTCTTTGATATTGGAGTCTGTGTATTTTTCTGACTTGTATTTGTCTCTGTATAGCCTATGTATATTCCATCATAAATCACTATATACATGGGACCTTTTCGAAACCACGGTTTGGGCTTAGGTTCCGGCTTGGGCTCCGTCTGCCTGTTTGAAGCCCCGTAAGGCAAGCATACGTTTTCTAAATAACCGACGGAGCCCAAGCCAAAGCCAAAGCCCAAGCCCAAGACGTGGTTTCGAAAAGGGTCTAAGAATTCAGGCTTAAGATGAGTTGTCGGTGTCACCATAGTGATTTGTATTGTGACATCACACTTTCTTTAGCAATTAAGATTGATTCGCAGTTAAGATGAACCTTATAGCTCTTTGTGAAATAGGCCCAGTGTCCCTAGGGAGAACAGTTCTTTGTCACGGTGTTACAACACTGAGACGAAATGAATCAATAGACCAGGCAGTCGGTTTCACCAAACTCTTCTCAACTTAGGAATCATCCGAACTTTAAGACGTATGGTGATTTTGTATTGCGACAATCACACTCTCCTTAGCAATTAAGATTGATTCATACATTTACTCATCTTAAGATTGATCTTAAGCGCTTCGTGAAATCGACTGCTGGAGGTTTCCCCACACGCGCTCTTTTTTACCGCCCAAGAAAGCAGACTTTTTATTTTAAACGTTTTAAAAAACTCACACCCCTTATCGAGGTTGTACGTTATGTTCACACAAGACGACTGTCTGCATGCTCGGTCCTGGCCTGGTGAGCATTCGAAGCCTTTATTGACGTCACGTACACGTACATTTGTTGCCTTTGCGGGTCTGTCGTTGACACTACTCGGTGGTTCAAATGGATTTAGACAATCTGTATATAAGCATGACGGGAAAACAAAGAGTTAGGTATGGAAACCACAATTCGATAAATGTTTCAATATACCGCTCAGGAGTTCTTGTTGATGTAAAATAATCTCCGTTCGAACCAAAATAATCTGCGTTCGAACCAAAATTAAACTCCGTTCGCGCGGCGGGTCTATTATGATAAATCTTCATTCGAACGAAGATTATTTTCGTTCGAACGCGGATTTTTTTGTTTTTGTTTGAACGAAGATTATGTTCCCATACACTGCATATTTTCCCCCTCTTGTACAGAAGTACCCCCACTAAAATCCTCAAAAGAATTCCTGAGGTTATTTGCCGAACACAATGAAGACATCATTGGAGGGGAGGGCGGGGGGGGGGCACCCTGCCACAATATACAGCACTCGTCTCTCCACCAGCAGGGATATATAAATGTGTTGTTAATGCAGTTCTATTATTTAACCAAACCATTGCTTTTGTCCGTTGCAGTTCCTTGGGCACACTGTGAACGCTCTGCTATTGTGGTAGTTTAAATAAAGTATTTGCAGGACTCAAGATTGGTGTCGAGGAGTAACTTTCTTCGTCTCATCCGGTACCTCATCTTTCAATTTTTGTTAGCTACCCAATGTGAGCAATGAATACATAACCACAGCAGATGTCATTCAAGGCCGAGGTCACTTCAAGCAGTTTGGACGCAAACATTCTTTCTTTGAATTGTCCTTTTTTTCACAAAGCTTTGAGAAGTTAACTAAACAAGTTTGGAACGAATTACTATAACGTACCTCAAAGCAGACCTCTACTTTCATGTAAAGAAAAAATAATAAATGACCTAAACTGAGCTTTTGAAATTTCGTTCTGTATTTCTGTTTATGTTTTGTTTTGTGAAAACAAGTTGGTATTTTCCCAACTTTTCCCCCTCGCTATAAAAGATTAAGGAAAATCCTTTTGCTGTTGTTAAGATTTTGGGTTTTTATTCAAAATTACTCACACAAAACAGAAGTGACCTTGAACCCACATAAAGTCCACCCTCTCTGAACGCCATATTATATTAATTCAGTTTTCAGCGTGAAAAAAAGGTAGAACTCTCGAGTGGTCGGCAAACACTTTGTGGTTCAGTGAAGAAATTCGTCAAACTAGAGCGGGAACAGCAAGAGCTGACACGGCGAGGCAGACTGCCAGAATCGCAGGGAAAAAAAAACAATCATTTGATCCACAATGTTCAAAAGTGTGAATGGGGCTTGGGGCATTTACATACAAGTGACCACTTAGGTTTTACTTGTTTTAGCTCATTCAAGTGGAACCGTAGTCTTACTCATAAGATTTATTCCTTTATGTAGCACTATTAACAGCTGCAATTGAATGTAAACTTCGGGCCAGTGGTCGAAACGTGACATTAAGAAAGTTTGCATTTATAGCACAGCAGTTTGCAACAGCAGAGTCCCCTCCCCACCCCCACCCCCCTTACCTTACCTGACAAAAATGCACCCTGCGTCATCTGACAAAACTGTCGGGCAGGCCTGCCGTCCTGTACAAGAAGAATTGATAGTAAGAGAGAAACAAATGTTTGATTGAAATTTCCAATTTACATACAGCTGCGGCAAACCGGATAAATGAACCATAAAACGATCACAAATAATTTGACTCTTAACGTAAATCCTCATGTGATGATTATAAAAAAAAAAAAAAAACATCTGGGAAAGGGGAGATGCATTTTTAAAATAAATCAAAAAGGGGCGGGGGAATTGAAGAGCAATAATCTAGTGATATATTGGCTTGCATTGCCATGATTATGCTGGGTTACAGGTTGTTTCTCTTTTTTTCTTCTCTACCCCAATAAAAATGATTGTAAGATATTGGTGTGTACATCATAGACAGACGTTTGAAAGCAGCTGTCACGAGGTCGGTTAAAATTGACAAATTAATATATTTTTTGCACCAACTCCATTTATAAAACTGCTCTAATTGTCCTTCACATGACAACGTCAGGTTAAGAAGGAATACTGGTGGAAAGCATCGAAGGACTAAAACAAAATTATTTTTAGTGAGCAAAATATGCACGTAACTTTTTTATACAGTGTAACAAGCCAAATTAAAGGGGTACAATATTGGTATAATGGTTAAAAAATATGAATATTTTCACAGATTATTTGCACATGACACGACGGTAAATTATATAAAAATGGTCACTATTTATTTATTTTTTTTTTATATATATTTTTGCCTTTTGCAAAAACCAAATGTTTGCGTAACAGTGAAACAAATAAGAGTGTTTCACTATTTTCTTGTGACTCCGATGACTCAGTCTTCTTAAAATACAAATTTGGACAGTAACTGCTCACGACCTTTTGCCGGTCACACTTACGGTAAAACTTTCTTCCGGGCACATGACGATATACGTAATGTTGGGTGACATAAAGTGCGGATACTGGTCTTGGACAATTACCAATGTTGTCCGCGTGTTTTAAAGGTATGGCCCACGAATGGTACTTTGAAGTAGAAAAATGAGCCAGCCAACAACGTCCAATCTCTTTTGTAGTTACATATTTATGGAATCATATGTGCGGAATTTGATCGCTATTCTTCTGTGAAAACGAACAATGAACAAAGTTTGAAAAGGGATCTCTGTGATTAATCCAAATGCTGTTCTATTCATTGCAGCAAGTAAATAGTGACCTTGAAAGAGATTAACAACTGGATTAGACATAAATAGGATAAAGGACAGTAGTCTCAAAGGAGGGGGGGGGGGTAAGAGGATTACCGTCAATGTCATAATTTAAAGAAAATACATTTACTCTAAAAACCATTTTCTCCTTTGAGAGATTTACTAGGATCTTTCAATAAGGCCTTCCCAATTGAAAGGAGATTAACGACTTACACTCTGGATAGGACAACAATAAGATTAAAGCAAGTGTGGGATTAATCGCAAGGGGGATTTGATCAGAGAATCATTCCCAATTCCATAATTTAAAGAAATAAATGTACAAATAAGTAATACAAGGAAAGATATATAAAAGCATTAGGCATACACATTACCCACACCCCCTTACAACTAGGCTATCCCTAGTTATATGTAGACACAATTGATGAGACCGACTAATTCTTCAATTCCTTGAATCGATTATTACCTAGATCCAAAGTACAATAAGGATTTCCAGTTAATCCAAAAAGCTGCGCTATTCACCTACGAAAAAGGACTAAAACTGGGATAAGGCAATAATAGGATTAAGGTAAATCTAGCAACCAACTTAAAGATCTATGAAGTGGTATTTCACATTGTATTTTTAAATTTAATTATGTTTCATATTAGTAAAACATAATGTTTACTATTTTTATGAGTTGGTTATATATTGTAGTTAACTTTTGATTTATCCCTAAAAATTAGTATTTTTCATTTCGATATCACCTGGTGGCGCGCTTTCGTGACGTAGACCTAGGAACCAAAATGACAATGCACACGCAGTGACAATGAACATTCCTGACCATTTTAGCTCTGGTATGTTTTACCACAGCCGTCAAAGTTCGTCGGTATTTTGGATCTGATGGGGATATTTGCAGATGCAGAATGAAACCATCTTCAGTAGTGTTTCAACCAGCAACAATACACCTTGACGACATTTTCAAGTTATAACGAAAACTAAATATAAAGAGATTTGTCCAAAGAAACTAAGCGTCTGAAGTTACACAACCTGGGCATGTTGTATTGAGTCCACACGTATCGGTCGATGGCATGGTCCTATGTCTACGTCACTATTGTGTCCCCTTTTACGGGCGTGGGTTTCAACCCTAATTTTATTAATTTTTTTTTATTTAAATTTTTTTTTTCCGCGACATAAACCTACAAATTTTAAACAAACTTGCAGTTATGGGTAAAAATTTATAGTTTAAACTAATAAAAAAAATTGTGTGTTAAAAAAATAATATACAGATCTTAAAAGAATTTGTAATATAAATACGACTATCCTTTTGTGTTTTACCCACACACACCGATGTGTTTTAGGGACTGTTTACTCAGTACTTTCCTGAGTCTTGTGAAAAACCAACTAACATATCAATCGGGAGGGATTTGAACCCATGACGTTTGCCATTCTGGAGCAGATGTCTTACCACTGACTAGACAACTGAGCTTGCCCGTTAGCTATACGCAGTTCGAATTCTATTTGCTTTAGCAGTGGGGGTACCGCAACGATGTTTGAACATCTATTATATTTACAAATATTTAATGTGAAGAACAATATCAACATTAAAAAATTAAAAAAAATACTTAACTTAACAAGCAATACCAACATTTCCCAAATCATCAAACAGTTGCCAGCTCCCCTAGAAAATACCCCCAATAATCTGCATCCTGTTGGAAAGTGATGACGTTTTGGAGCCGGAAGTGCAGTGTAACCAATGTTCATGATACATGTACAATACCACTCGTTTACATTGCACGTCAAAACTTAACCAGGCACCTCTGAGAACGATCGATTTTAATCGTCTATTCGAGCTGATCTTTTTCTTGATCAACAAATTACCGTCCTTCAAATTAAATCCCAAGCTGCTTATGAGTTCTTCACTGTGGAATAAGAAGTGCTCGACTGGATTATAGAGCATAGAAATAAGGTACGAAAGAGATTATACACTTAGGATCAATGCAAATAAATTGCATTTATACCACTTTGGTTGGTAAGCAGTTTGCAACAACTAATATTATTTTCTTACTCAGAAGAAAGGTAACTCTGAACATTCCTGCATGCTCAGAGGTTTAAAAGTCCTTTGCATACTATAAGAATCTTGGAATGGGGATATTATTTTAACCAGATGGTTTTACTCCCACTTAATTTTACAAACAAATACATTTATATAACTAGTATAAAGAATTACACAAACTCCTCCCAAAGTACAACATATTATGCTTTTATGTTTTCTTACAAATATCCTCAAACTTTTCCTGCAGATTTAACCAGCGGAAGACCAATCAATTTTCATTTTATTTAGATTGGATCCTTCACCAAGATTGTTACTCCAGAGTATACAAAACAGTGTTTACCAAATCTGTTTTTCAAGTATGGGACAACATTTATTGAAAGAAACTAACCACGAAATTTAAAGGGCATGTTGCTCTCAAATCTCATGAACTTTTGCTGTTTGGAATTGCTGCTTGTCTTTTTAAAGCCCATATTCACTTTTGGGAACGCCGAAAAACGAAATGTTCACAGATTTGCACACAACTTACATGGTATAGAGACGATGATGGTAGAAAACTTCCTGTGAAATATTTCTGTCTGATGTGTTATCGTTTTCAAATAATTGGAGAAATAAGATCCACAAATGATTTTTCGTCTCATGAGACGAAAACTCCGGCCGTTAGAATGAATACAAAACGCTGAATGACTTTGTGTTGTTTTTTTCGTAAAGGAAACAATGAAATGAGCTGAAACTTTCGCAGGTTGATTTTATTAAATAACTCTTGATGCTCATAAGGTATGGAAGTATTGCCAGACACTTTACCAATAGTGTATAATGGCTTTAAGAGTTGTTCATGCAATAAAACACTTACAATGTTTTGAAATTAGTGAGTAGTAGTGATTCAACAAAACATAAATTTGCCTTTCCTAAATACAACCAGCGGAACCACATAAAACGGTCCGACATATTGTGGGGTCAATTATTTGTTCTACAAAATGGCGGACCGTGTTCTGTCACGAAATTAAACACAAGCCTACACATTTTACGGATATTTATGTGAAACATTATTGTCTACTTTTAAAATATCTTTTTAAACATACGCGTTTCATAACAAATGCTTTGTGTAACGCAAAAGTTCCCAATCCGAAGGCAACGTGTCCTTTTAAAGGGGCTGTGTCGTCATGATTAAAGCAGGCCGGTGGCTGTGCATGGAAAGTGAACTCTCACCCAGATACTGCCCACACAAGTGCTTGCGGTCAAGTCACAGTGGGTGCCGTTTTTTTTTCAACCTGCGATGTGACCGCCGGCGCGCACGGACGCGCCTAGGAACTGGGTTATTCCATTTACTGCTAAAATCATGACGACACAGCCCCTTTAAGTCACACTTTCATGTGAGTCATTTCTGAAGCCGAGCAACAACAGAAATGCAAAAACAAATAATAATACAAATAAAAAAAGTAAAACAAATCAAGCTGAAACTGAAACTTCCACAAACTCTTGAAGTTCCTCTTTTTGTTGCATATAAATTTTTCTCATTGATAATTGAGGATGATTTTGATGAACAATCTGTGAAGCGCCGCCGGCGTCTGCCACAGATGGGCGTTCACCACGATACTGGTATTCGCTCTTTATTTTTTACCGACGGGTGGCCTATAAGCAGAGCTATGAGTTAGGAGAACCATTTTATATTTAAGACTTTGTAAGGGTTTACAACACTATAAAAAACCTAAGTGTGAAATCAACACTTAAAGAGTTCGGTCAGTTACAACACTTTGAAAGAGATAAATGTAACTCAATGGGAGACTTTAGGGACGCTAGGTGGCAGCAGACTTACCGCGTAAACCCATTGTTCTCGGAAGTGTACGCATGCTCCGAACTACGCAAACAATGGAAAATTACCTGGTATGTATGCTGCCACCTAGTGTTCCAAAGTGTCACGTTGAAGAGTTGTGCTTACACTATTAAAAGTTAAATCTTAGCGCGTCTTCGTTTTGACCAATAATGTTGTCAAATTAATACCCATATTAAATGATAAATACAATTTACTGTACAAACCAAAAAGTAAACTTATACTTCGTAAAACAAAGTTTAAGTGTTTTTTTACTGATAAAAGGGCATTTTTTTTGCAAAACCAGTTTATACATTTTCTGATAATCAAGGCCTCTCATACAAAACGGTGGTCAATGTTTGTAAAAAAAAAAAAAAAAAAAAGAAAGGTCGGTTGGCCTATATTGTCACCATATGCTTGTTTCCATTGCTACAAACCTACCGTATAAGCGACATAAATCTACGTTCAAAACTCGGGATGGGGGCGGGGGAGGGGTAGGGGTGGGGGCGGTTGTTAATGCAATATAATCAAGTTTCAAACCAGCTGCAGCAAAAGCAAAATGGTTCTAAGAAAGAGTTTCGGCTCAGAGTCAAGAACCTGTCCGGTCGCTCAGATTGCCACAATGGATAACACCTACCCAACACAAATGAACCGAAACCTTGAGAGAATTCCAGGGAAATAATTGTTGCGTTTTTATGGTGAAAGGACAGAATAAAACCAAAAATTAATCGTGCAGTGAGCTACATGAAAGGGTGTTGACCCGATTCTGCTGACGTCTAAAACCCATGATAAACATTGGTTGCGCCATCTTTGGTAATTAAGCCGCGTATACAAATCAACTTATCGCGGCTATGTCCGTTGGCTGAAAAGACAACGTTGAAGACAAGACCTTTTATTGTTGATATACAAACCGCGCTGGTTGGCATGGACACAAAATATTCAAGTCTTGTTTGCAAATTTTCTATTTGATAAAGAAAATACATAATTGTATTATTATTTTTTTTTTAAATATTTGCGTAACAATTTTTGCAAACTGTCATTATTTGTTTTTGCTTCGTATTGATGGCTCCCCGTAGTTTCTCCATCTTAGTTGGCAAATACTCAAGATGTAACGTTGCAAAAGAAAGGTCTGAAGGACTTTCCTGCGTTTTGGACATAGTCACTTCCAAAGCCATAAATTCTAAACGGCGTTACTGTGGCGGCACAGCACCATTTAGGCGAAGAGCGGGATTCAGAGGCACAGACTGCAAATCATAAAATCGATCTTTAGGCCAATGCAACTATAGACCTTTCTTTCGTTTACAAACAGTGGCCACCATTTTGTATGGGAGGCCTTAAGTGGCACAAAATATGTAAACTGGCTTGATAAAACTGTACCCTTTTTAAATTAAAACCTTTTTTTATGAAGTATAACTGTACTTTTTGTTTTGCATACCACATTTTATTCATCAGTAATATGGCGTTAATTCGATAGCATTATTTGCCAAATAATGAACCGTTGTATTATCTTGCAGTGAAGGCCGCCCCGTATTTTGGCAATGGCTGGCAAAACTCGCGGCTGTGACTTTGCAAAAGAAAGGTCTACAAAACTGACTGCCCAAAATGGCAGACCACAAGCAGACAGTTCTCTTGTCACATCGCGTTTGGGCAGTGTCAGAACTAGCGAGTGCGGCTGTGGCTTGACCGTCACTAGAACATGCACCAACATGCACTGACATGCACGTAGGAACTGGGGGGGGGGGAGGCGGGGGCCAATGTACCCCCCCCCCTGAAAATATGGTGAGGTCTGCCCCCCAAAAAAGAAAAGGAAAAAAATAGTATAATAAATATTATTTTTAGTACAACAATTTACTTTTCATTTTCGTTAAATTGTCCTTAAGCATGGATATTTGATTTAAAAAAATTGCACTTCATGGGCCCTTTAACCTTGAAAGTTGCTGTAATTTTTTAAATATCTGTTGCTTAAAAGGTGTTCCAGTGAGGCTCATAATGCACTACAGAGCATCAAGCCTTACAAAAATTTCTATGCGCCTGACTGAAGCATAGGAAACTCATAGCAACACCCTTAGCAACATTCCCAGCCGCCAATTCGGACAATGCCCAAAAATCAGACAGTAGCCGTAAAATAGAATTAGTCAATGGATCTATACAGGAACGCTCTCAGGCCTCTATAGTTCACCGTAATCTCTCTACCGTTTCTGGCGTGTCTTTGCCTTACGATCGAAATGGTAAAACATTAGAAAACAGGAAAAACAGACAGAAAGCGTTTTTAATGGGTGGTTTCATAGGCCTACATAATTTGAACACTACCTGACAATGCCTTGCTCTTTCACTTTTGGTTTCACCTGAAACGCCCCTTTTCAAATGGAGTGTTTTTCTTTGTAACAATAAGTACGGATATAAAGGTGCAATACATCCATTAAAACCAATACTCCGAACAATAAAAACTGTTATTAAGGGTTTTTCTGCATGATCGACTCATTTATGAAGTAATGGCAGGTATGAAATTTAGTTCCCGATAGACGCCATCTTTACGGGCAACTTTAGTTTTGGCTTTGAGCTTCGTCAATTGTTCTAATTTGTCTACGCAGCCAAGTCCAGTTCGCACAGCAACAATTTGTCGACTAGTGGCTGACTCTAATTATCTGGTACTCACACTATATAAAAAAAAAGCATGTTTTGGGAGTGCGTACCAGGCAGTATTGGTCTCTTAGTCGACAAAATGGTCCTTGTGCGAACTTGGCCTATCTAGTGCACGGTTCACCGACCAGTGGCCAAGTTCGCACACGGGAACATTTTGTCGAGTCGGTAGAGGCCGATATTGCCGGGTACCCAACACATGTTTTGGTACATGAGTTAATAATAATATCTCACCCCCCCCCCCCCGCCCCCAGTCGACAAACTGTCCTTGTTCGAACTTCTTGGCCATTAAATCTAATCAAACTCCCGCGTGCCGCACGCGGTATTTACGCATAATCCTAAGCATGATTGAGTGTTCCAAATTAATGATGTTATTACCGGTCTCATTGCCCGTAAAGATGGCTGACTTTACAATGTGTGACGTCAAGTCTATAATAGGTTGTAAGTTACGATCGTTCAGGATGTAGTCCTATAAACATCCTCTGTAAAAATAGTAATAACACATGCCCTACATTATACTTTTCACTGTCATCGTTGGTTCCCCGTCTGGTTAAATCTGCCTTAAACACCATTGTGTTTTTTCATGTTTTCCCCTCAGAAATACCTGACCCTTGTTGCACTTAAAAAGAGAAGAAATTAAATTACCGACCGTTTCACCTTTGTACACGAAATAATGTCATCAAAAAAACTGCAAAAACTTGAAAGGTCTAGTTCTTAAAGGTTGAATTTGTGAATGGCGACTGAATGGAATGCACAATATGCTTGCTTTTATTACACGAAGTCTATTAACAAAACGATGCAATGCATCAAGACAACCACATTCCATTTTTACCGAACCACCCAGGCGAATTTTTCAGGGAAAGTGAAGTGAACCAAAACAATCTCTATATGCCATTTTGCAATGCCCAAAGCTCCCTTTTCGTATATTCAAAATATTTTCCCCCTCTCTTTTTCGGTTTATTGTTTCATTCATACAGACTGCACATAGCCTAGTTATAATATTTTACCTCGTAGCATTTCCCGGTTGTTGAAAATGATTTGCAAACTGCTGAGTTTATTTCCCCATCAAATACTGTTTGAGCAAAAGTACAATTCAATTATGATGAATTTAGTCAGTGAACAAAAGGGGTAAGTCAACTGTCAATTTTTCAGATGGACAAAAAAGCAATTCTAAACCAATTTATCTTTACTAACTACCTGCAGGGCGCTATCGTAGTAGCTACAATGACAAATATTTTGCTGATGGATTTGCTGTTATATCAATGCAGCCAAAAAGGTTGTCAGGGGTTCAAGCTGCCTTCAAACTCTGTTTCAGACATGTAATGCATGGCTAAAGGCCTACTTGTAAGGTTCTTCATTTTGGGTCTTCAGCTGCTGATCAGCAGTTTAGTTTCCCCGTAAAAAAAAACAAAAAAAAAAACGTCTACTGATTCGGACATGGCTGGACCAATTCTTCGTAGGCTTTTCAGAAACCCCCTTTTGCAGCGTGCAATTATAAACCTGGTCAGCATTTTCACGTCCAAAAGTCTTAGAGTACTGTTTTAGACATGGCTAGGCCTAGGCCTATAGGTACGCTTTTCATTGAAAAAACACCTTTTTTTTGCAGCACAGTACAAACCATCTGCCGTTATAAAGCAACATTTCCCCCGTGGGCCTATCAAGCAAAAGTCTTGTAATGTTGATTCGGTTGCTACTTCGAACAAATTAGCTGGGCCCATGCATAAAGCCTGTAAGCGGCCATTAGCAGCATATCGAAGCGGCTATTTGCAGAATTTCTATTTCATATTACAAGAAGAACAATAAAAGAACAAAACACAAACTACTATCTTAATGTAAAAGAGTGAAAACATCACTCTCTTGCCCGAGTGGTGGCGTAACTTTCATTCTTTTTGGAGTGCAATTATCTCTAGTTTGCTCTTTTAGAATGAAATTTGAGTAAACTTCACTCTGAAAAAAAAGACTTGTCCGCCATATGGCTCTTTCAAAAGAGTGGTATGGGGGACAACTCCTTTTAGAGTGGAAATATTTTCTTTTTCACTCGATTCAGAGTGAACTTCACTTAAATTTCACTCTAAAAGAGCACACTGTAATGAATTGCACTCTAAAAAGAGTGAAAATTACACCACCACTCGGGCTAGAGAGTGATGTTTTCACTCTTTTACATTAAGAGAGTACGCATTCGGAAAGAGATACGTCTTAAGGTTACGCTTAAAAGTTACAACTGAAGAAGAGTGTCCCGAATGTAAACTTGGAAGAACGTTCCAAAGAACAGCAGTACAAACCAGCGTCTGTTACAGAAGCAACCCTTTCCCCCCTTGCAGTATAACTATTAACACATTTGTGTGCTCAAAATATTTCATGACAGGGAAGAATTTAATTATGAGATTCAACTAATTTTTTTCGGTTATTAACCCGGACACATTCTCCAACTCGTGACAGTATGTGGGTCTATTAATCTATTATAGTGTATGTCAAAAGATTCTATTCAACACAGAACAACCCCGATCAGGTGGGCTGAATTATCTGTATTCACCACACTAAATAAGGTCCCCATAGCAACCAATGTCTCTTGTCAAGTTTTGGTAGTGTCAGCTGATGGTTTTTCGAGCTAGGCCCATCTCAAACGAAAACAACCCTGAAATAGTAAACACGCTCCATCTTTGAAATTGGGTCAACGGGGATCAAGAGGGCCATGATTTTCCAGAGCCCAGTATGCTTTTGAATGCCCCAAGTTGGACGTCAACAACCACGGGGCATTATGCCGGACCATGCAGCAATCCCTAAAAAAAGTAACACATTTGGTGCTTGTGGCAGGGTGTACCACTCCCCAATTGTGTCTACATTGTGATCTGAGAATCTCTGGAATTCTTTTGAGGATTTTAGGGGGGTACTTCTGTACGAAAAGGGAAGAGTGTTTTATAAGAGTATGGGAACATTTGGGGACCTCCCTCTGCCACATATCGGGCATGGTATAAACATGGAGGTCTATTTCTACCTCCATGGTATAAAGTACCACCAATCAAATGACCTTCAAAACTTCGTGGTTAATAAAGAATAGTTGTGTGTTATAACAGGCCCACACAAAATAATTACGAGGATTCGCGCACGTTGCAGCCGCCATTTAGTGTGGTGTAGGCCTACCCCTATTGTGCAAGAACTGATGGGGACAGTATGGGGTATTTCCCAATATAGACTACAATGCTCGAAGCGCCCTGCAATGTTGATTGATTTCTGTTTTGTTAAATGACTAACTGTACAACGAGTATTGATTAAGTACAGATCCGTAAACAAAATTTAATGGAAACACCTCGGGTAGTTGAAGTCAGATCCTTAAATATGTCATAGAAATGTTTGACACTATATTTAAGCAGAGTGAACAGTTAGTTGGATGGTGTTTTAGCCTACATGCATCATTGGTTTCTGGAAGAACATATTTTCAGCACATAATTAAGCTTTGACGTTCTCATCCTATTACAAAGTAGAGTAACTTTTAGTGTGGCAAAGGATACACGTTTAAAAACCAGACCATAAAATACATTTTCTTTAAACTAGTTGAAGGGCCTATGAAGAGCAATTTTTTAAAATACATTTTTTTGAAATCAAATATCCATGCTTTAGGACAGTGTAAGGAAAATGAAACAAAGTTTTTTTGTAATAAAATTAAGGTTTATTGTACTAATTGAATTTTCAAAAATGACCTGTCTTAAACTGGACACATGAGGGCTGTGTTGTGTGATCTCATAAGAGGAACAAAGTCTCACAGCAGCATTAAAAATTTACAAAATCAAATTCCAAATTTTTGCAAAAGAAAGCAGTGGTCACCCCAAAATACGTACTGACAACTTTAAACACTCATCAATAAGACAACAACCAAATTTTAGTGGAGTTGCCATTTGAAAACCAAACAAAAAATCTGTAATTTTTTATGCACAAACCAACCATGTGTTGCAACTTTGCCTTCGATGACATCACACATTTGCTCATAAATATGCAAAATTCAATTTGCATAAAACACAAAATCCAGAAACAAAGTGTCAAAACACCCCAAATTTGACAATCAAAATGTGAAATTATTTTATCCGAATGAATGTCGAGTTGTTTCAAGTAATAAAAAATCCTACTTCAGAGGCCCTTTAAAGTAAGTCAGCCGAATTCCATGGCCAAAAACCAATAGACTTGGGGCTGGAATCGAATATAGAAGGCTCAATAGAAGAAAAAGAAAAATTCCTCAGCAATTTTTCCTTATTGAATCATTGTCTGGTCATTGCTCTATTATAATGCCTGGTCAGTCAGGTCAGTAATATAAGGATTCCCCTTCAACGTTAAAAAATAATAATAAATAAATAGATAGTAAATAATAGTGGCATGACTAAACTAAAATAAAATCATGTCTGAGTCAAGGAGATAATGTTTTTGTTTACGATAGATGACCAAAAAAAAAAAATACTTAAACAACAATATAATAATAAACAAAAATAAACTTTGCTCTTTCTTCCCCAATATTCACTAAAAACAAAAACGACCTCACATTTCCCCTGGAATAAAACAAAAAAATTAATCGAGAAAAACCATGGAGGAAGGACAAACACCGGAAGGTGTCCACTTACATCATTGGTGTAATTCCACGAGCAATCCATGGGAATGCTAGGATCTATAAAGGGTGACTGTAGCTGTTGACCCCCAGGTTGGCTGCATCCACAATAGACAGACTCCACGCACAGCCAGATCAAGGCAGCAATGTTCACAACTACCGCTGCCGTCAAACGCGACGAATTACGGCCACATGACAGTTCCATGCAGCCTGACGTCTCCGGTACTTTTCTGACCAATATAAAAAACCCAACACCAGTGTTTGTATGGTGTATTACGCAATACTAACTTATTGCTTTCTACCGGTCGTTGTTCGGTAATTTGTAAACTGGGAGAAATTCATTCTAATGTTCAGCTCCCCACCACATCCAATATTGAGGTTGTTCAATTGCAGACGGTTGCAACAAAAATGACAGCCTTGTGGTGGCAGTTTTTATTTTTTAACAATACACGAACTATCCGCGCGAGGCCGGACGGGTTTACCACACTCAGAAAACACGGTCGCTTCTGATGCGCTTGGGTGGTTACATTAAACTATGCTTTAACAGGTTACAGGATTGCGCATGTTTTTAGTTAATGAGAACATTAGCCGACCAATCCTTCCTCCACCAACAAATCGAAAGTTGGAACAGATTTCCTCCAACAGGGGACATAATGTTTGGTTGCTTTCATCGAATTCCTGGTATTTTAGTATTTTGTTCCAGACCAAAAAGGCAGGAGTTTTTCCTTCCGACCTTCCATGCCAATACAGATCTATATGTCCGTTTTGAACATATTTTGTGAGAGTGATCTTTCACAGTTCATTTCGGGAACAGGTACTATTTCAAAGCTTCACTGTTGGGCAATATAGAAGAGGATCTGTCCACACTATTGGACCCATTTGGTGTGACATTTTGTTTCTAAAATGGGAGTCAAAAATAGAAATTAAGTTTTCTCTTTCCCACGATTTTTTTTTAGTAATAACTGAGGATCATCTTCAAAATGATTATGTAGTGTAACATGGAGATATTAGACTGACATTTTCATCATAAATGGAGAGAAGGTGGTTGAACTGGTTCACAAAAATGTTGTCCTTTTACAATTGTGGTCCCTGTTAGGAATGTTTCCAGAAAAAGACAAATCAATCGTCTGGGTAATCAAGAAAGTGAAGAGGATTATCTTGAAGATTGTGTTTGTAACATGGGTAGACTTTTGGGCTCAAAACGTCTGTCATTGTTACAAACTAACATTCATATTGTATTAAAACCCTGAAAATCATTCTGGTTTGCTTGATAACCATTAAAAATGGGCCATGGGTCTCAACGAAGTAACTTTGGAGTAAATCAATTCATTAATTACCTTTCTTGCCACTGTCAGTCAATTCCAATACAAAATGTCTGTCCTCATTGCAAACATGTCTTGAAGACGATCCTGTAATTTCTTAAATAGTCAGACATTTGTCTTACTCTTCGGTGAGTACAATCAGTTTAGGGTAGAAAATGTACAAAAACAAAATAAATGGCAAAATATTGCCCTTTTTGCACCCTCCCTGTCACAGCCCAAAAGTTATCTTGCTGACTGAGGTTCATGTGTGTCCATTAGTGCGGACCAATCCGCAGCGAATGTTAATAAACAAGAATGAGACAAAATATTAATTTAAAAAAATAATACATAAATAAAATCCGACTAAAAAAGCATACAAGCACAGAAAAACTTCCAAAAATCTGGACGCTTTTTCTTGGGAAAGAAATAAACAAGTCATCATAAATTTAGTTGTGACTCACAGATTTATTCAATTTTAACGGGCAGACACACTTTTCTTCGAGTCGTCTTGCGGAGACAAGACACGCTAGTCAGGGCTGGAAAACAGCCATGAAAATGGAACTGTAATCGGCGATGGTTATGTTAAAAAGGTAACCACAATCTCGTCATGATTATCATGCCATTGCAAATCTTGTACGAACTCATGGCATTTTAATAGCTGTTATTAAAATAAAGCGACCGTTAATGATGAAATAACATCTTTTAGTTTACAACAACGTTTTTCTTAAACATAAAATTTCTAAAATATACAAAAATGAAATATTATGGTAAAGCCAACCTGAGTAGAGAACAATTACTGATTCTTTTCTAACGTTGTTAAAGGGACACATCCCTTCAAATCTTTAAAAATTGTTTAAAATAGCTCCGTATCCTTGTAAAGAGTTTTTCATGCAACAAAACACCTACATTGTGTTGCAATTAGTGAGTATCGATTAAAAAAAGACGCCATAAATTTGCCTCTGGAAATACAACCAGCTGCACCACACTCTACCTAGAAACATACGGTCCGCCATTTTGTAGAGTAAATAAAAAATGGTTTTACAAAACGGCAGACCATACAATTTCAAGGGAAATTTATGGGAATCATACTCTGCGTTTAAATTATCTTTCTATAACCATGTTCATTTCACAACAAACGCTTTTTACAGCCCAAAGGCGCCCAATCTGAAGGCAACGTGTCCCTTTAACTACACAGAATATATATCTGGTATGAATCTACGTCATACCAAAGAGAAAGGTATATCACCTTAGTCAGAGTGCAGGAAAATGACACAGGTTTGTTACTCCTTCATAAAAATTTCTAAAATATACAAAAATGAAATAGTTCTGTCTAATAAATCTATATAAATCTATGAGCTGTAAAAATATTAAATGTTGAAAAAGGTAGAGTGCTAAGAACAACCCATAGTAATTAAACATCATTTGTAATTTTTCTGAATATACATAAAATCTGTTTCTTTTCTAAATATTCACAAAATGTTTTTTTTCCTTCTGAATATACAAAAACTCTGGTTCACTTGGGAAGCAAGATATCACAGATTTATTTATTCTCGATTGCAATATAATACAAAAATAGTCTTTCAGAAATAGACATTCATATCGTGCTTCTAAAAATATCTCTTCGTTTTATGCCAATGTTACTCAAAGAACGTGTAAAAAAACAAACAAAAAACAAAGGGAAGGAATAAAAAAAAACCACACGATTCAACAAAGATTTCTTTTAAAGCACGCGGATATCACTGGTAACTGCCAAAGACCATCTGCACTTTATGTGACCAAACATATACATGTACATGAGATCTATGACAGTTTAAAGGTACAATACAGGATTGGAATTCAGCCAAAGTGTTTTTTAGTATCAGTCTGAAAGCTTGCTGATTATGAAGTTCACACCAGTAGAAAATCAATCTGTAGGAAATACTGTCAAAGTCGATTTTTTTTTGAAGACACCGGTTTTAATTTCGGTTGTAACAATCGAAATTAAGGACAATGTGTTCACATGCTGAAAAGCGCACACGGTTATTCACTATTTTCTCCTGACTCGCACGACGGACGGAGCCCAAATTTTCACAGGTTTTTCATGTATATTTGCCATCATAAATTCAGGAACACTGCACTATCGGTTTTACCAATCCTATATTTTACCTTTAAGCTTAATACGTCATCGAAGAAGTGAGAAAAAAACCCCACCCAAAACAAACAAACAAAAAACAACAACTACGTTTTTACTGTTTCGGTCTAGCGATATCAAAACTAATTGTTTTAGGCCTACTCATTTTTTTAAAAACTGTAGCGTTTTAGGCAAAAACATTTTAAGGGAAGTTTCCACCATGTGGACCCGGATTCGATTTTCAGTCCCTAACCTGCGCCGTGTGGGTTTTCCCCTTATTTGAGGTTTTTCTCCCAAATCTAAAACTGAAATCAAGAAGAAACAAAAGTTGGTGTGATGTTTCAATTAGATTGTCGACTTAAATCCGTATTCAAATTCAGAGTAATTTAACTAAAACATTGTAACTTTACAATTGCGGACTTGCTCACACCACGTCTAAACTCATGAAAACTACAAGTTAACAACTGACAACTCACACTTATACCAACAAATCCCCCCCCCCCCTTAAAATACTTTCAGGTCATAAAAGATAGTCTCCATAAGGCAAGTCAGGAGAACGTCTTTTTGGAAATACAGAAAAAAAACTATTCTGCACTGCAGACCAACACAATAATTAAATACCGTAACAAAGAACATTTTTAAAAGGTTTGTGTATGCTAGGCCAGAGTACGGGAAAATTCCGCCAAAAGAATAGCTACTTTCAAAACTTTCTGAAATATACAGACTAACAAGTACTCTTGATAAATGTTTAAGTCAATAAGTACTCCAAGTTGAAAAGGCAGAGTATATAATAGTCCATGGTGATTCTTTTCAAACCTTCTAAAATAATAAAACTTATTCTGCACGCATACAGAACCGAGAGACAAACTATTCCAATTTGAAAAGATAGAGTATGTGCTAGCAGTAACACTAATCCAGAGTAACAAGAATATTCCGCCGAAAATGACATAGCAGAAAACAATTTTTTTTCCTAATTGGAATGGTTGTCTAGTTGAGACAAAAGAAAGCCTCTATTTCAAACTTTCTGGGTACCTCAAAATACAAGTTTTTAATTACCTTGAGAGCAAAATTTTCTTGATTACAATTTGAAATGTTGTCCCTTCAAAATAGACATTAAAGAGTTACAGAAAAATTTCGTCTTGATTAAGTGCGCCTATTGCTACATTCCTCTTTAAATCTGTGTATTTTCATGCATAAATGTGAAGAAAAACAAAACCAAAGCCCAAAAACCAAAACAAAACAAAATTAAAAAACGTCTTTACCTTTGAATATAAAATCATATATTTTGTTCAAGAAACATTGATGTTCACTTACATTACAAGGGCCTCAGATAAACTTTAACTCAACAGAGTTAGAAAGTTCCTTTATTCCTTTCAACTGTTATACATCAGGGACCCCTTTTTTTTGGAACAAAATTTGATCTTCCTGCCCACTTACTTCAATTAGAGAATGTAAGAAGTATTATAACAAAATTCTTCTCGTTGCAATTAATGGTAGTTAGGAACTTTGATATTAGTTACTTTAATTGCCGAATGAAGACCTTAACAAAATAAGTTAGTAAAGGGTAGTAATGAAGTTTATGTGATTGATTTTATTAGGTTGTGGATTTATTAAATTAAGGTATTAGCAAATATTATTTGTGACTTGTAATTGACCTTAAAATTAGATAATTCATATAGATAACTACATGTGTATAATTCTTTGCGAAGAGGGCATACATGGTACAATTAACCTTTGACTTCTCATCTGTCCTCCCCATACTTGTATCCAAGTTCCGTTTAAGCTTTTAAGTTCCTTGTATTCTACTTGCCTTATAGTATGGAGAAAAAAAAACTGAAACTAAATATTTGCTTTTCCGTCTGAAAAGATTAGCTTTTCCAATATTATAAAAAAATATATGTAAAAAAAAAAACCCCAAAACCCACCAAAAACTCTTGGGAGTTTTTCTACAACTTTTTGATGATACAAAATAAAATGGAATCTGAGTTCGTAATTATTTACAATATGTATAAGTTTAAAACTCTGAACATGACTTCCTTTAAAGTAACAGCCAAGCTGCATTTTTTATTTGCTTTACCCTAACATCGATGTGTGTAAATTAAGCACTGTATACTCAGTACTTTCCCAAGTTCTGTGAAAAAAACCACAGGCATATTAATCGGTGTGGGATTCTAACCCACGACCTTTGCCATTCTAGAGCAGATATCTTACCAACTACATGTAGACCATTAATATTGCCCTGTCAGCCAGACGCTGTTCAAATCTTCTTCTTTTTTGCAGCCGGTACCAATTTTTTTGTTTTTGTTAGGAAATAGGACAACATTTCTGAATTTGATGTAAGTTGCCAGTGATGTGAAACAGTAGTGTATGCTTATTTATGTTTGCCTGGTGTGGGGTACCAATGCCCTGCAAAAAAAAACTGGGGCGTTAAATTGATTCTCTTGGTATCTATATGTGACAACACCGACATAGTGTTAGTTATCCCCATTGCTTTATCGTTGGTACAATTAACACCATGTTGGTGTTGTCACATATAGATACCAAGCGAATCAATTTAACACCCCCAGTTTTTGCAGTGTGTCATCCCCAAGAAACGGAGGTAATGGTTTTGTTATGTATGGTTACTATAAGACACTCCTACTCAAATCACAGGGGAAGAAGTCTGAAAACAGACACCACCACTTTAAGATAACACCAGTGTGAACTTTAAACATCTCTTTGAGATAAGTAAGACCAAAGTGAGCTTTAACCACCGACTTGAGATAAGACCAGTACAAAGATCAACCATAGAGCATTTTCAACCACCATATTGTGATAAGATCAGTGTGAGGTTATGCCACCACTTCAAGCTAAAGACCAGAGTGAGGTTACACCAACATTTTCAGATAAGACTAGTGTGAGGTTACACCACCGATTTCAGATAAGTCCAGTGAGCTTCAACCACCACTTTACGGTAAGACTATGTGTGAGGTTCAACCACCATTTATGACCATTGAAACGACCAGTAGGTTCAACCACCACTTTGAGATAATACCAGAGTGAGGTTCAACCACCACTTTGAAATAACACCAGTGAGAGGTTCAACCACCACTTTGAAATAACCCCAGTGTGAGGTTCAACCACAACTTTGAGATAACACCAGTGTGAGGTTCAACCACCACTTTGAGATAACACCAGTCAGAAGTTCAACCACCACTTTGAGATAACACCAATGTGAGGTTCAAACACCACTTTGAGATAACACCAGAGTGAGGTTCAACCACCACTTTCAAAATGACCCCAGTGTGAGGTTCAACCACAACTTTGAGATAACACCAATGTGAGGTTCAACCACAACTTTGAGATAACACCAGAGTAAGGTTCAACTACCACTTTCAGATAACACCAGTCGGAGGTTCAACCACCACTTTTAGATAACAACACCAGTTTGAGATTCAACCACCACTTTGAGATAACACCAGTGTGAGGTTCAACCACCTCTTTGAGATAACTCCAGAGTAAGGTTCAACTACCACTTTCAGATAACACCAGTCGGAGGTTCAACCACCACTTTTAGATAACAACACCAGTTTGAGATTCAACCACCACTTTGAGATAACACCAGTGTGAGGTTCAACCACCTCTTTGAGATAACTCCAGAGTAAGGTTCAACTACCACTTTCAGATAACACCAGTCGGAGGTTCAACTACCACTTTTAGATAACAACACCAGTTTGAGATTCAACCACCACTTTGAGATAACACCAGTGTGAGGTTCAAACACCACTTTAAGAAAACACCTGTGTGCGTTTCATCTTCTTTTGTGAAATGAAAACTAGACTGAGTTCCAAGTCCTCTGTGAGGCTTGATCAGGAAGAGGTTGTACCATCAGTGGTACATATTAGATAGGTGACTCAATAGAATATGGCATCTGAGGGAATTCCATCTGGATACCATCCCAAGGATCCCTCCTCGCATTGAGATTATGAGTGCAACCTATTTCAGGATCAATCATTCCACTGATATCATCCGTGAAGAACTGTGGACCAGGTTGAGTGTAGTCATCTCTGAGTGGTACTTGTACTCTGTTTTGAATTTGTTTGAAGGACTCTTCAAAATCACTGTAATTACTATCTTGCCCGATGGAACGCCTGTCTTCCGGCTGGAAAAATGATGGCGGTGCCATGGGTTCATTGTGATCCCCTGTGTCGTACGCTGAATCTGTATCGCCCTGATGACGATCAATAGAACGTTGCTCATTGTCGATCGTGAACGCTGCTCTCCCGTTTGTGTTGCGCTTGCTGTCTTGCTTGTGGTACCACTTCTTGTCAGACTTCACCAGATGTTTCATGTCTTCAATGGCTTCGTATAACCACTTGCCCATTTCCAGTTTAGGATAGTTGTCCTCGTGCAGAGGATTGACTCGTCTAGTCGAGGTTGGACTTTCCCTGGCCTTATTGTGGATGCGCAGAAAGAGTGTCTCCATTGACTGCATCAGGTTGTACCTTGCAAAGCGCTTGAAGGGCACTGGTATATCGTCTTCAGTTGAGTAATCGAAGTAGGTCACAACAAACTTACCGCAGGCATTATCCCGACTGAAGTAATCTTCCAGCAGAAACAACGCCTTGACAAACACGTCACCGTACACCCCGGGGGAGTCCATTTGCTTCTGTTTAGCTTTGGCCATGTACTTCAGTCCAGTGCCCTTTGAGCATATCAACAACACGACGTCGGCTTCTTCAATCTGATTGGTCAGCCACATCTCGACAGTCGGACCAACGGACTTCTCCCACTCCATCAGGGAGACGTTGCACTGACAGTGACTCTGCAGGAATCGGCAGAATTTCACAACTACATCATAGTGTAGGGGATGATCGTCCGCTGAGTAGATCGGCAGGACACGCTTCCTCCTCATTACGACATCATCAAAATCATGCTGATACACTGAAATGAAACCATAATCAAAGATATTATTAACAAAATGAAGAGCTTGGGGGGAGGGGGGGGGGTATTAACATGTTGAACTCGCCTCTGGCAATCAAACATTTTTGTCACAAAAATTCGCCAAGCACAGAAAAATCTTGTTCAGCAAAACTGGATACCAAGCAATCTACCATGTTTTATATAGTTAGGTCTACCTCCAGACTTCAATGGATGTGTGCCGTACTGCCTTAACCATAATGCCATATCAACAGCACTGTAACAAGGGTAACATTTTAGGGGGGGCACAAGGGGGGGGGGCACCATTTTTTCCCAAGGGGGAACTATTGACCAATTAAAACTGTAGTTTCCGCTTGTAATTCCTAAACAAGCTCCTTTTCAGTGGTCTTCTGACGTGTTGAGGTAAAACAAAATACATTCTGCGTGTAAATAATAAAAAATAGTAAAAGAAAAATTGAAATTACTACATAAAAGCTCATAAATTGTAACATTTCATTCTGGTAATTTTTAATCTCAAAAGTCCAGATATCAAATGGGGGCGGGGCCACCTGGGGGGGCACGGACATCGGGGGGGGGGGGGTACATGTATGTATTTACTGGATATCATATGGATATTTGTAGGACGTCGGATATAAATTTTCGACGCTGAATTCACAGCATCATTCTCAAAATATTCGTTCCCGCCTGTTTGTCCAAACGAAGCAAGGTCACATCACTGTGGACAAGGCTGGTCTCTACATGGAGTCTTCCACGTTGTTTAGAAGTTTTTTTTTATAGGATTTTCAGAGTGAAGGGTGGACGAGAAACCGTGCCTATATTGTGTTTATTTTGAAAACTATTCAAATGACAAGGATCTATGTGTCATTTATATCAAACAAATATTGAATGCATTTCCCGGCGTGCATTGTCACACAATATATACCCTTGGTGAAATCTGGCATTTTCATTTCACTCAGATTGGCCTCCTGAAATGCAATAGTCCAGATTTTACCTTGTGATTATACTCTGAGACAATGTACTCAAATGCATCCAATATTTGTGTAATATAAACCGGCTGAAAAAATACCTGTACTTTTACATGGCACACAGACAAAGTAGAACGGCACACATCCAAACCAGGATGGGATTCTAAGAAGGTTTTTGAGTGGACTTCGAGAGTTAAGAGGACTTAGAGGCTAGAAGAGTTAAAATCAGTGTTTGTTTTTTAACCAGTTGCCAACAGGATTCATTTTTTGCCCCGTCCCCTGGCAAGATTCTTTTGGCAGAATTGCCGGAATCCTTTTTCTTTAGGGTACTGCTGGCACAAAGAAACCCTGACTTAACAAAGCCAAGAGAACAAATATTCTCTTTATTGGATCGTCAGTTTTATTTCTCCAACGAGAAATGTCAAATTCACGCACCATGAATTGCAAAACATTGGCCGTTGCCTTTATATGAGTGGTACTAAATATGGAACCATGGCTAGATTACACAAAAACCGCCTCTCAATAGCAAGAAAACTCCAAAATATTCAAGACCTTTTTTGGTCTTTGTGTAGGTGAAATGAAGCGTTACACGGTGATGTGTGGTCTGTGCATGCTCAGCAGTGGAATGTCCGGGCGACCTTTGCTCCAGTATTCCCAACTTGCACAATGGCGTCTTAAGACGGCTTCCGTTTCCAGGCAGGGGAAACATTTTCGTGTTTACACGTCATCCAGCACCTACTGGTTAAAGACCTTTCCATCAAGTAAATGTTGAAGAAGGGATTTTCCTTCAGAAGACTTACAGACCAGGGCTCGATTTCTCGAAGCACTAAGATTCATCTTCAGATGAGTTGCCAATATTTCCATAGTAATTTGTATTGTGACATCACACTTGACTTAGGAATTAAGATTGACACACAGTTAAGATCAGTCTTAGTTCTTAGTGATATCGGCCCCAGGGGACAAAAAGAGGCTCTGCTCATGCCTGTGGCGTGACTACTCTTCATACCTGGATCACCTCGTCTTTCATCAGTTGGCCTGTTTTTTCGTTGCTGACTCCGGTAGATGAAGATGATGGTCAAGGAGAGCAACAATCCCAACGAACAGCTACCGAAAGCCACACCAATCACTATAGGTTGCCAATTCTTTGCTTCTGAAATAAAGAAGAAGAAGTTTTCAAAAAGAACTTGTAGATCGGGGCCGCCAGTTTCACAGAGCGGCCAAAAGGGAGATGATCAAATTTTCTTTTTCATTCGAATTGAAATGTCCCCTTGAATCAAGTTTTAGTGAAATGGAATTTTACTATAATACCATGGATTTGAATTCAAGCCTGGTTCCCTGTGTTGCCGTTCAGGCCTTCAGGCAAGACACTTTACCACAATTGCAGAGCTTCAGTTCAAAATCATTGCATCGCAATTTTTGCTATTTTGATGTAACGTATTGTATCTGGCACAAGACAGGCTCCGTGCAAAAGCATTGTATCATGATTTTTGATATAACGCTGTGTCTCGCACGAGAGAGGCTCAGTACAAGAACATTATGTCTTGATTTTGATATCACATTGTATCTGGCACAAGAGAGGCTCTGTGCCAAAGTGTTGTAAACTCCATATTTGAAATAACGTTGTATCTCGCACGAGAAATGCTCCGGGCAAATGATTGTATCTCTATTTTTTATATAACGTTGTATCTCGCACGCGAGAGGCTCTGTGCAAAAACAATGTTTCTTGTTGCCTGAGGTTTCACGTGTGCATCCCGGAATCAACAGTTTTTACAATTTCAATCTTGCATGAAACATAAATGCCAATATGAGAGATTTTTCCACTGACACAATGTTTGCTTTGTTCTTTAGAAAGGGCTTTAAAGGGCCAAAAAAATGAATGTTTGAATGCAATCCTTCGAAATGCACCTTTTGTGTCCCATTTAACCTGTTTTCAATTTTCATTTTACCATTTTCAAGGGTATTTTGGTGTCTTTTTGTTTTTATGCTAATGTCAATTTCCATATTCATGAGCAAAAGTGTGATGTCATATCAGGCAGAAACCTCAATGTTGCAATTAATTTATGCGCAAAAAGTTAACAAAATTTAGGATATTTCAGTGTCGTAAACTTTCCTTTCTTTAGTGAGTCGTTGTTGTGTCAGTTCATGGCAGTAAGCCAAGAAGCAAACTTTTCTCACCAACTTTCATGCTTTTTAACAAGCAATTCTGGGGTTCAGAATTTTATTTGAATTTCAACAGGAAACCAGAGTGTCTCCCTGAAATGATATCACGGCAACAGCGCCCTCAGTTGTGCGGAAAAGCATGGACACTTTTTCCATGCTTATTAGTGCACTTTTCAATAAAATTAATCAAAAATGGATGACAATTAATTTTCATACGCTTCACGTGGATTAGAAAATAGCACAAAATATGTTCCTAAGAAATATTCACTTCAAGGTCCCATGAATTATTTTTTTTTATTGGTTAAAAAAATAAAGTATGCCTATTATAGTATATCTTAACTTTTTTCACAATTTTTACATCCGTATTAATCGTAGAAATGACGATTTCTAAAATTAGGGGGTTGCCGGGCTCCACCCACCCTTCCTCATTAACATAAGATCTGTGACGTAGACAGTGGAACGGCTGACCAGGGCCATGTGTGTGACAATAACACACAATGCATTGTTGACCACTCGGCACCAGAGCTGTCTTTGAAATGTTTTACCACAGTCTACGTCACAGATCATTGCTCAATCAAATGGCACATATTTTCGGGGCTCAATTAAAGTGTATTAGCGCATAACAGACACATCAAAATAGTCAATACTATGTTTTGTTAATTTTTAACCACATATTAAGCCACAAAAATGTTCCGTGACAAAAAACCTCTTCAGGGGCCTTTTCAGGGGAAGCAGGATAAAACCCTGTTACAGGAAAGCTAGTCAAGTAAAAGAACTCAGAACAAGAACAATTCACTGGAAGTAGGGTCGTTTTATGCCAGTGCAATTCACTCACTAGCGACACTCATCTTTTAACTTTCCTCCACAGTCTGAGCTAGTGATTAAGTTTCTTTCTGAAGAGGAATCCTTGGTTTGCAGACTAAAACATATTTTTGCCTTTGGGAAAGACTCTGGCTAGGGTCGAACCGCAAGGCCATTAACAATTTCAGTTGTATAAAAATGTTCTCACAACAAAAAAACAAAACTAAATCTCAAGGAAAGAATACAATTTCTGGACAAAGTTTGTTGGAACATGGGGGTAGCTGATTGGAATCAGTCTCATACTGGAACCAGAATTATCAGAATCCAGAAGTATTTTGTAAGGAATATAATTATTGGATTGAAAATCCAGCATCTTTCTTAAGTAAAAATTACAAAAAAAAAGATGAAAAAAGGTGTCTCTTTACTTGAGCATTCATGTTTGCTTTCCTTGGATGAGTAGCCTGGCTGACATCGGCAGCTTGCACCGGCTGGATCTGTTGTGATGTTTAACTCGCACTCTCCATGCACACCGCAAAACGTTGCGTTCGTCTCAGGGATGATGGCACAGGGATTAGCTGTTCATAGGATAGCAAAATTATTGTGTTTTTTTTACAACCAGGGAAAGTCTACAATTTGCTGCAAATAAGCGATTTTTTTTCAAAGAGCACTAGATGTGATTATGACAAGAATGTTAAAACACATAGAAACAGAACAGAATCTTTTGGCAGGTATGACAAAATGATACGGAGTGATGACACACGAATATGTTAAATATATGTATTTGTTTGATTGAATGATTGATTGGTTAACTGACTGATTGATTGATTTATTGATTTATTCATACTTCTTTTTGACTTGTTATTTATTTTTTGTCCCGTACAATGAGACCCTCTGTATATTGTATGTTTGCACTTTCAGAAATGGCCAAATAAATAAACAATATTTTGTTCTAGAGATACCTCATTTACAACAAATAATTGAAAATGCAGGAAATGCTCCAGATATGCTCTAGGTATCGATATGCCACATTCATAGCAGGACATAGATCGAGTTCAAGCTCGGTGTGCGCTGCGAGTTGGTCGGATTTTGAAAGACAGTTTGGCCAATAGCTGCCGACTGATCGTTGCGCACATGATGCACTCACCCAGACATATTTTCCCTCCCACGTGGGCAACAAAGTTGGCGTTGCATCGGCAGTAAAAGTCATTCTCCGCTTTAGTGTAGACGCACTCTCCGTTTTGACACTGACTGACGTACATGTCACTGCTGTTCAGAATTTTGCACGGGTCAACTGATACAAATAGAAAAATCAGTAGAAAGAATTAAACATGGAATTTTATACAACTTGTTGGTACCTAAAATAACTCCTCTATTGAACGTTTGTTTCAGAAACTTTTTTTGATTTTTTGACAAAAGTTGAATTAAAAAATTGTTGATGGCCTCTTATTTCAACCCCAGCAGAGTCTTTCTGCCTCTGCTAGGGCCGAAGCGTGAGATCATCAACAACTGTTTGAATTTATACAACAGGTCCTTTTGGGAAGTAGTTTGCAACAGCTAATTTTATTTTTCAAAAGTTGAATTAGTAAGGAATACCTTTGCATGTATTGTCAAAAACAGTGAAGCCTGGATCACAGTTGCAAATGTAATCCTCCACGTTTGAGGTACAACTTCCGTGCACACCACATGGGTTGTCAGAGCAAGGGTCACCTGTGCATGCAGACACAAAGCAAAAACAAGTACATTTTGGAATAAATTTTTTGCAAATTTTGTTTTTGAGCTAATATCAAGTGCTTAAGACTTAAGATGAGGGGCTGGATCCTTTTACTTCTATAAATGACCAAGGTTGGAATTGAACCTGCAACCCTCAGTGCTAAGACAAGACTATGAGCTTTTATGGCTCCCAGGCCTACGATGGGTTTGAAAGGACTTTGACAGAAATGGGGCGTAGCATGTGACTCCTACATGTATGACAGAAGTAGACTTGAACCTGGTACTTACAGGTATGACAAAAGTGGGATTGGAACCTGGAACATCTTCATGTTTACTTTAAATACTTGCTGTAAGGTACAGAACAAGCATACCATTTTGGGGGCTGGTCATGACTCATAAAATAAATTGAATTGAATGTATGATGGAAGTAGGATTTGAACCTTGGGACTTGATCTACCTGTATGATTAAATTTGACACACTAAACCTGAGAAATGTAGGACAGTAGTAGTGGACATTGGACCTGGAACATCTACAATGAGGTAGACACAATTAACCTGGATGAATGATAGTGGACAGGCATGATGAACAGGGGGACTTCTAGATGAATGACAAGAGTGGGATTTGAACCTTGGCTTACGTTTGCCTTAAAGTAGTGAGGCTTGAACATGGAACTTCTACATGTGTGAACGAAGTGGACACAAACAGTGGAAATGTCCGATATTTTACAGTGGGACTTGAAATACCATGTCAACATTTCTGACAGAAGTGGGATTCGAACCTAGGATTTCTATATATGCATAACTGAGTAGGGCTTGGCACATTTACATGTATGAATGCAACTGAGTCAATTCGGTGTGGCAGAAGATTCTGTCCCCCGGAGATTCTGTACCCCGATACACAAATTGTGTAGAATTTTCGTCTGATGGCGCCCTCTTTTGAATCGACTTTCTTGAGCCCATGTTAATTTACTGCATGGGGGACACACACCAGGGGACAAAATCCCCTATGACACCGGCGTGTGACCTCTGCATGTTTGAGGGAGTCAAACCAGGGTCGTCAAAATACATGGCTCAAACAGTCTGAACAAGACTTGAGACTAATTTGGTCTGACCTTTAACCTAACGAGAAATGTATAACTGAAGCAAGAATCGAGCCCGGAAACTCTGTGATTAAAGTTCACTTTATGTAATACACCGATCCATTAAGCTCCACCCCTTAATGAATCGACCAATCACAGCCAAGGATTGGTGTGCCCGAAAAAATTGACAAAACTTAGTGAAATGTTGAAATACCGTTATACAAAATGTAAACAAGCTGCCGACGTCATCAGCATAGCTGCAGTTTGATGTGTTCTTGATTGGTGATCGAGGGTCGGACCCCTGGGCAGTTGCTATAGCGGGCAGGGGCTTAATGGATCAGTCTAAACCATATGATGGGTACTATGGGTGTGCTTACTTAAAACACCGAATGTTTGTGGTGATGATGTTTTGCATTGTATTACAGCGTTCTGTTCATCCACACATAAACTATTTGTTGGATACGGTTTTACCTGTGCGGAAAAAGAAAAAGAAAAACTATGAAAATTAAGGAAAATTTTTTACAGGTATTAATAAGGGCCTGAATTTGTAACTTTGAAAATCATGACTGATCAAGGACCATGGATCTGAAAATGTACATGCTGAAAATGTAAATCACTTCGATCCTTGGGAGAAGTGCTTTATAAATTCTTGTTACTAAAATAAATACTAAATAAATACTCATACAACCATACAAATGCAGCCACTTGTCAAAACAAAATGTCTGCAATACTTTCCCCAAACTCCGAAGGACTTTCTACAACGGTTGCAATCTCCAAAGTCTGACCCCCGATTGCCCGAAGAGCCAGCACTCCTCCCTTCATGCATATTCAGCGTTGTACTTGCATTATGCAACAAGAGCCTTGTGCGCAATCTATGAGCCACACCTACTCTTGCCTGTGTACAAAAATCCCATGCAATAGCAAATGCGTGCATACCTAATTAGGGATGTGCATAAATATTTGTACATGAATCCCATACCATAGCAATCGCGTGCATGCAATAGAGACGTGCAGTAAAAAACTGTACACAAAACTCCATTGCCTTACCAATGTGTGCCAAATGTTTATGCACTGGACATGCTGTGTTCAATTCTTCCATGTAATATACTTGTACACGTTAAAGTCTGTTTTATTATGTGCACAAGCTTTACGTTGTCAATCACTTTACCCTTGCAACCCTCTACTCCTTATTAGGGTTATGAACAATGCGACCGAAAATGACGACGTCTGCGGATCGAGAAGAATCTCCGCCCACCCCCCCAAAAAACCGTTTTACTCTTCTAACCGACATTTTGGACTGAGGTGTGTTATAAAACACATATGGACTGGCATTATTCGGGAAATAGTGCACGTCTATGCACCCCAAGGGCCTGTGAGTGACCAGGAGAGGGACCTATTTCCCTCATTGCCAGTCCATATGTGTATAATATAAACCCAATTGATCTCCTCATTTTCAGAGAGATGTGAGATCAACTGAGAGTCTCAGATTAACTTCTGGAGTATTGTATGTGACTCTCCATGGAGCCTGAAGGCTACCGTGTAGACTAGCTTCAGACACTGTGCCTTGTTGCAGAGAGGAGCCCCATGCTCATGAACTTGGCATTGCCTGTGTGTGTTATAAGCCTGTGGTGAGACTTCGTTGTTGAACTATAGATCTCAAGCCTTCCGTAATAGCCCTGGTCTTTATACCAGTGTCTTAGCTCCAGGGTAGAAGTTACGTTCGAGTAACAATAACACGCTACCATTAAACTTGTATAATGTTTTAAATGTATTCCTGTCACAGTTGAAGTGAGAATTGAACGAAACAATCCAGTCTGTGTATTTGCCACAACAAAGTCAGATTCCCACACGCGATTTATTTTATAAGTAAATATATCACCTTCATAGCCTTCATATCTCCCCCATGTGAGGATCCTGACAGTACTGAATAAGAAGTTGTACATGTTTATTGTGAAATAAATCTGAGAACTTCCTGGCTGCCCCCTGACCCCCCCCCCCCCTCGGTTATGCCACTGCACGAAAGGACACCATTGTGGAATCGACAGGCGAGGTGGCGCTGCCCTGAAGTGGGACCAAATTACTCGGGACAGCCATACTCACACACCCTCCCCGAGGGTTATGAACTGAACTACAACTTACCGTGGCCTCAAGTAGAATTCCAGGAGTAATTGACCAGTCATTCATCTCCCAGTCCTGAGTATTAGTTGACACCGTCACAAAGTACATTGATTTGTTAGACTGACTGCACGTCTTGTTACCTACAGTTGCTGGAGACTGTTTTGAAAGACAGAAATATTCGTCAAGGGTGTGTTTAATAATGAATAATGCATTATGAACAATAAATTATGAACAACAAATAATCAAAAAAATCTTCACAATCTTCAGTGCACTCATAAGCATTGAGCGTGCATTTTCGGTATTATTCAGCATGCATTTTCCTTCTATCCTTTTTGCTCTTTTGCACGCTCGACCATCATGTGCAAAAGAAAAGCTGTACCAACTTCCAATAAACGTTCATCTTGTTAATGTTTTGACTTTTAAACCTTGGAACTTGTAACTTTTAACAAGCCACAAAACAAAGCGATGCGAGATTGCAGTCTTATTATTGGTCTTTACATTTTAGTTTTATCCTCCAATCAATGGCAAAGATCTACTTGGATGTTATATAAAACAAATAATGAATGTTTTTCATTCGTGCAATAGTAAGAATATTTTCATGAGTTGAAAGATGGAATGTTCCATTCAACGAGGCGAAGCCGAGTTGAATGGAACATTCCATCTTTCAACTCATGAAAATATTCTTAACATTGCACTCATAAACATTCATTATTTGTATAATATAACACTGCAACTGACCAATCTGTAGTGGGGTTTAATGTTTGACAAAGTATAAGAAAGCAATATCTTCATGTTAACATATCAAAATGAAAAAGTCCTACATGTATATAAAGTGATGTTTTGAAATCGTTGGTTTTCATAGAAACGTCTGCGCCATTCAAATAAATTGTTTTCATGCAATACACATTTTTAACCAAAACACAACATCGTGTTAATATAAGTCATAGAACTGAGCAGGCATGCAATATTGTGTACTAGATAAACAACTGCAATCCTTTAGAAATTAGATCTCTGATTTATTATAATAAAAAAAAACTAAAATTTTCGTATTTTATTCAGTGGTAAAGGGGTTAAAAAGTCTTTACATTTTTTTCTCATATTTTGGAGTCTATGACAATGTCATATTTAACTTAAATGGTTATGAAATTAATTTCTAAAGTCGATATTTCCATTGCATCAGTCACCATAACAGTACCTTTTTGTTCTTATTTGTTGCACACATATCCTGGTAACTAGATCAAGGTGCTGTACAACATTACCCCTGTTCATCAGGCATAGTCTGAGCCAGCAAACGGGGGCAACGTTAACAAATAATTGGAGTACCGGAACAAAGGTTGCCCGGACATTCCACTGCTGAACGTACATGCTGAGGATTACGAGACATAGAGAGGCTTCCACCATTACAATTGTATTTCGGCTCAATGGAGGTAAGTCAGAGTGAACCAGCGAATCTAGCCTTGGTTCCGGATTTGGTACCTTACCATAGGCTATGGCACACGACCAAGGTTTTGCCATGTACACACTGCATGAATTTGAAATTTTCTGGTTTGGAACAAAAAAATCACGAAGCAACAAAGAGAATCTTTGTTCTCTTGGCTTTGTCGAGTTAAGCTTTCTTTTGTACCAGCAGTACTCTCAAAGGTAAATGATTCCAGCAATTCCGTGAAAACGATCCCATCAGGCCAAAAATGGGAGAATGATCTCAGCGGCAACTGGTTAAATTAGCGCTGAGGGGTTAATCCAACACAATACTGTCTGAGCCTTCTCAGGTTCCCATTTAGACACCTGGATTAAGAGAAGCAGTGGTTAAGTACTTTGCTCAAGGACATAAGTGACGTGACTGAGAATCGAACCCCACACTCTGATGATGATTCGGCCAACAGAACTTGAGTCCAGTGCACTAGACCACTCGGCCCCAATTATCTAACTTGTTTTTTGGGCACTATTATTTTTAAATCTTGGCAGCCCCAAGTTAGTCTCTTTTGGAAGAGGTGGGGCTCAGAAAAGGTTGGTTAAAGGTAACATTTTTTTTATTGTTTGTATATATACCCACCATATCAACAATAAAAGGAACTTCTGCTGCGTAAGGACTAGGAGTGATGAAAATCTGGTACTTATCAAAATTATAGTCAGCCGTTGCCACATTGAATGAAAAATCAAACAAGTTGTAGAATCCAGTCGTGTAGTTTTGCTCCACCAGGATGCAGTCTGGCTCCCACAGCGCTACAAAAGGGTTCGTTTTTATTTAAGTCAAAATCATGCAAATGTAACAAAACAAAATAATAATAATAAAAATAGCATTGAAAAAAATAATAATAATAAAAAAATAAAGATTAGTAGATAGCATTTTGTATAGCTGAGGTGAACTACAATATAAGGGTTTCTATGATTAGTCATTTAAAACCTGATTAACTATCATCAAGAGGTTTCACGTGGCGTCGCCCGAGACCTTTTCTAATGCTGCATGCACAAACAGACGCTGGAAATCCGAATCAGCAGTCGACGCGTCAGCTATTGAGTTTGTACATGGTTGAACCCAACACGGCTGCGAAATCAACTTTTCCCTGGATCACGCAACCTCTCTATCAAGAAAATGACCGACCTCCCCCAACTCTGCCCCCCTCCCCCCTCCGCAAACAAATTGGATTGTTCCAACTACTTGGAACTTTTTTCAACCCACAAATTTCTCAGTAGAAGTCACTCATTCTTAATAATATTAGGCCACAACTGAAGTAGCGGCTGCAGCTTGATCATCACAAAAATATGAAACAAAGGATGCCCATAGCAACAGCCGTAGCCGTCAGTACGAACATGACATCGGTTGTGATAATTATAATAATAATTACAGAGTCTTTATGTGGCGCACGTATCTAGTAGTGTGTCGTGGCCGAGCGGTTTAGTGCACCGGACTCAAGTTCTGGTGGTTAAGTCATCGGGGTGTGGGTTCGAATCCCGATCATGACACTTGTGTCCTTGAGCAAGATGCTTTGCTACAAATGCTTCTCTTCACCCAGGGGTATAGTGAGTACCTGTGAAGGTAGAGGTTGATATTGTGTTTGAAAAAGCCTCCGGAGCGCCACGGCAGCTCGGGGCTGTATACTCCCCAGGGAGCTGAGAATGATTACAGGAATGTTGTTGGCCCAACGACCAGGGCACTAATGTAAAGCGCATTGAGACGTTATTGTGAAATGCGCTGTATAAGAACTGGTTATTATTATTATACCAATAAGGTACTCAAGGCGCTTATTGTTATTTTTTTAAGACAGGTTTTTGAAGTTTTTGGATGATGAGACCCATTTACTGTATGTAGCACCTTATAAGGGTTTACAAGGTGCTGTGGCGCATTCAGCAGCCACTGCCAGAAACACCACGGCAAACCCCTAGCACTAAGTGTAACTGGGTTCTTTTACGTGCATTACACAAAGTGCATAACACAATGCACAGGAACTATGGCTGAAGGAGGATGCAAATAATGATTAAGTGTGAAGACCAGGAGTCGAACCCACACTCTGCTGATCAGAAACACCAGAGCTAGAGAGCGTTCTCCTATGACACATCATTTGTCATAATACAGCTCTGATTTTATGATCCTCAGTGAAGGTTTCATTGATAATTCTGAATGGCCCAAGCTCTGTATGGAATGTTGAAACAATTTTTCTGTTTTTTTTTTCTTTTTCGGGGTGTGTTCCCGGTTATGTTAAATCTGGCTATCGTCTATATAATCGTTAGCACAGCACCAAGCAACTCACCTTCTTTACTCTTGTAACATCGGGCATCATTAATTTTGTCAGATTGGTTACAATCTAAAAAGGAAGTTTGATCACACAAAAATAACAATAATAATAGTTATGTATTATCATATATAATATATTCCCAATTAAGACCCATAAAAACATGAAGTTCTACACAGAAGTTTAAAAATTATGATTCATGAAGCACGGTTAAACTGACTAGTAAAAAAAAAAAACACTGTCAAAAAACACACACACACAAATTGTGATTAAATACTGACTGTACTAAATCACACAAACTTATGAGAACAGACCAAAATTCAGCTGGACAAATTTCAGAGAATTTCAGATCAAACAGGAAAACCAGCTTGTATTAGTCTAGCTTGCACGTTCAAAGTGGTCAATGCAACATTCTTCTTTAAAAAGAGATAACTGGCTAGCAAGATTTTAAGGTTTGCTTGCATGCAAGGCCCCGGTCTGGGATTCGAACCAGGGTTCACAGAGGTGAAAGGCAGGCAAGAAACCACTGAGCCAAGCCTGAGGAATGGGAAACTTTTGAGGATGCTAGATGGCAGCAGACTTACCAGGTTTATCCATCGTTCTCAAAAATGTGCGCATGCTCATAACTACAAAAACAATGACAGTTTACCTGGTACATGTAAGTCTGCTGCCCCCTATCGTTCCAAAGTCTCCTATTCTTGGGGATATGAGAAAATGTCTCTTGCGTCTAAAATTGTGTGACATGACCTAAAGGTTTTCCTTTAGAAGATGAAGCTACAAATTTAACATCAAATTACTTCCATATCTTACCAGCTGTTTCGTGACGTTCACTTTTACTTGTGATATGATCACCATCTTGACTGTCCACTGGCATTGTTGTTACTTTTACTTCGTAACCTCGATTGGGCCTCAAACCGCAAAAACATTCACTAGTGATGGTGTGCTACCGAGGAAGAAAAATCACAACATCGTTCAATTTCTTGCAAATGCCATGGCAGCCTCAAAGCCAGGGATGAGATTTGTGAAAATTCTTTAAAAATGGCTCGCAGGGTCTGGGTTTCCCCTTATTCCAGACCCGGAACCTCCTAGATTCGGGATGTTTTGACACAATGTGGACTGTTTCTTTCTCCATTTGGTAATTGCTTTGCTTCTTTCAAGAAAATTGGAATGCTTAAAAGGAGATTTTCAGAAAATCCTGAAATAAGGAAAAATTCGGAGAAATCTCATGCCTGTCAAGGTACAAGAACTACACGCAGGAAAAAACACATAAGGGTTAAATCTATCTAGCTAGCTCCATACATGTTTAAATGTTTAACAAGAAAAAAGGGCGTTTATAAGAGAGTGTATATAACAAATCCTCAAAAAAAGACAGCAGGACGTGTCTCCAGTTGGTGTGGCCGTTGCAGCCCTCACGAACCTCCTAGGTGTAACAATCTCAAGAAGTTAATTGTAAAGACTTCCTCATCACCACAAATAAAGAAGCAGAGATGTGAATTGGGTCTCCTTCGTGTTTTAGAGCATGACGCCCCTTCCACATGCATGTACATTGTACCTCCTGGGTATTTCATTTCAGAGGATATATGACCCTCTACTTCACCATAACTATAAAAAAAAAACTACGGTTGTTGGTCTTGTCTCCCAAGACATCTGAACCTCCTTGGGCATATTACATTTCCGAGAACATGAACTCCATCCACCTATTTAATGACCACTAATAAATAGAACTGGTAGGTTTAGGGACTGAAAACTACTTGGTGTTGCATTTTCGAGAACATACAGACGCCAACAAACTCGACATGTTGGCCTGGGTCTCCATGTCTTGAGAATGAAGCCCACTGATGATGAACCTCCTGGGTGTTTATGATCCAGATAAAACGTGATGGGCTGGAAATATTTCTCTAGGCTTAGAGCATGAAGACCCCCTGAAAACTACTACTTGGTGTCCCACTATAATAAATCTTTATCACGGTGCCGCTATCTTCGCGTCTTTTCTACCACTCAAATCAATACAAACCAAACCGAGGCTGTAAGGGCAAAATAGTCTGCCACCATTCCAGTGGATCGAGAATCAGTATCCAGTAATGCCATTTCACACGGGGAGCAAGACTAAATATGGCGGCAGCATTATCATGTTCTACAGGCTACTTTGCTTTTAGATGATTACCTTCATCCTTGCAGAACAAAGGAGCCTTGTTTAAAAAAACATTCCAGGCATGCGGAGAAAACAAACCTGAGAAGTCAAAAACACAGTCCTCATTCTAAATGGTCAATCAAGAAAATCACTTTTGCTTTTGTGCTTACACTTTCAACAGAATTGTATTCCAGGCCGCTGCTGAAGTTCATACTGAGGCAAAGGAACTTGGAAGTATCCGGTTCTTCTTTCCCTCGAAGGGACAGCTGTATCCCTTTCACATTTGATGCAGCTACAATGCCAAAAGGAAACACCAATTTATAGTTCAACAACATTTCACTAAAAGTAATAAATGGTCAGCTCACTGTATACATCCTGTGGGGCATTTCCATGTTTACAAAACAGCCAGAGCCTGGATTTCCTGCAGGCAAAACTTTTGTTCCAATAGAAGAACAAATAAAATCTTACACAATGTTGACAGGAAGACAGGGGCGTGTACACCTCAAAATTAGTTTAGCAGTTATTCTAACAATTCTTGAGTTCATGGGGTAATAGACCCCTCGCATAACGCCCAACGCTGCTGTTACCCTGAGGTCACGCACAAGTTTTTATGCACAAAGAGCGGCGGTCATCCAGCGAGGGCGCTGTTTTGAGAGCGTGACGTCATAGCCAAGGGGTCTATTATGACACAGAATGTAGTATTTCTCATGTGACCAGTGTAGTATATCGCGCCTGCCAGGAATTACCCTTGAATGCGCAATGTCACTTTTTTGCAAACAAGGGTTACAATGTCTACAACCTGTTGGTAAGTCAATACGTTACACGCGCGCACATCTGCCAGACGCACAAGGTTTTGGCTGCGTCCGGCTTCAACGCTGGCATACGCTTACGTGTATTTTCACCGAAAATCATCCATTCGTCGTTCAAAGACATTTGTTGTGACAGAAGCACATAGTTCTGACAAAATACCTGAAGTCTATGAAGAACGTATGTAATTTTAAGCAAAGTCTAATAATTAATTTTTTTCTGGCATAAATCCTCATGCAAAAAACTAGCTCGATGCAATTCCTATGGGCTTCTGGTAATTGGAGGAGCCAGTTTGTGTGAAGTGGGCGTGCCTTACGATGGAATTACGTCACACTTCACGAACAGGATACATTTAGTATACTGTGAACATAAATGTCATTGCTTTCCTTGATTACCTTGCAAGGCACAGATAATGAGAAAAAGAACGTGTATTAACAAACATTTCTACACATGAGAATATGTATGCACAAATGAATTACAAAAGTGTGCAAATTTTAATTATGCCCGTCGAAGCACAGGTGTATTGATGAGCATTATTAATTATGCACACAAGACATGCAGAACACTCGCTGGCATTTATGCTCTGAAATTATTCCTACAAACAGGTCTCCCCGCCCCCCCCCCCTCCCTGAGACAATTAAAAAGATTTCACTTTGAATCAGGAGTTAGCCTAGTAGACATGCTCATCAGGGTCTTGTCTCCTAGAACTGCTTAACGGCCGATTTTGTGCTTACTACTAGTGCAATTTCCATTTCATAGCGCTGCTAACCCTAAGCACAGGTAAAGGTATTTAACCTTCTGGGGCTTACTGTGAGCTAGCCTTGACCAAGGCGCGCCGGCCGGCCGGTGTTTATTGCGAATATCGGCTCCTGCATTGCATTATTATTAATTTCACCCATTTAGCCGCTGCCACAAACTCCAGCCCACCCCTACGCGCACAGTGAGTGGATCCATACATTGATTACGTACCGTACACATACACGTATAATGCCCGGTGTAATTGTTTGTGTGACTATTCGTCGTCGCGCCTTGATGCTTCTGTAATTGCCAAAATACATGGCGGAGCTCGTTATGTTAATGTCACTTTAAAAAGTATTCTCATTGGTTCTTGTTTGACCTAAAGACTCATTACTACACGACGTCATTCACAGCCTGTTGCTTACAATGTGTACACGCGTTCAGAAAGATACAACTGTAACGACGGGGCTGCCTGAAAAATAACAACGGATTTACTGTATCCAGTAGGCAAAATTACAAATGTGTCATGCCCTTCTTCAATGATTGCCTTCTCGAATATTATCATTCAATTTAAATGTTCATAATGATTTGCTTTTCCAAGGCCTACTTGAAATGCTCAAGGACTGTCTCTGCTCTGAACGAATATCGTTGATTTGTTGCATGTCAGCAGCCAAGATTTGACGACCGTTTATTATTAATCTTGATCCAACCATGATCCAATCATAGAGCAAGGAACAGACCCTGTTCACTACTCTGTGATCCAACATTTCCCAAGAAAATGCCATTTTGTCCACAAACAACCAGCCTATAGAGTGCATAGTGTGTTGCACCACCACACGTGCACAAGTGAATGTAGGGGTCAAAGTCCTTGCTCTGCGGTCAAAGCTACTATATATAGCCTGTGATTGGCCATCATATAAAAAGCACCTCCCCCATCTTGCATACAAAAGTCCGTTGGAATTCCAACGGAAAATAAAGAAACACATAAGCTTTCGTTTACAAACGCATCAAGGCTGTCATCCTAACGGACTCTGTGCTTGGACAGTGTGCGCGTGCGCATGTGTATCGTCCTGACGGACTCTGTGCATGACTGTATGGGGGTGCGACTGCGGATCGTCCTTACGGACTCCGTACGTGGATAACTCAGGACGGACTCCGTGCGTGACTGTGTTGGTCAGCGACTGTGTATCGTCCTTATGGATTCCGTGCGTGGATAACTCGGGCTAAGGAAAAGTGCAAAGACAGCCTTGGTCAAGGCTAAACTGTGAGCAGATGAATGAGAAATCAAATCCATGAACGCGCAAGCTGGCAGCCTAATTTTCTTGCTAACCTGTGAAATACACTAAAGTGTAAGCAAATTTTGCTGCTTTAGTTAGCACGAAAGTTTGCTTATCGTTAAGCAGTTCCATGAAATTGGCCCCTGGAACTTACAGTAGGGGTCAATGACTAAAGAGATCCTAAGGCAGGTATACTGCTCCATCTCTCCACTCTCTGATGAGCGGAAACTCTTGCTGACATCTTGCACATCGATGTGCTCAGCTGGTTTTGGTCTGTCTTCATTATCGAAGTCCGGTGGAAGAACGAAGGGATTCGGACAGATGTCTGCAGAATGGATGGGAGGAATTTTGAGATACTTTAAGTAAATTAGTGGGTTGCATCAATGTTAAACCTTTAATTCAAAACTGTGTAACCATTGACGGCTCAGGGGGGGGGGGTGCTGAGGGCCCTGTAACTTATTTTCTTGATAATTTGAAACTCTAGCGCTTCTTACATTTTCTATTCTTTTCAAAATTCATTGTGCACTCCTTTTATTTGGCAAACATTTGCCAAAATACAAAGTGATAAATACAAAAATAAACTGTTTCAGAAAGCTGTTTTACAATCACAGCTTGTTTCCATCGGGTTCCTTAAAGGTAGAATACAGGATTGGTATTCAGTCTGAAAGCTCACTGATAATGAAGTTCATACCAGAACCAATCTTCCATTGAAATATTTTTGTTTGAAATTCCGTCAAAGCCCAAAAATAGAATTTGAAGGCTTCGATTTTAATTTTGGTTGTATAACAACTTAAATTGAGGGCAATGTGTTTACATGCTGAAAAATGTGCGCGTTTTTTCCCTATTTTCTCCCAAGACAGATTGAGCCCAATTTTCAAAGGTTTGTTTTTTTCATGTATATATTGAATCACACAAAGTAAGACCACTACACTGATCAGCTTTACCAAGCCTATATTTTGCCTTTTAAAAGAAAACACAAAAGTAAACAAATACACACAAAAAAGAGGGCAAAAAAATTGCACAGGAATAAGTGAAGAATGGTGTTTAAAAAGTTGACGGATTAATAATTAGACTGAGAGAAGAGAGATGCTTTTTCACTGCCCTTTTGCTTATGATTGTTGGAACATTTGATGCTATCAGGAAGTCTATTTCATTCTTGAATTCTGGTATTAAAAAAAAACACGTACATGTATGTATTGCACTCTGGGCCTTTCAAACTTTGAAAACATTCTTTGTGAAGTGTCTGTTTTGGGGGAAAAGAACTCTATTATGGGTTAAACATACTCAGGAGGCAAATTCAATGGTTGAAACAATTTATTTACATGTACAGTTCTTGTTGTAAACTCAACAGAGGGAGGTACTTTCTTGTGAGTACCAGGTCCCACTGTGTAATATTGCACAATTTTTTTTTTTTAATTCCTTAGTTTCTGTTTTTATACATCATGCAAACTTGAAAGCATGTTGGTGGACCAAACTGTGGAAAGCTTACTGACCCAATTTACCTGACGTCATCATGATAATTTAATTTTGGAGTCAAGCCAATTTTGGAAGACAATGTCCCTGAGTGTCAATAATAGTATAGTGTGAATTTTAGGCGATGCAGTGTTTACATGCTTTACCTGTTGACTCCTAAAATAGTGAGCGTGGCACAGTCGCCAGGTGTGACAATCAGAGTGCAAGGAGTCAATACATGTCACAAATTAAAACTTCTTTATTAAAACTTACCAAATGCATCGGTATGGCTAACTGTTTCACAAGACTGTGTTCCGTTATGAGTTGGTGTCTGCAGACAGATAAAATGATAATAAAAGGGAAATTTGTTAATAAAGAAAACATGCAAAATATGACATTCTGCTAGGTCATGATTCTGGGTAAACACAGAGTTTACCAAGGTATGGGGGGGGGGTTAAAGTTAACATTAGAGGTAAATCTGGGCAGTCAAACAACCATGTGCTTTATAACCCTTCCTTTTTGTGTGTATGGACAATTTTCCAAGGCTGTAAGTGCTGTAAAATTCTACTATAATAAATGCGTACACATTGAATTGATAAAGTCCACATAATCGAGCGTTCATGTTCAAAGCATGCACTTCCTTACATTTGGAAATGCTGTAAACATCTTTGAGAATGATCTGCGGATCAGCCCAATTTTATGGCTCTGCTTACCACAGAATTCTGCGCTTATACATGTCATAAGGCCCATAGTATTGTGTGCTTTACAGGGCACCATGAGTGCAGAATTTTGAGGAAAGCCCAGCCAAGAAACTGGTCCCTGACGATGAGCCAAATTTCATGGCGCTAGCGGCTTACTGCAGAGTTCTCTGCTTATGGCACTTTGTAAAAAAAAAAGTATGGTCTGTCGTCGCAGGGTTTTAAAGCCCCAGCTCAACATTGATAAAGTGTCTGTAAATGCTTCCATTCTTTGCACAAATCAAGATATTTTATATGTAATAAAACCACTCTGTGAAAATTTCAGCTCATTTCATTGTTTCATTTGCGAGAAAACTGTAAAAAACCGTTCTTAGGCAGTGTTTTGGTCTCACATGAGACGGAAATTAATTTTGGATCTCATTTAATTTATTATTCAAAAACAATAACACTACGCAGATGGCATGAATCTCAAAGAAAGTTTTCTACTATCATTATCTTTATACCATGTAAGGTATATATGTAAATCTGTGAACCTTTACGTTTTTCTTTCTTACCAATGTTGAGATGGGGCTTTTGGCGTGATTCTTTGGGCTGTAAGCTTAGAATTCCAAGGTAAAAGCCATGAAAGTCGGCCCATGAACTGTATAACACAGTTGTCATGTAACCTAGTGGCCACAGATGAAAGCATAGGCCTACTTTGTTGTCTCAGGACTATAGGGTTATTAGTGCAGTTTGTATGAATTTCATCAAATTGCATAATTGCATATTATTTTGGAGCTCCTGGTAAATGGTACATGTACTTATTGATCAAGTGTGGTCTGTATAACACAGTTGTCATGTAACCTAGTGGCCAAACAGATGAAAGCATACTTTGTTTGTCTCAGGACTATAAGGTCGATCATTAGTGCAGTTTGTATGAATTTCATCAAATTGCATAATTGCATATTTTGGAGCTCCTGGTAAATGGTACTTATTGATCAAGTGTGGTCTCCAAAGTAATTGTTTGGCAAAAAGAAACATTCCTTTTCTAAGAAAAACACGTATTTGTGGATTTTGATTTAGTTTTTCAAACTTATACGCATTTTTCCTTTAACGCCCTTTTGATCATTACAGATATGAAATTACAATTAATGGCCTTATAGCACTTAGGCGACAATAAGGGACCTCCAGCATGTATTTCACTGATTTCTTTTTATTAGTTAAGCTAATTGATAATAAACTATACACTTAAGTGAATATTATTTTCTCCCTGCCCCCCCCCCCCACCTCACACACTTCCCCCCAATAAAGAACACTCATCAATTGTAGACAGTTTTCTACAATACAGTTTATGTACAATTACTGCAGACACATGCAATGAGTCAACGATATCGGCGTGATGATGACGGCCGGATGTACTGTCGAAAAAGCCTATGAATTGTGTACAGTAGCAAAAGTCTAAAGTTCATTTGCTATCATTAAATCTACAACCGGAGCTCAATTTAATCGTGCTCAATTAAGGGCAGTGGCATGGAATGAGCTAATCATGGTGTATCGGTCTGTGGGGTGGTCTACGTGGCACGCTGCATTGATTTTTATCACAGAGAAAGGGGGGAGAGGTGCAAAGGATTTTTCAGTTCAAATTCCATTTATTTGCTAAACCTAAGCACTTTTTCAGCACATATAAAAGATAACGAGATTGAGTTTTACAATGTATGACATTATTGATTTATTAAGCTGTGTAGGTGGCTGAATTTCCTCAGAACTTTAATGATGGCGGAACAGCAAGGGGAACTGTTTTGTGACTGGTACATCTACGACATGTATGCCAGAGTATTTCAAATGTTTTTTTTACCAAAGTGCATTCAGGCACAATAGACACAATGTCGAACTTAAGAGTGTCAAAATATTTTACTGCTTGCAATAAAAAACTTTTGATGTAAATGAACAAGAATCTCCACAATTACTACTTTTTTTAAAGTTATTCCCCTTAAAACTTACTTCTATATGAATTGCTTTTAACATGATCCATTTTTTCATCTGTATATACTGGATTCTTATACAGTAAACACATCTACCCAACAATTAGGTATTTTTTTAAGACAGGTTTTGAAGTTTTTTCTGAATAAAGAGACCCATTCATGTAGCAAAGGGTTTTGTGCTGTGGTGCATTCAGCAGCCACTGCCAAAAACACCGGGGCAAACCCCTCCTCATTAATGATTAATGAATGTACCTGGGTGTTTTTTTTTACGTGCATTAGGCCTACACAGAACCTATGGCTTTACGTCCCATCCAGAGGCAAAGCAATAATGGCTGTGTCTTGCCTAAGGACACAAGTGTCACGACCGGGACTCGAACCCACACTCTGCTGATCAGAAACCCCAGAGCCTGAGCCCCAGCGTGCCTGATCACTCGGCCGCGACACGCCGTTCAAATCTCTGACAATCTCTCATGTTCAACGTTTTGTCACACTGTAGGCCTAGTGTATTCATTCATTGACACTCCTGCAGAAATTGCAAATTGCTGCTGCCAATTGGAACTGAGTGCGAGCTGTGTAATTCGATGGATTAGTGCCTACAAGTATTGCAAATATCACAGTTGAATGAGATTTGAAAGCTGTTTACACAACTAAAGTTGTTCACAATGGCAGATCTGACAAACATGACAAAAAGAGCAAGTGTTTATAAACAGACCAGTGTATACCACACTTGCAGGCATGATACTTGGCATTTGGAAACAAGTTTGACAATTTTATTGAGTGCAAGGGCTGGCCTACCATACTGTACATCTGGTATTTAGGCTTTTATATACTTTTTGGGCTAACTAATAACAACTTTGTTGATTTTTCAGAGGGCTACAAAATTGGAAATCAGACTGAAGTAGCAAGAACATCATATGCCTGACTTTGTTCCTGTTCTGTCCCTTTTTATGAATTGTCCAAATTATAGTTGGGACTGGTCCCCAACTTAAATGTTATAGTTGGGATGGCCCAACTATACCTAGGGTTGATTTCACAAAGAGCTAAGATTGATCTTAACTGCGAATCACTCTTAGTTGCTAAGCAAAGTGTGATGTCACAATACAAATTACCATGGTAATACCGACAACTCATCTTCAGATGAATCTTAGTGCTTTGTGAAATCGACCCCTAGGATCCAGAGATCTGTCACTGAGCAGGGAACCAGTGGCTGATGTTATAAATTGCATTGGTCGATGGTCGCAACAATAGACTGCTTGTGAATTCAGTTGAGTGAACGTGCCGGAGATTCTTCTCAAGTTTTGCTATGAGAATTACTATGTATCACGTCTGATGAGCCCCGTTGTAAGCCGAGAGGAAACCTGAAAGGATCGAAAATTACTTTGGAGGCCCAAATCTTAATCACCAATCCATGCAATCCCAGCTATCCCAGCTATAGTTGGGTCAATCCCAGCTATAGTTGGGTCAATCCCAGCTATAGTTGGGTCAATCCCAGCTATAGTTGGGCCGTCCCAACTAAAGTTGCCTACCAACCAACTACACACTGTGGCTGTTCCTGTAAAACATCAAAGTTGTGACTCGTTTCATCTTTGGGCACTGTCCTCCACACGTAATACTGACTCCTTGCATGTACGTCACACTCAGCGGCTGTGTGCCAGTACGTTCACTATTTTGGAAGTCGCCTAAAATGCGCTCTACACTGTATAACGCACAGTGACATTGACTTCCAAAATGGCACAAAACCAAGATTACTGTGATGATGACATCAGGTGAAGTGGGTCAATATGTACTGAAAAATTTGGTCTCGGTAATGAAGAAATTGAAACAAAGTGCCAATGGCGTGTACACTATGTCTGGTGCTTTTAGCAAGTCACTCTGTCCTTGCTCTATGGCTGCTGCTTGGGTATCAGCTTGGGCTCTGTCCAGTGGCGGCACCAGATCTGCTAATCTGGGGGCAAGCTTAACTTTAGGGGGGGACAAACAAAAATATTTAAGTGTAATTTTGTACTGTTGAAAGGCAGTTAAACTCAATTTCGGGCACAGGCGAAAAATTGAGGCAGGAACTGGGGGTGGCAAATTGGGGGGGGGGGGGGCCCAACACCGTCGCTGGCTCTGTCCACCCGATGAATTTGAAGCCTTGTAAGGAAAATGCTGGTTTTCTAAATAACTATATTGGACCCTAATAGCCCAAGACATGGTTTAGAAAAAGGCCTGCATGTATGCTCTAGCTGTGCAAAGTGCCCACGGCTTCCAGATAATTAACAGTACACAATGTCATTATTTATTCAATTCTAATGAAGAATACTTCACAACAGTTTGGAAGAAGAATTTATCTGCAACAGCAAATTATAAATGGAAACTAATTTATTTGATATTTGGGAAATCCATAAATAGGCACCATAATAGGGTGTCTGACGTTATTCACAAAGTGCCTGGCTTTTGCGACAGCTGACATGAGAACGCTTATGCACTGGATCCCTACAACCAATATCCAGTGTAGGCCTACATTGTGAACTTGTGTCAATACAGTATTCAACTTCACTATACACCTTTCCCCTCATAATTGTGAATGTAGTACTAGGTCAAATCTAAAGTCATTCCAAACACACACACAAAACCTGGTTTTTATTTAATACAACAGTCATCAATAACAGAAGTGTTATTTTGCAGATGGTTGGTATTTTATACCAGATGTCATTTTCACTGATGCATGGAAATTGTGGGCAAAAAAGTTTCAATTTCTGCCACAATTATAATTACTGATTGTTTATGAACTCATGCAGTTTTTTAACTCAAAAATATTTCTATTTTTTATTTCTATCTCTATTTCTACACCGGTTCTCATCAAAGCCTATTCAGCATCTGAATGAGGGGGGCCAATTGCAGCCAACCATGCCAGAAATCTGTCTTCGGTATCATAATTCGTCAAACAAATTACTTTGGGTTTTAATCGTGTACTTTGTGTAGACTTTAAAAACTATTTTACTGCACATGGCTTTTGTTGTAAGTTTTCTGTGCATCTCATTTTAATGTTTACCCTCATGTTTAAAAACAACCTGTCATTCCCTATCAAAAAAATTGCAATCCTACATGTAGCTGTGCAACATCCATTTTTATCTTAATTAAAAGTTAATTGTATTGTATTGTCTGTTACACTGTATTGTCTGTTTTATTCAAAATCTGCAACATGCCCCCAAATTATCCTGAGGGAGGACAATGTACATTAAAACACAACGAATGAAATCAATGAAAAACCTAGACTTTGACAACTTTGGAAAATCCTCATCCAAAAACCGAAAGTACAAACATATATATATATAGGTAAAAATCAAACCAAAAGGATTATTAGACTAAAATCAGAAATTGTATGAAGGATTATAATATTTGCCTCTGCAAACTTGTTGACATGTAAAATCCACAGAGTAATGGTTTGACTGCATCTTACCCTTTTGTGACGTTATTTAAAATTAATCCTATATTGCTCACAAAGAAGCTCTTTTGCTCACGCTCGCGACTGAATGGCTTCGATCGTTTCCACGGTAACAAATCGGCCCTGCCTTTTATATTGAGAGAATGAGCTGAAGGGAGCTAAACTGACATCATGAACTCCATATAATGAAACTTACATGTAATCTATGGAGGATTGCAGCAGCTCGCTAGCATGTGTAAGTTTGTTTTGTGGTGACATTTGACATTTCAGTCCAATTGCTCCACTGATCATTTGATGTCTTCAAAGAGATTCACAATATTCATAATTTTGTTATCAAACAATTTCAAAACCGTCTTGGTGACATTTACAAATTGTTCTCATTGTTTAATGCAAAAATGCAGAGGGGTGGGGAGGCAAAGGGAAAGACACATACTTTCCACTTTGTAACGGGCCAACGACCGTCTATATGAGGGTAGGCCTATTTGTTGTTTTTTAATTATCATTTTCATTCTGTCAATGACAACTTGTAACTGTCAAAAGTGACTAGCTGTGAAGTACCATGGCAAGCCTTCGGAAATCTGTCAGAGGTGCTAACCATTTTCAAGATCCAATGTTGGTCATTCGGTGAACAGCTTTAGCAAGGAATTCAACATTTCACTATGAATGGCACCAGTCATGAAGGCTGCATGTCACCGTGACATCATAAGCAATTGTTCATCGTGAATGTGAACACATAACTCTTCCAAAATCAATGTTGCACTGCCCCTTTCAAATGTGACCTTAACAACATCAAGTATGTTCCACTTCAGGAAACAACAATTTCAACTTCAACGAAATCAAAAGTACAGTTGCTGCTACCAACACAAAGCGTTTGTGCTCGTAGTCACAATACATTTTAGTAAAAATGCAGACAATATAATGTCAAGCCTGGAGAGACAATGTATTCTTGCAGCAAAGAAGAATCTTGACAATGTAAACTTCAAAAGTTTTAACCAACAAACACTTTCAACTGGCATTTGGCCAGCGGACCACTGTTAAGGTAGAACGCTGAAACACAATCTTTATATGCCTGGATTAACCTTAAAAGTGCCCTTTGCAAAAACGTTTAAATGTGGTTTCTTTATTCCCCTGCATGGCGAATGCAGAAATGTCTTGACAATGTAACCCTTAAAAGTTTTACCAATAAACACTAAAATCCATTTATGCGGAAATTGTAAAATGCCCCAGCTATTCGTAAATGTATGCAAGCGAGATGTTTTCTCTGATCAAGCAGGGTTTGCCCTCAACTGTTTCAGTGACAAGCCTTATTACTAGCCAGCAGGACCACCAGTCATGCCAGTTACATGTAGCTAGTCATTTCACTGATCTCCTTGCTTTTTCACAAGTCCATTATTTGAAATGCAGCATGAATCATGATGCAATTCAATGTGACTGAGGAATAATCAACAAGAATGCAAGTTACGGCTTAATTCTGATACAAGTACATTGGGATGCGTTTCAACACTGAACTAGCCGGCCGGACTAATTGGAGTGAATTTTGACTGGTCCTCATCAGATGTTTTAACTGGCATTTGGCCAGCGGACCAGTGTAAAGGTAGAACGCTGAAACACAACCTATGCCTGGAACAACCTTTAGTGCCCTTTGCAAAAGTTTTAAAATGTGTTTTCTTTCCCCCCCTGCATGGCAGCTTTTAAGCGAGAACTCTGCTTCGATGAGATTGGTTTCATCATCAGCTGCTTATTAACATTCAATTTGTCCGCAAGAAATTATTTGAAATGCAACATGAATCATGATACAATTCATTATGTGACTGAGGATAATACACAAGGATGCAAGCTACGACTCAGTAATTTGAAAAGCACTGTGTATTGTCCCAACTCACGCGGTCCCAACTTCATACAGATTGTAAGCACGAAAACTAGCTAAGCACGGGAAAATATTGCTGAGCAGAAGTAGGTTACCAGCCCAAAATCCATAAAGTTAACATTATTGTGACTGGTGCCCTACTCATTTTTCGCTTAGCAAAGAAATTTGCTAAGCAGTATTCTCTGCTTAACAGCTTAGTGCAATTGGGCCCTGATGTCATCATTAGCACAATAATCTTGGTTAAGTGCCATTTTGGGAGTCAATGTCCCTTTGTTTTTCACAGTGAAGTGCCCATTTTAGGCGACGCGTTTACTATAATTTGTACAAGCAATAAAATGGCGACCGTGGCAGACAGTAGCCGCCTGTGATATTGGTGCAAGGGGGTCAATATTTATGGTGCTTTATTCTACAAGTACTTCAGTGTCCGGGAAAAAGTTATCAACATTAGACATCTTTTGATCTATAATACATCTTGTCAATGATAGCATAACCAAAACTTGTTAGGCTATCTCTGCTCAGAGGTCTTTATCAAATAAAAGCCAAACTGATAAAAAATTGCAAACAAAAACACCAGGCAACTGAAATAACAGTCTCATTTTTGAATGTCCTTTTTTTTGGAATAAACTTAGCTACAAAACCAAAACCAAGGTTTTAGAATCACTTCCTCAAAAGACCGTTCCGGCTTCGGCAACAAGCCCCGCCCACACACCTTAGTTTGTGTATGTTTACGCTGCACGTGTGAACAAGTTTGACCGAGGTCGCATGACCGAAAGGCGTGCTCCAATTGGTCAATGCGCACAGTTTGATTGACAGGCCGGAACGGTCTATGGGCTAACTATGAGGACGAGAGGGCTAGGTGACTAAGCACTTTGAGTCCCACTTGATCTGTGCATTTTAAGCTTTTATATCAGGTGGATGCACATGATGTATGGGTCAATTATATACCCAACATAAACAAGTATGCTTTTGATGCTTTTAAAATGAAGAGAAAATCTAGGATCACTTCCTCAATGAGCTTGCAAATCAAACAAAACATAATTTGCTTTTGATTTGGTTTTAGAGTGAAGACAGATTCTTTAAAACTCCTTAACACTGATCGTCACAAGACACAACCAATAAATGTTTACCGTGCCATGGACAACTTTTCAGTAACTCCTTGGTTCGTAAAGCAAACATGAGGAGAGCCAGACCAACGGAAAGAATGATTTTGTTTGACTTCCATTAGCAATGATCAAGAGGGAGGATGTTGCCATCATGAACGAAGTACTCAAATAATGAAGTAGATAACATTGTTTGCCTCGTTTTGTTTGTTATTAAAGGTGACTCAACATTCATATTTTTTGTCATCAGTGCAAATCATTTTTGTTTTCCTCATGGTTATATAGAAAGCACTTGTTGTTTTGTTTGTTTTCCATTGTGGCTTGAAATTGAATTGCCTCTGTTGGAAGATCTAAAAAAAATATTGATTTATTCCGTTCATATCATGTTTTGGGATGTAAATTTCAATTGCTTTCTTTTCAGAAAGTACTGAGTCATGCGGGAGACGTGGGTTCGGATCCCACCCGAGTTGCCTGTGAAATTTTTTTCCACAGGACTCGAAAGCACTGAGTATACAGTGCTTAAATCACACACCGGTGAAAGGCAAATTGAAATTTATATTCATTCCCCCGGTGCAAAATTAATATTAACATCTATCTAAGTACTGAGTACTTAACAAATTAAATAAAGACCAAACACAAAAATGCTTAAATTGCTATATACCGAAAATAATGTTAAGATGGTTGGCAGTACACATACATGTACCGCCTGTAAGCAGACATCTCACAAGTGTCTTGTGCACTCGTGAATAGGAGTTACACACAAAATAGTTTCTTTAGGGAAAATGAATAGGAGATCAGAAGAGTTACTTTATGATCTTTGAAACAACATGTAGTACTAGTGGCACTAACAATGAAATTTGTTCCAAGTAATAAAAGCAGTTTGCAAATAGGTATGATGCGAAACAACCTCATCGCAATGTGTGCAGTAAATTTATAAAAAGACCTTCTCGGGTGTTGTAAGTAGTTTATCAAGGACCACCCCAGGATCAGTTTATTGAAATGGTGGGAAATGTGAAAAGGGGGGGAACCCCCTTCCAACTCCCCAACTCGGTTGGCCATTGTTTCCCTTCCTCCACTGGGATGGTCAACAACAGACTCAATAGGCCCCTATTTGTTCTGTGTGTCCTTGCTCAGTGATTAAATACCATGGTGCAACAGAAATCAATTATGATGAAGGGTACTTTAAATACATGTACTGTACATGCACCCTTTCTCTACTATGCACCAAAACCATTCATTAAATCATGGAGCTATAAATCTATTGTACATTCATTAAGTGTAGGCACACACACCATTGTGGGGACATTTATTTATACAATGGAACAAAGGTCCCCACAACGTTTTTCTCAAGGTAATTCAATAGAAAGGGAACAATAGAACAACAATACAGAGTCCCCACAACTGTTTTTATTATATTTCAGCACCTCATTAATATCTTAACAATAGAGTGAAATAAATGTGGTAAAATGTTTCTTAAAACTATTCTTTGTCGAATCTTTAGAAAAAAGTGTTTACATGTGGTTAACAAGTTTACACAAGATTGGTTAATTATCTTCAAACAAGAAATGTATCCAGCATGTATTGAACATTATATAGAACTTAGTGTGAAGTGATCGTGATGCAACCATTTTTGTGATACATTTTTGCAGACATTTTATAGCTTCATGGTTGCAATCAATTTAGAAGATGGTACATTAACATGTAGGCCCTACTGTATTGTTAAAAAATGAAAGAAGACAAAATCGTGCAACCTTGTTTCTATTAAAAATGCACTTAATCTATTAATTTGATGCTATAGGCCTACATCTAGCGGCACTCATAAAATCAATTTTTATGTAATATTAGTATCAGTCTGAAAGCTTACTGATTTGTAAGTTCACCAATAGCCTACTAATCTTCCATAGAAATATTGTCAAAGTCGACAAAATAGAACTTGAAGGCTCCCAATTTTAATTGTTACAATCAAAATTAAGAACAGTGTGTTTACATGCTAAAAAAAGTACACTAGTTATGTTTTTTCACCATTTTCTCCTCTCTCTTTTTTTTTTTTTTTCATTCTTTCTTTCTTATCTCAGGTTTCCCACACGGGTAATACTAATCTACGAGTTTTTATTTTGTCTTGATATCATACATTGTTTTTGTTGTTTTGTTTTGTTCTCGTATCAAGAGGGGGTTTCCACTCGACAAGCTATGCTTTTGGAGACCTCCACCCACACACTTTCTATGAGCAAGTTTTTGCAATTATAAATTATTATGTAGTACATGTAATACTTCATGTCCTGGTGTACATAGGCCTATGTGTGTGATGGGAAAAATAAAGAAGTATGACTGATTGAACCCAAATTTTCACAGGTTGCTTTTTTCATGTAGCCTATTATGTTGAATCACCCAAAGTAAGAACACTGCACTATCAGCTTTAAAGGCAAAGTATACCTTTGGTTATTTGAACCGTACGTTTGCCTTAATGCTATATAATTGTAGATATATACCATAAAACTAACCTGTGTAAATTTCATTTCAAAAGGTGGCAGCGTTTTTGAGATATCACCAAAAATCTGGAGCGGTTGTGTTCACGCAGAAGAAATATCCGTCCTTGGAATACACATTCTGAGAAGCGTTACGGCCATAACGCTTCTCAGATTCAAATTTTTGGGTGATAAAAAGTGATCTATTTCTCCATAACTGCAGTACTTCGAAGTGAAACGTTTCTCAAAATGCATTATACTACCCAAAGCTGCTGTACTTCTTACCAAGTAAGTTTTTATTGCCAAAAATTTTCAGAGTCATTACCAAACGTATGCAATGCCTTTAAATACCAATCCTATATTTTATCTGTAAGGGACACGATAGATTACTTGACTGCTCAAAACTGGCGAGTGTAGGCCCACTTAAGATTTGTGTGTGTGTTTTTCTTAATGATGACAACAATTATCAGGGTTCTCCCCACGCACAAGCTAGAGTATCGGGCCGATATGCAGAAATTACGGCCGATATGCAAACAAATAAATAAATACATAATAATAATAATAATAATATTTTTTTTTTTTTTTTTTTTAAGATTTCAATATCAATTTCACAAAAAATCCTAACATAAAACCATTTTAAATGCTCATGATTGCACAGTAAACCAAACATAAACATTAAATAAAAATATTCCAATTTCGGCCACACTTTTAAAATTTGGGCCCAGCATGCCCCACAGTTTTGAAAAATCCTGCAGGGAGAACCCTGATCATCAACACGGCAATATCAGGAAGACCCAGGCCACTAGCTGCACAGCAGGGCCTGAAGTACCCGCTGGACTCTTAAGAGTCAAGTATTTTTATTTGCTTTTGCACTGGGCCAGTAACCCAACAACTATGGACAAGTTCTGAAGTTTGTTTTTTTCTTCTTCTTCTAAAAAACGCTTTATGTGGGCCTTTTGTTGAGGATTTATTAATGAATTCTTAAGCTTTTACATTCTAAATCTCCTTGTAAAAGTTCAGAAAGTAAAAAAAAATAAAAAAAAAATACTTCTGGTCCCATGAACGCTTGTTCAAATAAAAACAGTTTCCCTTTGAAACTTTGTAGAAAGTTCTTTCTCATTAAGATTCTGGTCTTGTAAGCTACAAGCCCTGCGGTCTTGTGGAATTTTACCCCAAATTCGAGCCCTGCCTGCACATGAACGTTCTGCAAGAAGTTACTAGATTGTTTGTTTACTGGATTGTTGGAAAGTTTGGGGTTTTTTTTGACAAAAAAATGTTCACACCCTCCCTGAAAAATGTGATTCTTTGGTTTCACTTTCAGAGATGTTAAAGGTTCACTGAAATAAAAAAAAAAGTATTCATGCTTTTATGTTACACCTTATATTTTTTATAAAACGATTCACTTGTAAGAAATCATTTTTTGCATTCCTGTGTATTTTTGCATATTTTTTTTCCCTTTAAAATAGGTCACTTGCTAACAATGGCTGGATTCCCAACGTGACATCACATGCATTACAACCAAGAATGAATTTGTTTATAGAAGAACACATGGGTCATTCCTTTGGCAGACCCAATCCCAGAACAATTGTTTTGTGGAATAACTCAGGAAACATTAAAATGTAATGCATGTGATGTCACGTTGAGAATCAAGCCATGTTAGCAAGTGACCTATTTTTGTAGGCGTTCCTACACAGGAATGCAAAAAATTATTTCTTACATCTGAATCGTTTTATAAAAATCATAAGGTGTAACATAAAAGCATTAATACTTTGTATTTCAGTGAACCTTTCAGTCAGTTCATAGAACAGGATGCTTTGTGGTTGTTCATTTGCAAGGCCAGATGAAACCAAAATGAAGTGTCCTTTCCTGACTGTCCTTGACCGATTTGATTTCATAAAACACAATTTAAAAGGATAAAGAACCTCCAACATATTATGGATCTTGATAGATATGATTGTTGATGGTGAAGCATTCGCATTGGATGAGAGAGGTCGCATATGTTTTTTTTTCACAAAGTGATGTGATGCAGTCACATTTTTCAAATGTTTATTTTATTATTTTTTTTAAACCAAGCCCTCATAATGCAAAAATAGTTACAAATCTTCTCTTTAAAAACAAACAATTAAGAAAGGGATGCAGAGTAATTTTTCTCTTAGCCAAAATATCAGTTTGAAATATTTATTAACTCACACTTTATAGCAAGAAATTAACATGTAAAATAAAGCAGATAAGTTTTTAGCCCCATACATTGTGCCAATACGCTGGACTACCAAGAAGCGGAGGTAGTCCAGCGTATTTGCACAATGTATGGGGTTAATAAGTTTTAAATGTTTTGACCTCCATTGCTTACACGAGTGATTCACCTAATTGATGAACACTGGACTTTATTTTTATTTACAAATCTTCTTAAACATGTGATGTACTACAGTAGTACTACTAGCACTGTAGGACCTATACATGTAAATACATTAATTAACAAATAAAGGTAAGAATATTGATGGAAAATACTTTTTTTATTTTGTATAACTTACGATGCTTCATTTTTTTTTAAATTCATTGTTTGTTTCCCTCTGAATATTGCTTGCCCTTGCCCATATCGGCAACAGTTATTCCTCCGTGGTTTAAAACTTGAAAATTACTTAATTAGCCCCATGCATTTAGAGTAGCAAGCAAATCCGGTTCATGTCCGTACAGCTTTGAATGATTTCATTCAGTTCAGTGTCACTACTTTTAATACTATATTATTTTATTTTAACAAATTTTAGAAATCAAAGTTTCAAAACACTTACCTGCCAATGCCAGGAACAATCTTCGTTCGCGAGACAAGAAGGGTCAAAAAAGGGAGACGTATGTCTCCCTTGAGTAACAACGGAAAGCAACCCCAACACAACCATAGCATTCAATTCCAGCACACCGCACCGCCCCATCATGCCCAACGCCGCCGTGGAAATCGTTTCAACCCCGGGTGACAGCGGCTAGCTTTTCACGCTGTACTCTCAGGTTGGGTCGTTGAGAAACTCATCAAAGCCACTTTGCGACGAAAGTGTTGAACAGTCAAAACTAGCAATTAGTTAGTACAGTTGTTGGCCGCGGTTTTATAACATTATTTAATGTACCCATGCATTTAGCAAACACGACAAACACTTCGTTGACTGCCTGTTTTCCATGCGGAAATGCTTGGAATTGTAACCGTCCGTCGTCAGTAACCGGCCTGGTTAAATCATGGGGAGGTAGAAATGACAACGTTAAGAGGAAAAGCCCGGTCTTATACCTAGTGTCGCCTTACACTTTACTCATGGCACCAATTGTGGGTAAACAGAGGAAACCAGTCTAAAAAAGAGTGCCCTGCAAAGCTGGGATAAAATATTGAGCCAATCGTATACGTCCAAGTATTAACCAATCAGAGAACTTCTTGAAAGCTTGCGCAACTTGGAAATTCCACATTCTTAAGCTTTATTCAGAACAGAGCCCGTCTTGTCAGAGTGAAAAGATACTGGTTCACTTATCAATTGACCTATGAAGGCTGTTCAATGCTCTGTATGTAAATCAGAATGGGAGACTGTATAAAATAAATGATTCCTTGCAACAAATGAATGATTACCAGGAAAGTTCCCAGGGGTGGATTTCACAAAACTGGTCCCAACTTAGGACTAGTCCTAACTTATGGCTAGTCATATAAGTTAGGACTAGTTACTCATCCTAACTCGAGATAAGACTAGTCCTAGCGCTTTGTGAAATCCATCCCAGGAATTTGACTGCTTCCAGTGATACGGTTAAAACTACGACTCCCTCGGTGATCCTCAGACGTTCTATTTTCCCTAGGCTATGCCTGGGTATCACCGATAGAGTCACAGTTTTAACCATAGCACGAGTAAAAACAGTCAATGTTTGTTTTCTAACACCCCATGTGATACACTAACAAAGACGTCAAAGCTATCGTTGCTAAGGGTATAGTACGCTGGTTGCTAAGGGTAAAGTACATTGGTTGCTGCGGGTATAGTCCATTGGTTGCTATGGGTATAGTGCATCGCATGGCTTTTATAGGAAAAATGAGACACATCATGTGACGCACTCTAAACCAATCACAATGCAGAATCTAAGTAATGGGGTTATAATAAGATATATCATGTGACGCACTCTAAACCAATCACAATGCAGAATCTAAGTAATGGGTGTTATAATACATATTATTGTACAATTCTTTTGATGAAGTGGTGGTTCAGTAAAAAGAGCTAGTTTATACAGGGAAGTATTTTCGATTCAGATTTTCAGACTTTGCGAAGGGGGTGGGGAACACTCTGAAACAGCTGAAAACAAATAATAGATGTACTTATTGCATCGGGATAAAATAATTAAAATGAAAAACTTACTTCCTTTTGACTGATGAATGTTGATGAATGCTGATGCAACCAAACATTCATTTTCCAACAAAAATGAATAAGCCTGGTGTTAAATTGAACAATTATTATTTTTCTTTTAAGTTGGCCGGGAAAACCAAGATCTATTTTAGGTACATTTTTTGCCACTGAACAGTGACATTTCAGAGTTTAAATCTTCACTATTCAAACGTAAATTTTGTGTTTCAGCAAACATTGTTGCCTCACAGGCAATAAAGGCTGGTTAATTATGCCATTCATTTAAACATTTCTTTTTAATACATCACATTTCCTCAAGATAAGATTTAAACTTTAATTTTTCGGGTCAACTCGGCCAAAAATGTGACCTTTCTTTAATGACTAAGTACACCCTTTTGTAGTTGTAACTTTATTTGTTAACAACCGATACAGTCTGTATTTTGATATGAATATGATGGAAATAAATGTAACATTGAATTTAACTGAATTGAATAGACTGAGTGGAATGAAGAGAACTGCAATTAAAACACATACACATAAACATAAACAAAAACAAATGTTCATCACTCTGAGTCCATTATAAACTGTGAACGTTCAACTTTTCTTTTCTTTTTATTAACAATGGTTATTTTACTTTTGAGTACAAAAAGCGAGAAACAAAGATGATACTTAAAATAAGTTTTTACATTATGTCCAAAAGTTATCACAAATCTCACTCTGACTCACACGTGAGCCACACTCGATGAAAGACAACATGACAGCTAAACAAAAAACAACCTAAAATGACAAACATGACAGCGGATTGCTCCATTCACTGAAAAATACTTCAGGTTATTAACAATTTTAATTACAGAACCAGTAAAGCTTTTTACAAGGCAACCCAGCCAATCATAAAACAACAACTTGAAAGTAACGATGTTGTTTTAGGCCAGTGTCTAAATTAGAGGCAGCAGCTGGGGCTCGTATCATCCAGTGAACACGAGTTAAACACAGGTTGCTCATTATAAGCAACAACCGCAACTGCCAATTCGGACTCGGCCTGAGAGTGTGACCACGCCACACAGTCTGATTCTCTGCACACACAATGACGTCTGCAGTTCTAATAATTATTTCATGAAATGGGGGCAGACTATTTTTTTCTGCAACCCAGTTTGGTTTATCGTCATGGCCCTTTTCCGAACCTAGGCTAGGGCTGTGGCTTATGCTCCGTCGTTAATTTTGGTTCTGCACTGTGGTTCAACATCAAATGGAGCCAGAGCCGGAGCGGGAGCCAGAGCCAACGTTTGGGGAAAAAAAAAATTCTGGAGGGTCAATAAACATAGAGCAAGAACCTTGCTCTATGCAATAAAGAATGTTCTTCCATGGAAGAATGGTTACTCAAACACCATGACATAGATGTGTTTATTTATTTTTTTAAGGCAAAATCTTCAACATTTACACAAACCCAAAGTAGGCAGATGAATTAAAATACTTTACATGGGTCAGGGGTCAATAAATTCCCTTTCATGTTTTTTTTTTCTTTGGTTAGAAAACGTTTTACATGAGTATTACAACACTTTTGGCAATTTAACACAAACACCTTGCCTGTTCCATTCAATAGAAATTCTTACAGTAGAAAGCAACTGTTGAACACAAAGTTAAATTTAATACCAAAGAAGTACCAGCTTGTGCCTTGCAGTGGGAGTGGTTTATGTTGAAAGTATTGTCTGATCTACCTGACCAAGGCTAGTGTCTCCTCACTACATAGTACTCAAACCAGTTGAACCCTGCCAGAGGGACTTACCCTACTTGTTACCATCAATTTCCCAGAATGTGGGATAACTCACATAGTACAAAGGAAATGATGACCTTTGACACTTCATCCCCATAATATTGTCAGAAGTGTGTGTGTGTGCAGTCATGCATACATAACTGCCAAACAGCAGGTGTTTCATGTTATTGACACCATGGAGGTAATTGCTATAAACACATTCCGTTATATTCATCAGCTTTGTACTGGGAATTCTATTTGGCACATTTGCTTGTATTGTCTATTTCTGATAAGCAGAGTTTTGTTGTACTTAAACAAGTTTTGGCCTTGCTCTATGGTTTGAATTAGCGAATAGGCTGCAGCTGTTGGCTAAGCTGCCGCCTATGCTTCATTGCATGTTAACACGCCATGATGCAGCCACAGTCATAGCCGCAGCAGCAGCCACAATTCAAACACAGCCGGAGTGTACTTCATCAGCATAATTAAAGCAGGGAAGCCAGTCATAATCTACACTTCACATGGCTTTTCGGCGGTAACTCAAAATTGGGGCCCACTATAACATTGGTATCTGAAACCCCAGTTGTGGTCAACAAGTAAGAAATGTCAATAACCTGAGCAGACAAACATGTCACTAATATATTTTTGCAAACATACAAAGGATTTGTGATTAAGTTTATTTGATACAGAAAACATGATTTGGAAATTGATACCGTTTTTTCATTTTAATTTCTTTTTTCTCAGGACAGGAATATTCCTCATGAAATGTGGTGGTGGTATGAAGTTTATCAAAAGTAAGCTTTCAGATTAAAAATATTTCAAAAGATTTGTATCATCAGTACCAATCCCGTAATGTATCTTTAATATTACTAATCATATGAAAGCCATCTGGACCTCAAGCTACTGATGTCAATGGTCCCATAAAATTGTTTTGTCGATCAATCACCTGTGATTCACTTGATTTGTGAGCTTACTCGGTAACAATTAACCTCCATGAAAACAGGACGTTACACTGTACTGAAATCTATTTTGTGCCACGTAAACATGCATGCCATTTTCCCAGGTTTTTCTGGCCGACCAAATAAAATCTTCTACTTCAGCCCCAAATCTTGCTTGACAGGTAAACCTGACATAAGCTATTTATTGAAGGGATATTTAAATCAGGTTTTGGTTGTAAAAGATGAGAATTTTTTTCTCACAGCTTACAATTATTTATAGGGTAATCCTTGTCTGGGTGTACACATTCAAACCAGGCACCTACAAACAAAAGAGGGACAAAAGAAGGTCCCCAATTAGAGGGGGATATAAACTTTAATAGGTGTTTGTGTGTGTGTGTGCATTTCTTACAGGACTTGTGGGGCCCAATTTCATAGAGCTGATTTAGCAGAACGTATTGTTCAACAATATTTGTCTAAGCACAAATAAGCAGGATACCAGTCCCCGACGGTACAAGTGACATGATATTTTGGCTGGTGACCATATTCTGTTGCGCAAAATTTTGTTGCGTTCAGCTACTTTTTGTGCTTAAATATCTGTATGAAATTAGGCCCAGAGGTTGGATTTCACAAAACTGGTCCCAACTTAGGACTAGTCCTACCTTATGACACGTCATATGAGTTAGGACTAGCTACTCATCCTACCTCGAGATAAGACTAGTCCTAGCGCTTTGTGAAACCCCTGGTCATATATATTGGAAGCCAAGTTGGTGAGTTTTTACTGGTTGACTGTGACGCACTAACAAAAAGGTCTATAACATTAACAAATCAGCATCCTGTGTCTTCCTCCAAAAAAAATAATAATAATATTTGTCACTTTTTGATATAAGTTTCTAAATTAAATAAAACAACAACAAAAAACACCCACTGTAATTTACATGTATGTACACTTTAGGGTGTGTTCTTTTAGACAAACAAACTTACATTATTATGTACAGTTAGGGGGTTCCTTTTAGACAAAAGTATCAAAAATAACTTCTATGTAAAAAAACAAAAAAAAAAAAAAACAACAACAACAAAAAACAATGAAGAACATAGCATATTATAATCAAACAAAACGTAACCAAATACAGTTAAGTATTTTTTCTCAGTTCTTAAAAAACACTGAAAAAATTCAAACATCTAAATAATCAAAGCACCATTCTGTTACCAATATGAAAAATTTACTTCACACAGAGATCCAATTTGGCAAAGTCCACACACTTGCCTGCATCAGTATTTGTTTAAAATTCCAGATAAATTATTGTTTTACCTTTTACTGGCAGTTTCCCATATCTTTGCTTTCAGTCTAAACGTTATAGGGGGAAATAAATTAGTCTGAAGGTGACAACCATGCAACAGTGCACTCTTCTGGAATTGATTATGATTACTTAGTTGATACATGGTTGCTGCCCACCAGCAAGCTCATTGTTTTCCCTTTGTCCTAATTTGGGTACTTAAAGTGAATGTCTCGAGTTGATTTATGGGTAGGACCTGTAATTTATTAACTTTGAATTATGTTGCACAGTTTGTTTTTCTCTACCCATTTCTATCATAAACTTTCTTTCTAATATTTTACATAAACGTGGCAACTGGCGGTGGGATAATTAGGCCTCATGAAAATTAAAAGTGTTTCCTGTACCATGCTGGAAAGAAAGAGAGCCAGTAGGTAAACAAAGTTTGTTTTTACATAGTGCACACCAAGCAGAACTGGAACATGAAGGGATTCTTATATTGTTATGCAATCAGATTCGATAAAGTATTTTAGTTAAGTCTTTTGGTGGTATGGTAGTGAAACATACAGTCGGTCAGAAAACCTTTTCAAGTTATTGATAAAAATGTTCATACTTGGCAGATTTTTCGATGGTCGGACAGGTTACAGGAAACAATATTGTTTTTTTTTGTTAGGCCTCACAGAGTGGCCTATTGGCAGTTACAGATAAGAAATTTACCTTCCTCTTTTTAGCATCTGGCAAACAATCTTGTTCCAAACCATGACACAATTCCAATTTTCATTTTCTCAATTTTTTAAGACAGTTTTGATCTTTTTTAAAGTGGTGAAACCGTATCGATCTAGGGCTTAATTCACGAAGTTGATAAGCACAGGGAAGTCTAATCAGTAGAGACGGGTTACCAGTCAAAATACCACATAACGTTTATTGGCTGTCACTGGTTCCCTGCCAAGCTTTATTCAGCAGATAAATCTGCTGAGCAATATCTCCATGAAATAAGACCCTGATACTAACTTCCACCTTGTTGCTTAGATGAGTGTTTTTTTTTTTTAACAATCAATTTTGTATAAATTGACAGACAAATCACGCAAAAACCACAAGGGCAAAGGCAATATGATAAGGGAGTTGCTTCCTCAAACAATCAACACTCAACAATGGGCATTTCCTGGCTTAATATGCCCTGCAGATCCCAGTCGAGTTTTTTCTGATGTGCCACGAAAATCGAACCAAACCTCTGTAAGGATTTTTCTAAGGTCAGAATCTGAGGATATTAACTGTTATTTTGCCTACAAACTTCTTCTTCCCAGTCACCATGGTCGGTAAGAAGTTTGTGAGGGCTTTATTTCAAGCTAGAAAACGGCAAGAAATTGCTGCAAAAACCTAACAAAATGATCAGAACTCTTCTTTCTGCTTGTCTTATTCTTTTTGCAAAAATTCAGCTGCATCTATAACAAACTTAACCATCAATGCTCTCTGTCATTTAACCTGGTCGAACTAAAATGACTTGTAGGCCTACTTTTATGATTGAACATAGTTACAGAGGTAAACACCTCAACCAACTATAAACATTTGTGAATTTCTGTTTCAATTGATTCTAAATCACCTAATAGTAACTCAGTGTATTTATCCCATTTTGATTCCATTATTCTACTTATGCTTTTTTTAAATCAGCTCCTAAATTTGAAATCAAGATTTGTTCTATTTTTTCCATTATAAATTATTGCCTCACACAAAAAAACCCAAAAAAAACAAAAACAAAGAGCCAACTTTCAAAAAGTCCTTTAGTAACAAAGCTTAAATTTGCATAATACAGAAATGGGTCAGTTTTAATAACAACACGCAACCAACCAACATGTCATATGAATTCACTCTGACTGGGCTTCCATTCAATTTTCATATACAAATAAATCCATAATGCAAACTTTTCGGCGACAAAACCTTTCATGAAATTGGATCAATGGCATGAAGAGAGATTATGAAAACAAATCGAATTGATTATTTTAGCCAATCTACATATTTGTGTTTGACACACCTGCATTTCACGGAAACGTAGAAATCGATGAAGTTATTCATGAGTTTTTTTAGCCTGGCTCAATGTGAGGACTCATAGACACTTGTTGATTTTTTATACTCTCTAGGTAACAGCTGTTTTAACATTCTCAGGGAAGGTGTGTTTTCAATTAAAAAATAACGAAAAGGTCTCCAGACCCTTGTCATAAAACTGTCATTTTGTTTTTGTAATGCTCAAATCATTACAATCAGACTGAGCCTAAGAAGAAAAAAATAGTCTGGTAACTTTGTGGCAATATGAGAACCAGTATTTACTATTGTTAATGCACGCGGGGTACATGACAAAGACGGCAGCAGCATGATAAAGAACAGTTGAAAACATGGCTGTGTCCGAATTAATGACCTCGGCAGTGGCTCTGGCTGGATCACTGCAAAGTTCTATTCTTCAGCGTTACCGCTGCAGCCAACAGCCATAGTCATAGCCGAAGTCACTTGAAGCGGATACGGCTATAGGTTCAAAGAGGTGAACGTAAAGGCAAAACTATGAATCAATGGGAGACCTTTGAAACACTAGGTGGCAGCAAACCTACTGGGCAAAATAACTGTTCTCACAATTTACCGTATTTTTGACCGCATGAGGGCGCTTTCAATGGCTTAATTCCTTGCAGCACAACTAAAGTTTTATCTTATTTTGACTGCCTGTATGTTGTTTTATCAATGGTTAAATAAAAAATACAAATAAAAACAACAATGGAAAAAACAGTTTGTTTTACTTGTTTTGCATCAGTTAAACTGGGTTTATACACGCTCCCATGCAGTCAAAAATACTGGGAATTGTGGGCATTCCCAGAACTCCAGAAAACAAAGGTAGCTTCCTTAGTATAAATGTTTTAAAGTATCATCTCAAAGTCTCCAATTACTCTGTGGGAAGAAAATGCTATGATATAAACCAAATATAGCACAGGGCGTCGATTCTGTAATTCATCCACAAGGAGGTAAAAAGTTACAAACATTAGATTTTTGGGTATTCTGGTACAAATTAATTTATCACTTATGATCTAGTCCTCACTTGGTACTCAGCTGATACGGGTGGCAAGTTCGTGAAACATATTTCGGTATGGGGTGGTTTCATCATGGAGAGAAAAAAGTGAATGAATGGTCGGTCTTGAAGCCGATTGCCTCAAAAGGCATATCCAATTTCTATTTGCGTAATAAAAACATGCGGACCTGCCAATTTTCATGAATCTGAGTGCATGTATTCAAATGACATTTCTGGACGTTCATTTTAGGATACACTTTCTTCAGCTGTTGTACCACCGCTTATAAAATTGACATTGAAAGCTCTAAACCTTCTTCGTAGATGGCATGTTTCTCATGTACAGTGTAGCAACGTTCACTGAATTCATCATTTAATTTTTTTAAACAGCTCATCAGGTGTATTGCATGGTTATTGCTTCTTCGGTGGAAATGTTTAGTACCCAAATCTTACTCTGGGCCGCAAAACGAGGACGAACAAATCTACACTTACGGAAAAAGTGATGAATGCGTACACTGATCATGCCAGGATTTCCTGATTCTGACGATGGATTAATCTGGGACTCCCCGAAAAGTAGATGCATCATCTACTGTGATGGGGTTTCAACATATGTTTTTCCCCGCAAGTACAGTGTGATAAAAATAGGCTTGGTTCAGATTCTAAAGGGTAACTGCTTAAAATGACCTCACTTGACCCTATCAATGTTAATCGTGTAACTCTATAGATGAGGTCAATCGAGGTCATGGCTACCGGTTACCCTACTACTCCCATCTAGTCTTGCATAGTTGTCTTGCCGGGTCACCAGAGACATCCAGGGGATACTCGGTTGCCGGCGCTAACTTCCCCTGACCACTACCCTCAACGCCAAGCACGTTGTGGCCATGTTGGGTTTCCCTCTCTGCTTGGGGTTGATCGGTGGATGTACTAGTGACCAATCTGTTGAGCAAGGTCTTCATGTTGCAGACGTCAATGTTCTTGTTTCTGAATAGGATCACGTCTGCACTTTCAAGGTTCACATCTGCGTATAAAAAAAACACACGGTTACGGTAAGGGAGGCGATTTGTCTTGAAAGTGACCCCGGACACTATTGCTCCCCGGCTTTGTCATCTTTAGCCTCACCCATGATCTACTGGAGGTGATTTGTCTTGGATCCCATCACTAGTGCTCCCTGGATTTATCATATTTAGCCACACCAATGATCTCTAGCTACACTGCATGAATACGTTACCTTTGTTTTCAACTAGCTGAACAAACGATAAATGACAACTTTGAAGGACTGACTAGCTAAGGTTTACAATAATATATGAACACTTTTATTTTAATTACTTGTAAGGTGCAGAACAAGAAAGCAACTTTCATGTTGGACATGACGAATTGACTTGAATTGAACACTAGGTAAAGCACAGGTATCTACCAAAAAGGACACTCATGGCGCATAAATACAAAGATAATAAATAATAAATAAATTGATAGGTTAACATTTCTTGCAAACTAAGTGCTTGGAACAAATAGACTCATCCTAAACCCAATGATGAACCATCTCTTTCAATACCAGTCTGCTTTCCTTGAGAAATAAAGAATGATTTGGAGAGCTTGTGATCACTTACCAGAGAGGAAGACACAGTGGCATTGTTGTGCATTTGGCACATCAAGTCTCAACTTGTGAATGTAGTCAATCTGATTCTGCACTGTCAGAGTACCAGGGTATGTGTTTTGGCACGGTAAGAGCTGGACGACACCTAGGCCATGGTAGGTGCTCAACACCTTGAGGACTCGGTATGCCTGATGACCCAGCTGGGAATCCAACAGTGCACACTGCCTGTAATTCAGAATGCAATGATTTATTTGTTTGGGGCGCTAAAGAAATGCCTGTTTGAATAGGTTTATTGTTAAGTATCAACAACAATCCACAACAAAAAAGGTTTTGAAGCATGATAGGTTATGACTTAGTGGTTTCTTCCTTGCCTTTCATCTCTGTGGACCCGGTTCGAATTCCGCCTCGGACCGGGGCCTTGTATGTTGATTGGGTTTTCAGTCCCTTCCTAACTGCGTGGGTTTTACCCAGTATGGATATTGTGGATACTCATTATGAGCTTGTTTTGATTTGCTGGATTGTCTTGTGGGACTATTCAGGCGGAAATACTTCTCAGGAAAACTTGGGCTAGAGCAGTTTTTAAAATGAAAGCTTTTAGACTAAAAACCTTTCACCTCCCCCCCACCCCCCGCCCCCAAATCATCCCCATCATGCATCATACAATTAAAAATACATCATAAACGTTTTGCCACCTTTTATATTTTTCCTCTTTTTTAATTTTGTTACTTTTTTTCATTCATCCTAAAAAAGGGGATTATCCTCTATTATTTGCTTCAAGTGATATCAAGATTACAGGATACAGAAAGAAAAAAATGAAAATAAGTAAAAAAATAAATAAAAAATCCTTGGGGAAGGTCAGGATGAAAAACAAGATTCCGTTGAACAATTTGTATTAAATTATGAAGTACTTGGACATGGGAATCCCTTGTACTACTGACACTTTGGACTGCTCACCTAACTTGATCCATTTTTACTACAGTTTCAGATCCGAGCAACACTTTCCATTGTTTGTCACCATTTGTAGAGGACCTCTGCAGTAACCTTGAACAGAGTGCCTTGACGTCATCTGTAAATAACCCCAATGAAGGTAATGAAAGAGCTAAGATTAAAAAACAAAATCAAGAAAAGAAACCAACAAACAACTAAATGACTGTAAAGAAAGACAGATGAAATTAAAACTACCTATTATATGTTAAACTGCATATTATTAATCTACCCCACCTCCAACAAGGAGTTTCTCTTATGAAGAAAGATTTGATGGTATGTAATTATTATTTCTGGCTCAAGTCCCACAGCAAGGGGGGGGGGGAATAACATTACTGAAAATTTACCTGGACAGCAAGTCATCAGCAGTAATTCATCCGGCACCACAATCCCCATAGCTGCAAGGTCATCTCCACCCTGCCCTCCCTCCAGTGAGGCCTCTTCCTGCATGTCCACTGCCGGCTCTTCCTGGTGCTCTCCCGTCTCGCAATCACCGTTCATCGACTCTCTCTCCAGGCAACCCGGAAGAAGAGACCTCTCCCCGGGTAAGTCTGCTCTGTTCCTCGCTTGAAATGAGTCTTGAATTGAAGGAGGTGTGTCCAAGTAAGAGCCAGCAGTGGACGGGCCGGCATCGTCCGTTTTTCGGTAATCTGATCTAGAATACAGGTGCCCAGTTGCTTCCTGGACCTAGCGAAGGGGAATTTGAAAATAAACAAAAACAACACTTTCAACTTTTCATCATTCATGATAAACTAACGATAAACGTTGAAATGTATTTATGAATAACTAACAACAATGAGTAAGATGACTTTCTCCATTTGATGTCAAAGACTTCGCAAACTGTTGCTGCAAGTAATTTTTACATAATTTTATTTTGTCGACCCCAAAGTTGCATGTACGGAATAAGCATTGATCGTTTCAGACAACTATTTTATGAACGAAACTTTTGCCTGTAGATAGCTGACAGTGCACCCTTAAACACACAAAACAGTAGAATAGTCATCTTTACATTAAAACGTGGGAAGAAGAAAAAAATGCAGCACTAATTTGGCCTACTGACAGTAGAAAAAGAGATGTGCTATAATATAAAATAGGTGGAGAGACAGATTGCAAAACCTTGTATTTCGGAAGATAATTAAAAAACTAATCACTTAATAATCACTTTAAAAAACTTTGACAATACTGATCATCTGAAAAATGCTTCCACTGACAAATTTGTTTCTTTGAGCACTTGTTCCCATTATTGAATTTTGAGTTTAATGATATGTTACTCTTTGGTATTTCAGATAATGGGAGACGTCAGAAAGCCTTGGTGGCAGAAAACATGCTCGAAACATCTAACTTTCTTGAGAGTGTTTGCATGCTCAGAAATACACAAACGATGTACCGATGTCTGCTAACCTCATAGACATCTCGATAACCCCAATTTCCTTATACAAATTTGTCTGAATTTTGGTTGATTTCTGGGGCCGATTGCAATGAAGGTGCCATTGGAATGATTATGCAAATCCCCAAAACCACTGGAGGGTGCTTGTATTAAAAGAGTATTTAAAAATACATTCTTGGTTGCAAAAACAACTAGAGAAAATGTCATCCAATAGGATTTTACAAAGGTTTGTTAGCACGAAACCCTTGAATACCAAGCTGGTGATAAAATATGGCCACCTGACAATGGGCTGGGAACCTTTATTCTAGTTATTGTCAGTTTTTTTAACCAGTAGGTGCCGGATGCTGTGTATCGGGTGACGTGAATTTTGTATTTTTGAGTGAAATTCCAAGTCCAGAACAAAGAGTGCCCGCACATTCCACTACGGAGCGTGCACAGAGCATGCACGCACCATATAACGCTTCCATTTCACCCACATAAAGCGCCATCTTGCGCTTGAATATTCTGCCGAATTTCTGCCATAATGCAGGGGTTATTGTGTAATCCCTGGTTCCCAACCTTTGTCCTTTTGTTCCAAGAAGGAGATTACCAGACATTGAGAGGCTTCCACCATTGTCTATTCATTGTATTTTGGCTCAATGGAGGTGAGGCAGAGTGAATCGGGGATCCAGCCATGGTTCCAGGTTTAGTACCAATCCTATGCCGTAGCTCATGGCCGATATTTCGCAATTCATGCTGCATGAATCTGACATTTTCTCGGTAGAGAAAACAAAACTCACCGAGCAATAAAAAGAATCTGTCTTCTTTTGGCTCTGTCAAGTCAAGGTTTCTTTGTGCCAGACGGTATTCACAAAGAAAAATGATTCCGGAAATTCAGACAAAATAATCCCCCCCACAAGGACGGGAAAATATAAAATAATCCCGGCGGCAACTGGTTAAAGCTGTAACTGAAGTGAATTTTTCTTAGGAACATATTTTGTGCTACTTTCTAATCCCCTTAAGTGTATGAAAACCAATTGACATCCCTTTTGGGTTAATTTGATTTGAAAAGCGCATTTCTTTAAACGTTTAAAATTGTTCATGCTTTTCCAGACAACTGAGGGCGCTGTTGCCGTGATGTCATTTCAGAGAGATACTGGGGCTTTCTGTTGAAATTCATAAAAATTGTGAACCCCAAAATGTACTTATTGAAAGTACATGTATTGTGAGAAAAGTGAACTGACACAACGAATCACTAAAGAAAGTTGACAAAAGTGAAATTCTGTCAACTTTTTGTGCATAAACTAATTGCAACATTGAGGTTTCTGCCTGATATGACATCACACTTTTACTCATGAATATGGAAACTTGCATTAGCATAAAAACCAAAAAGGCACCAGAACACCCTTGGAAATGGCAAAATGACAATTGAAAACACGATTATATGGGACACAAAGGTGCATTTCAAAGGAATGCATTAACAAAATTACATTTCATGCGTCCTTTAACACAACAGCCAAACATATTCTACAAATTGTCACCTGTGTTTTGCCAACGGCGAGCTGCAAGTTTAGGAATGGAAAACAGAAACAGGGGTACTCATTTTAACAAAGGTATATCTTAAGCAAAATAAAAATAGTGACTGTGAAAGGGTAATGTACGAAAATTGGTGAGTGACGACCACATTTTGTTTGAGAGCGATCCTTTGTGTAATAAACAACTTTGTTAATATCAAAGCAAACAAAGATAAAACATGGAAATATGAAATAAAATCCCAGCCAGTGAACCGCTTCCTCTTTCAGAGTGTGCACAAAACCATTTTCTTGAAAGAGTTCTTCAACAAAATAAGAAGAATCTTTTTCAACAAATATCTTGGCCGAGTAAAAGATGCAAAATGCAAAAGATGTCATGCGTTAACCATATTAATAGGAACAAATGATGACCAAAGAAGCTTTGTGTTGCTCAAGAAAGTTTCGAAATAGCATGAAGCGATGATTGATCGACAGTGAAGTTATCGGTGGAAATTTCCACACATATCACGTCAGTGTTGCAAAAACTAAGTACTCCGGCCATTTCTCATAGAGGATACTAAGGTCATGCTTTATGATGGAAGACGGGACGTGCAAATGTCAATACATACCTTTCTATAATTCTCAGATTTAGGATTTTTCCAACTTTATTGTTTTTGAGGGACTCCCCCTTCCCCCATCAAAAGTTCAAGTTTCAAAATTGGAAGGGGAAAAAACAAATGTCACCGCTACATGAGTTACATCGAGTGATTAACGACAATTGCTGTAAATTGTTTATGAAGTAGATTGAAGCAAGAAAACATGCCACTCTCAAATGTCATTGCACCACAAACTTCTTCTGTTATAATTTCCTTTTCACATTGATACAGGTGTTCAAGTACGGTTGGAAAATCTAGAAATCTGTGTCGGTCAAATAAATTATAGACACAAACAGCGGGAGTTTAAAATGAAAAACACATCTAAGCGATGACTGCTAATTCTTTGCAGCACACTGAAAGGGTATTGGAGGGGGGGGGGGGGGGGGGGGGACATCAAGGGTTGTCAAGGCAAATTATTCAGTTTGATTTTTACTTACTGGGAGAGTCTTCTGTCGGGAGATAATTGCAGATACGAGAAATGACACGTTTAATGATATCCAGTGTGAACATTCATGTGCAGTGTGTCAAATGTAAAACGCAATTATTGCTTGAATATAAACACACAACTGAAGCCATTAGAACCCCAATCATTTTTTAGTCTCCGAAAAAGAAAAAAAATTGATCCACTGCAGTTACAGCAGTTTGGTGGATTTGCTCCTACACAACCAAACCCCTCATTTGTATCAGCAGCAGGTCAGGCATACCCATCTTATAAAATCAAAGAATCATAAACTGATTTCGACAGTTCTTGGTCATGTATTTTTAAAGGGTGTAGAATAATTGATAAACAATTCAAACTTTTTCCCGCTACAACTTCGAATTCGAATGCTGGAGTAACGGCACTTGCACTGTTTACAATAAACTCATAAGTGTTAAGTCTTTATAACAACTGAATAAGAACATGGTAAAAAATGATGAGTCAAAGAGAATGGTAACATTAAACAGTAAGCTAAAACAAGTACAAAAGTACAAAATAAAAACTCAATCATGAGGTGACAGAGAAAGAGTGGACTGTTTGAGAGACGGAAAGTGTCAAGAATGCCTGATGAGGGTGATTGCTTTCAATTGTTACTAATATCCATCCAGTCAGTTATATGAGTTTATTTATAAAAAAAAAATGATGGAATGATAAACTCTATGTGTGGTTAATCATTGCTGCTTCACAAGTTCAAAATGTTGTAGCAACTGCTCAAAATGATCAAAGTTAACAGTCTCAAAGTCTTAAAGCAACTGCATTACTCATAAACCAAATGAATGGTTGTGTAGAGCCCACTAGGACACACTGATCTAGTTTTGACAACAATCCGCCCGACCACCATTGGAGTGCACCAACTTCACACAACCTTCACCATTGCCACAGGCCTGGAATTACAAAAAATATACACTGTACACAGCCTCTATTGGTCCTATCTTGGCCTTTATACCCAGTTCTGTAACAGAAAATATGAGCAATTTTTTTTTACATTTTTTTATTTTTATGGAAGTCGCCAGACACACAAGGCCAGTAAGCCACTCAAAGTGTGGGCTACAAATCAACTGTTTTGTCCAGGGGTCGTTGCCACCGACTCCTGGGGCTGAAACAGGGTTACCCCCTTTACAGTCCGTAAAGGATGTAGGCTTGGGTATCAACCATCAGAAGCCTGGCTGGTAGAGCAGAAGGCTCTACCTCCCCAACTTAAAAATGCCAAGCACACAAGAATTTTATCATAGTTTTTCAGTTTCCTATGGCGGCACAAGACAACAAAAAACTAGAGGAAGTGTTAGCTTTCATGTATGGAATTCCAGGCCTGACTGGTAATTCAATTTAGCTTGATCAGTGTCATGTTGACAAAATAAACAGTGGTATGAACACAAAATATTGCTTTTACAACAACAACAAAGTTAGTCGCAGTATCATGCACTGATTCAGTTAAAGTGATTAGTTAACAGAGGTTTTATCGTGTACCTTGGTGTTACAAGAATTATCAGGACTTCCTTGTATCTGGTTTGTTTGGAAGTGCTTGGGAATGTCTAGAGTGCTGGGAGGCCCTGTTGTACTGACTCTGCCTCCTGAGGATAGACCTGTTGCCGTTCTGGGATCTGAACAAACAGTCTGAGGGCTCGATGACAATGACATATCGAGGCAGCTAGTACAGGGTGACTCAAATACCAACTTTAGCTTTTTTAGAAGGCGATAAAGAGAGGCTTCCTGGACTGTGGAGAAGTGCTGATCACAAGGCTGTCCACAAGTGTCTCCTTGAAATATGGATGGAATGCTACCCAAACCAGATGTGGGGTGTTGTGCTGAAGTTCTTGGACTGAAGTCAGGGCTTGCATCAAACATTTTCATTTTCTTCTCTTTGGAAGGACAACTGGTACTTTTGATATCATTGTCAGGGATTTTTTCACTAAAATAACTGGTAGCTCTTTGCTCAGGTCTGGATACGGTGAACACATTCTTTGTGGCATTGCTTGTTTTAGGCCACACTGCTTGTCCAACCTCTTTATGTAACACAGCACTATCTCTCTCCGATGGTATCAAGTTTTTCTTGTTGTCTGAAAGGCTGGAAGAAGATGCAGCATCTTTTAGAGGAGGAGGGAACTCGTCCAACAGGTGTGTCGGAATACTTTTGCATCTATAGGGGCTAGTACCAGTTGACTGCTTCTGTTTAGCAGATAAAGATCTTCCTTCTTTGGGGCCGTCTTCACTTCCAGTTGGGAACGAGCTAGCAGAGACTGACTCAACCTCTCTTAAAAAGGAAGGCAAATGTGTTATGTTCAAATCTTCAGGGGTTACACCATATGTTTCTTGGCTACCTACAGAAGAAGTCTCAGCATCCCAATTTTTAGAGACAACTTTAACAATCCGTTGATTCACATAATACCCAGGAGGGATAGATTGTTCTGGGGAAGAATAGAAACTTGCAGATTGTACAGCTTTAATTGTTGGAGACGTGATGGAGGGTCCATCTCCGTCAAAAGGAGATTCTCTAGACTGTGATTTCGGACAATTCTGGACCTTGTGATGACTGGATACTGTTGACCATGTAGCAGTTGACGACCCCAAATCTGTCAAGTTTCCAAATTTAGAAGGTGGTTCAAAAGAACTTTCTGAGGTTTTCTCATTTGCCTCTTTGGCATTAGAGAAAGCAAGATCCCTTGGGTACCCTATATTAGACGTTGCTCCAGACTCATCATAAGAAGGCAAATCTTGTGTGGGTACAAACGAAAACACTTGTTTGACAAGCTTCTGGGACCTTTCGACTGCATCAACGACATCGAAATTGACTTCAGGCAATGGAGTCTGAAATATCTCATCTTCGGCCAGCTGTGATGGCAGAAAAGTCTCTTTGAAGACACTCTCGGGTGCACTTTTTGTTGCACAATGGCTGCTCTTGGTAGACTTCTGAACAGAAGGAACAGCACATCCCCTATCATTGGACAGTCCTTGCCTACTCGTGTTCTGTCTTCTATTTAAAACTATTTCTATATGACCTTTGCTTGCAGTTAATCTATTGGTTCTCCTGAGCACCTCAGCAGAATCTTGAGATTCCTCTGATTCTGAATCTACATCTGCAAATACCTCTGCCAAAGTAAGCTTTGGTTTGTGTCTTGTGCGAGCTTTGTCTCTTCTCCAAGGAAGACTTGTATTGTATTTCACTTGGAAAGGTGCCTTGGCATTCAATTTGTCTTTGCTGACAATACTCATATGATCAGCTAACCTGCTAGTTTGGGGAATACTTGTCTTCCTATTGCAAGCGTCACTCTTTTCTTTGCTGGAATACAAATTTGGACTAGTTGAGCATGTAAATGGGGCTGTTGATGCCATACTAACTTGCAAAGGTTCAACTTCTCTACCTTTTGCTGAACTTAAACATTCTTTTCCATTTTCCTCCTTATTGTTGACACCTGATGCGCTTGTCAGTTTGTCAGAAATAGAACACAATAACCTGGGCTGGTTCCTTTTGACCTCACGAAGAAAGCTCGTCATAACTCCATGTTCAACCCCATGAGGAAGGAAAGAGATGGACTCATTACATGATGAAGCACCACTCATCTCCTCATCTTGTCGACTGTCTTGAATGCTCTCACTCAAGTCATCAGTAAGAGTTTGTTCCTCGGAACTAAAGACCATGCTCAAAACTGACAAATCATCAACAAAATCATCATTCCGGTCTCTGGGAACAGCCAACTTGGTGCTTCCATTTTCTTTTCTCAATGATGCTTGAGAAGCAACCATCTTGATATCCTGTTCGAGTCCTTCAAATGCAGAATTGTTGCAGATATCAGTAAGAGTTTGTTCGTCAGAACTACAGTCCATGCTCAATACTGACAAATCATCACCACAATCATTGTTCCGCTCTCTGGGAACAGCCAGCTTGGTGCTACTATTTTCTTTTCTCAATGATGCTTGAGAAGCAACCATCTTGATATCCTGTTCGAGTCCTTCAAATGCAGAATTGTTGCAGATATCAGTAAGAGTTTGTTCGTCAGAACTACAGTCCATGCTCATTACTGACAAATCATCAACACAATCATCATTCTGCTCTCTGGGAACAACCAACTTGGTGCTTCCATTTTCTTTTCTCGAAGATGCTGGGGAAGCAATCATCTTGATATCCTGTTTGAGTCCTTTAAATACAGAATTGTTGCAGTCATCAGTAAGAGTTTGTTCATCAGAACTAAAGACCATGCTCAATACTGACAAATCATCAACACAATCATTGTTCTGCTCTCTGGGAACAGCCAGCTTGGTGCTTCCATTTTCTTTTCTCGAAAATGCTGGGGAAGCAATCATCTTGGTATCCTGTTTGAGTCCTTCAAATACAAAATTGTTGCAGTCATCAGTAAGAATTTGTTCATCGGAACTAAAGACCATGCTCAATACTGACAAATCATCAACACAATCATCGTACTGCTCTCTGGGAACAGCCGACTTGGTGCTTCCATTTTCTTTTCTCAAAGATGCTTGGGAAGCAATCATCTCGATACCCTGTTTGAGTCCTTCAAATGCAGAATTGTCGAAGTCATCAGTAAGAGTCTGTCCCTTGGGACTGCAAACCATGTTCACTGATGGCGAATCATCCACATAAAAAACTCTCTGCTCTTCAGGAGAGGCCAACTTGGTGGTTTCTTCTTCCTTTAGAGAAAGTGCTGGAGAAGTAATTAACTTAACATACTGTTTGTCCACATTGGTATGTACCTTCGAGTTCTCTCCATCATTACCACAGGAACTCATAGATCCCATTCTACCCTTACTTGAGCAATAACCAACAAAAATACAAGATTCAGGAGAACTGTCATCTGTATCAGGACTTATCAAGCAGGTGAATGAATCAGGTGGTGTCATATCACCTGTCAAAGTATCATCAGCTTTTACGTTTGACAAACATAATGTGCTTGTTAGTTTGTCTAAAACACAAGAGTGTGATCTTGGCTTGTTAACCTCGTCATTAAGAAAGCTGGTCATAACTCCATGGTCAACCCCATGAGGAAGGTAAGACAGGAACTCACAAGGTGGTGATGCACCACTCACCGGCTCATCTTGTTGACTGTCTTGAACGCTCTCACTTGAGTCACCAGTGAGAGTCTGTTCCTCTGGACTGCAGACCATGCTTAATACTGACAAATCATCAACAAAATCATCGTTCTGCTCTTTCTGGACAGCCAACTTGGTGCTTCCATTTTCTTGTCTTGAAGATGCTTGGGAAGCAATCATCTTGACTTCCTGTTTGTATCCTTCAACTGCAGAATTGTTGCAGCTGCATTTGCCATCCACATTAATCTGTTCTGTCATACAACCTTGAGATGGTTCTGGTGTGGGTCTAAGTGATTCTATTAATGTTGAGCTACAGGAAGTGTTTGTAGTTACTACAGTCATTACTTCTTCTACTGTTTTGTCCAAGACCTTCGTACAATTTACTCCGTTTGTTACTTTTAAACTTTCTACACTACAATCTGAGGAAGTTTCAGTGGCCATGATTAAATAGGTTTTATTGTAATTGTTGTCTATCTCCACTTTAGACATGAATGGTCCTTGTAATTCCATGCTTGTTTTGTCTTCTTTACTAAAGTCCTTCCTGTATGTCAAGTCTACTTTAATGTCATTGTTAACTGTTTTGGACTCATCTTTCTTTACACCATTGGCGTTTGGTTTGGTCTCCAATGCAGGGGTAGCTTGGGATACTTTGCCAATTGCATTTATAGGGATTTCTAAGTCATTGTCAACAAAGTTAGCCACTGAGGGTACGGCAATACTGCTTGGTTCCTCTGCTGACATGTATGAAAATGGGTTTGCATAATATAACTGCCAGTAGCACGCATAGAAATTCATGTTATACATGTAATTGGAATGCATGCCAGAGTAAGAGTTTACTATACCTTCACTATCTATCCCTGGTACCGGAGGCTGCTGTCTCATAGGCCCAGGTCCCGTCATGTAAGGTCTAGGTCCCACATTGGTTTGGCTAGGTCCTATGGTGGGTTGGCTAGGTCCCACATTGTTTGGTCTGGGTCCCATGTTGATAGGTCCAGGTCCCATGTTGATAGGCCCAGGTCCCATATTATTAGGTCCATGTCCCATGTTATTAGGTCCAGGTGCCATGTTGGTAGGTCCAGGTCCCATGTTATTAGGTCCAGGTGCCATGTTGGTAGGTCCAGGTCCCATGTTATTAGGTCCAGGTGCCATGTTGGTAGGTCCAGGTCCCATGTTATTAGGTCCAGGTGCCATGTTGGTAGGTCCAGGTCCCATGTTATTAGGTCCAGGTGCCATGTTGGTAGGACCAGGTGCCATGTTATTAGGTCCAGGTGCCATGTTGGTAGGTCCAGGTCCCATGTTATTAGGTCCAGGTGCCATGTTGGTAGGTCCAGGTGCCATGTTGGTAGGACCAGGTGCCATGTTATTAGGTCCAGGTGCCATGTTGGTAGATCCAGGTCCCATGTTGTTAGGTCCAGATGCCATGTTATTGAGTCCAGGTGCCATGCCCGTGGTTACAGGTCCCATGTCGCTGGTCATTTGTCCTGAAGACCCATATCCCATGCTATTTCCACCCATGTTGAAACTTTGTTGTCCACCATTGTTGCCTTCATGGCAAGGACGGGCCATTCCAGTTCCACTGTTCTGTGTTCCATATCCCATGTTATACTGGCCAGGTCCCATACTTGGTTGCATGAGATTAGCACTGTATCCATATCCCATACTATACTGCTGTTGGACACAATTTGGGTTCTGCTGAGGACCGAAGGGTACATTGTTTGGTGCTCGTTGCATATAACCCTGATTTGCTTGCCCCTGCTGTGTCATCATGTTGGAGTTCCCTTGTGGCTGTTGGGGGTACCCCTGATAGGGTGTACAGCCTTGGTTGCCATTATTGTACTGGAAATTTTGGTTTTGATGCTGCATGTAACCCGGCGTGTTTTGGGTCTGAGGTACACAGGGTTGCTGTTGTGTCATAGTTTGGTGGCTGTACGGATATGTCTGGTTGTTAGAGATCTGATGTGCAACAGCAGGGTTGAAGGCTTGCTGCTGATTGCTTGTGGTGTTGTGTGAGCTTGCCTGAACTGTTGGCCATTTGGTTTGTGTTTGATGAGTGCTCTCTTTGCTAGACGTTGATGTACTAGAGTATGAGCGCTTATGAGCTGATGAAACATGACTTGTACTTCGATTAAGTAGGGTGGGTATACCCGTTCCAGTGACAGGCTCTTCCTTCTTATCGTCCTCCCCTAATAGTTTCGCACACATGTCTTCAACTGCTTTTTCATCATCACTGCTGAGTTTCTTTTCCGTAACTATCTGTGTGTCGCTTGGATCTGCCTCTTTTGTTGCATCAGTAGTATCTTGGTTGTCTTCTGAAGTAGCATCAGTTGATGGTTTTGTTGCCGATGTATCAAGCAACGGTTCTGGGGTGTCTGTGGTAGAAGTCTTTGCCTTCTCAGGCTTGCCTGGTTTCTTTGGTCGCTTACCCCAGAGCTTCATTGTGAACTTCCCCCATTTACAGCTGTCAGTGGTTGAGGGGGGGACAACCTTTTTACGCTTCATCTTGGTCGAAGAAGAAACATGCTTAACGGGTGATCGCTCTGGACTTAGTCTAAGTTCTACTTTTGACGGCTTAAATTCAGTGTTCTTTTTGGGCTGTGTTGATAGGCTGTTATCCACAACTTTCCAGCTGTTCACATTTGTGTGGTGTTGCTTTGTTGGTGGTTCTGGAGGAAGATTGCCATTTCGGTTGCAGTCTATAGTGGATGGGAATGTGACCTTGGTACCATACGCCTCAGCAGGGAAAAAATTGGCTTTTAAATTGCTTGAGGTGTCATGGGTTTGTTGGGTCCGAGCTCGCGCAGCTGTCAATAACTGCTGGACAATTGAAGGGATGTCTGGTTTTGATGGAAACTCTGGCATGTCTGACATCTTTCGGACCTTTTTTATGGGGCTGGAATGGTCAGTCACACTAAAGTAAATATCCTCAACTTTATTCTCGATGTCATGATGAATTTCAGATATCATCACATCCATTTGATCTGAGTGTACGTACGGGCTTTCTGGTGAATTTCGGGAACTTGAGAGAACTCCAGTCAGCTTCACCAGTTTGGGAAGGTGCGTTGAGAAACAAGTTGTCATCTTTTCATGTTGCTTTCTAGGCACTGTATCTGATTCTAAACAGTACGTCATCTTGGATGTGATATCCATCATGATATCATTGATGGTATGAGCCGTCACATCATCCCCGTTGACTTCTCCATTCTGAAAGTGTTTTCTATTCAAGGACAGATTTCGTGGATCGCACGGCACTGCCTCTGTAACGTGCAGGGAATTGGGCAGATTCAGGGTACGTAGCTCTGACCAGAATGCATCTAGTTCATACTTGATGTCTTGCAATCTCCGACTGACTGAGGTTGGTGACAGTTTGGCCAGATGCTCCCCTAGGTAACTCTGCCTTGTCTTGATGTCTTCAATGGTGTCCGCGGAAATATTGAAGATGGCATCCTCCAGTTCAAGGAGAGCAATAGTGACTGAGTTTTCAAGACTCATCTCAAGTTTCTTGCTGACCTTTGGTGCATTTGTGTCTGTCAGGTGAATAGAGCTGTTCACTTCACCATTTGACTGATGTTTAACAACCTTTGAAGCGTTCTCAATGGACTTCAGGAGAGTATCTTTTGGATCATCAGTGTCATCTCTGGGAATGGTGATCACAAGGTTTGGTTGGTCTCTTAAGAAGACACTGTCGATAGAACTCGTCTTGGAAATCACCCTGAAATCTCCATGAAGCAAGCTCTGTTGAAGTGGTGGAGAGATGCTCCGGTCGACTACCACTCTTGAATCACTCTCATTACAGATCTGCACCGTGAGGAGTTTCTCTTCTCGGTGAGATGGATTTCTTATCTCATCCCTTGCCATGACATCTTGTTTGGTTTTCGTGAGAATGTCTTCATCATCCTTCTTTGGTTGAATGCTGTCCTTTTCCTCAAGCAAAAGTGTCCGCTTCGTGTCTCCGGTGACAGTAACCTGAATATTGGAACATGAGGGCGACAGAGCTACCTGTCTGACATCCAAAGTAGGGTCTACCTCCTGCATGCCAGGAGTTTCAGCTTGTCTTCCTTTGCCTTTATACTCCAACAGACTTATCTTCACCTTCTTGGATGCATCAGATGCACTGTCCTGTTCAAGGGAGACACCACTCAGGCAGTTTTCTTTCTCAGTTGACGAGTCTATCGAATGCCTTTGGCTCCCTTTCAGAATCGACTTGGTTGGCTTCTCCTTGGGTATTGCGGGTGCACTGCTACTACAATGTGCTGTGGAACTGGATTGAGACTGTTTTTGAGTTGTGGCCGCTGATGAGGTAGTGGAAGCAGTGGATTCAGATTGCTGGGATGTCTTGCTGGGATCACTCTGGGAGTGCTTCCTCATAATTCTTGGATCACGTGATACGTTAATGGAGCAAGACACTAGACAGGAATCTGTAACATGAGAACAGCAAATACTGAAGGTCAAACACTATCTGATCAAGTTTACACTAAATGAGGTTAGATTGGTTTTTAGAAAGGTAAAAGTCATTCCGATCCTTCAAAAATTTCATAAAATAAGAAGATTTAGTTTTTAAGAAAACACCAATGCCTGACCGCAACAAATTCCGGCAAGGAATTAGGCTACATACACTCCTTCACCCTATGACAACTCCATAAACCAAATTGCAATTAATATTGCAATGACCCCCGGCGAAGCACGGTCTTAGAAACATGGTCTTTGAGTAAGGAAATGGAAAGAAAAATTCAAACAGGCCAAAGTATGGAATGGATGGTGCTTAGATACACAAGGAGAGACTGCAAAACAAATGCTTGGATTAGGGATCAGACAAAAACTCAATGAAGCATCAGTAACAGCAAAAGGGATAAAATGGGGACGGGCTGGACACCCGGGGAAGAACAAAAGACGAAAGATGGAGCAGAATGGCAACCTCTCTCTGAGAAAAGAAAACGTGGCCGACCTCGAGCAAGATGGAAAGAAAAGATAGTCAGCCATGTGGGATCAACAGCCAGGCAAAGATGTACACAGAGCATAAACTCTTGGCACAGTCTGGCCTTTGCTCAGCAGGGGATGACATGGGCTGTTGTTGATGATGTAGATGATGCCTGACCCCAAATGCACATGACTGATTGGCTTAGGTGTGTGGTACCAAAACATGTATCAATTTATTTACATCAATGCGGGGACTTTGTCTTGTCCCTTTAACTTAACACTATCCTACAGACTAAATAAATGCGAGGACACAAAATATACAAAGACTTCCAATGTGAGGACAGCATTGCTCCCTTTGTGTTCCTTTGTTCTGGGGTCAATTTCATAGCGCTGCTTAATGGTAGGCAAATGTTCGTGCTAACTATCATGACTATAGCAGAAAAATTTGCTTAAGCGCATTTCACAGGTTAGCAAGAAAATTAGGCTGCCAGGTTATGCAATCACCAAGGATTTGCGCTGTCACGGCCTTCATTTTTCTTACAGTAAGCACCGAGAGGTTAGCATGCCTTTTTGTGTGCTTACGGTCAACAGCACTGTGACATGGAAAACGCACAGTAAGCCCTGCTGTCCCCACTTTGCTGAATCCTATTCAAAGTCAAAACCAGTCAATGGATTACGGAGGATTTGGGTTGGTTATGGTAAAGTGAAGCTTATTTGAAACTTGTACTTTGTTTTCCTTTTGATTTTAATTAATCTATTTCTAACAACCAGGGCCCAATTTCATGAAGCTGCTCAGCAAGAAATGCGTTGGGTACCAGTCGCAGCAATGTAGACTATTTCTGATAAGCAAGATTTGCCTGGGCCCAGTTTGTTTGGACTGTTCTGTTTACGGGCAGGTTGAACCTTTTGGTTGCAGGGGGAAGAAACAAAATTCCTCCTCAGCCTTACCCTCTCCACATTTTGCCTCTGTCCTTTTTTATTTTATCCGGTACAATGTATATATACAATGTAGATTACATTATGTATTTTATCTGTTTGTGTTTTTCAGAAGTGGAGCTTAAGTACTGAAAGAGGATAGGCCGTTGTGATTGATATTGACTTCATTTGTTAGTTTTCTGCTTTCTGATACAGTATGTTATAAATCGGACCAACCTCTCTTTTGTGTCAAGCCTTTTTAAAGAAGGAAAAAAAAACACACACCACAATCTCACAACAGGAATTTGAAAAGGGAAGTACTTTAAAACTAAGAATAAATGAGACAATATAAGACAGCGTTAACTATGTGACTATGTAATACCATAACATATTTCATCTTTGATGTTCTGCACATACCTTTGGATGTGGCTGGCTTGGCAGGGATGTAATGTTGATTGGCGACAGGTAGACTTCCTAGTGTGTTGAGAGGCATATTGGCTGCTGTAGGGACGTTGTTTGATGCAAGTTGTGATGAATACTGATATGCTGGGATTGTGGTGATTTGCTGTGGCTGAGAATCCCTAGTGGAAAAAATACAACACAAACTTTTAATTATTTTTTTACAAATCTATGGATGCTCCAGGTATTCTGATAGCCACCTACGGATCCGAAACATTGGCAGTTGGAAAGGCAGACAGAAACAGAAGCTCTGCTGGACTAATCGAGTAAAGAAGGGGAAAGGCACGTGTCTCTGACCTCAGACTACTGGTCAGCTTTAGACAGGCAGAGGTAAAACTCCGTCACCAATATAGTCAAAATGAGTCCGTCATGACTCTCAAACATACGAAGACGATGAACATTCATAGTCATCCAGGCCCCATTTCATGGCTCTGCTTACTGCGGAAATCACACTCCTGGCCCGTAAAATCATGTGCTTTACAGGGAGTGGTAAGCACAGAATGTGAAGGTGCTAAGTTTTAAGGAAACCTGCAAACTGATTACTTACCCCCCACCCATGATATGGCTAGCAGAGCTACCTCCTCCAGCCCCAGCCAGCACTTCGCTGCTGTTGCTGTTGGAACCACTGCTGTTGTTGCTGATGCTGTTGCTGCTGCTGCTGCTGCTGCTGAATGTACTGTTGTCTCTGTAGCTGATATGAGAACTGCTGTTGCTGCTGTTGTATTTGTTGGTATAGAAACCGCTGCAGTTGTTGTTGCTGCTGCTGCTGCTGCTGCTGCTGTTGTTGTCGTCTGCGGTGCTCGAACTGGGTTTGCTGACTGTTGAATTGATTGTTGGGTCTGGTGTTACCCCGGTGCCTATTCCACCTTGGCATTCGCCTGCTTTGGTGGTTGTTGGTGCTGCTGTTGTTGCCTTTCTTTGAGCTGTGGGAAAAAAAACAACAATCATTTTCAAGGTTTTTGGAAACATTTCGGGCATTGATTTTGAAGATGATGTTGATCTTTGTTAGTAAGTACAACGCGTATATGTGCATGTACATGTAACTAATTTCTGAAAAATTGGCAATAGACTGTGCAAGTCTCACACGCACATGTAATCGAACTTTCAGGAACAAGTTGGTCCCAACCATGTTGAATTTTACGTATGCGAGATTCTGTTTCTTAATATACTTTAGTTTAACATAGTTTATGGCCATAAAAAGTACATTCTAATGTGGGAAGGTAACATTTGGCGATGACATATGAAAGTAAAACTAGTTTAAGAAAACCCAAGACTTGACCTCAGTTTCCTGGTACTTGTAAACAATTAAAAATTTGGCCCAACTGACCTCCATGATGTCATTAAACCTATGTAATGGTTGCACAAATTCGGGCTTGATTCGCAAAATGGGGGTTTCTAAAAAAATCCATTCATTTTCAAACATCCTTACACTGCATGGTTTATAGCGTCGAATAAGCATCCTCAGTCCAAATTCTAATTTTGTTTTAATGTAAATTGTAGCAAATTATTTTGTATTATACAAAAACTGAAATTGTTTTTATGATTGCTATGATTATTTTGATTTTCAAGAATATTGTATAAATATAATTTAAAAAGGTTTAATTTCTTTAAAAATTATAGTCTTCGTTGGACTTGTTTTCTCATTTTTGCACAGTCTATTGTGAACAACCATGACCAAGTTTTCCTCACCTTTGCGAAAAGTATAAGGCGCATGAAACATTTAATTAGGTGTTAAATGTGAGCATTAAATTAAGTCGACTGGTCATTCAAACAATGTATGGCCCGGCTTTAAAATGGTGGTGTACAAATGCACGCAGAAGTAACAGAGCGGTAAAGATAGGTCTGTAAAATGGGAGTAATTATACAAAACAAATGAAAGTTCATGACAAATCCAAAATGGTATATTCGAAGACGAAGTCCCCTGAGTACACAAGGCGTTACATTTTAGAGGTTAACAAGCTCTCTGCATCACCACAAATGGAAATCTCAAGAAGTGTGGTCTTAATAGGGGTTATGTCTCTCTTATTTTGGTTTTGAGGCATTGCATGGTGAGGCATCAACGTATATTTGGTTTGACGTAACACCATGTCATTAGAACTACTTAGTTGTGTAGATTGTTCTTATGGGAACTTTTCTTGCTGTTATTCTACTGCTGCAGAGTAGATTATGGAATTCAGGTGGCCTTCCAAGCTCTGAAAACTGTCCTGCCTAAGGGCCGCTAGGTGTTTGAGCAGCTATGCAAGGGCGCTTTTGGCAGCCAGCCATATCTACCCATGTATTGTATATGAACACGGAGCACAGCCTGAGATAGAAAATTTTATTATTTGATTTTTCTTGAAGAAGGAAAACTGGAAGGCCCGCAAAGAAAAACCCTTGTGGCACTGCAGAGAACCAACGCACAACTCACATGGCTCTAGACGGGATTTGAACCAGGGCCATATTGGTGAGAGGCGAGCGCTTTACGCACAAGCCATCCATGCCAACCATGTAAATGAATGACCAGTCTACATGATTAATGAGATTATGACACGGCAATGGTTAGCTCTAAAGACAATAAAGAGACAAAGTTTACATTAATAAAAAAACCAAAAAAAACCCAAGAATTTAGCATCAGCTGCAATGAATGATAAAGAACAAAGCTTTCAACATGTAGTTCATGTCAAAATGGTACTTAATGGTGGAAAGAAAACTTACAGATCCACGAGTAGCAATGTGTTAAGCAAGTAAATTGCATATGCAGAAAAAACACCCACCAACATATATCAGAGGTTGTTAATTCTTGCTAGGTGTGTACCCACAAAGTTGTGATAGCACAATAATCGTAACTTAAAAAAAAACATCAATAAAAATTGAAGACAAAATTTCAAAAAGAACAAAAAATAAACTACCACATGAAAAGGAAGGACCACAATGTTTTAAATCCTATCACACGAGCTGGACCCAATTTCATAAAGCTGCTAAGCTGCAAATCTTGCATAGAACGGGTCCATAATAATATAAATTACTGGCAACCAGTTTCTGCTCGACGTACAAGACTATACAGTGCTTTGGCAAGTTTGCTCAGCAAAGAAATATCCTGTTAAGCGGAAACCGGACACCACATCCAAAAACCACTTTATGCATTTCGTGAATAATTTCCCTGCTTAATATTTTAATGAGCAGATTAGTAAGACAGTCTGCTTAAAAATACCATGAGATTGAGCTCAGAGCCCAATTTCATGGTGTGGCTTACTGCAAAATTCTGCCTACAGAATTACATGTACATGTGCGCGCTTTACAGGGCATCGTAAGCGCAGAATACTCCGGTAAGCAGCGTCATGAAGCTGGGCCTTGCTTGAGAACATGAACAACCACCACAATAAAACTAGCACACAATAAAAGAATGAAGCCATGCACCAACTAAGAAGTATCTAAAAGTTGAAAAGATGTTTAAAAACTAAGCGTGAAATCTGAAGAAGAATTGTTTTGTTTTTTTAAATCAACCAAGGTGACCCTGTCAAAGAGGGTATGGATGGCATTTCAAACATAGAATGGAGGCTGCATGCCTAAGTGTATTGCCTGTTGGTTGAAGCAGTCTCCCTGATGCTTGGTTGATCGGGGCGGCTGGCTGGTCTCGACTCTGTGCCTGGGACGCAGGACTGGACTCCACCTGGGGCCAATGGGGGGGTGGAAAAGGGTGAAAGGACCAGGATAGGATTGGGAGAGGGGGATAAAGGGGGAATTTTTTAGGAATAATTTGGCAAGAGAAAAATATCAAAATGAACTATGAACAAAAAGTATTAGATGGCCAACCTCTCTATTATGGCTTTCTTTTCTTTCTTCGATAGTTTTATTTTTTATCTATTGTTATTTTGTTATTGCCATTTCAGCAGCATTTCTAGTTAATTTGAAGCCAACTATTTGTAATGGATGAAATATAGTAATAAAGTTTCTACGAAGTCTGGGCAGAAATATATCGGGTAGGGCATGTGCAAAATTGTGAAATTATGAAGTGTGTCTTTGTATCTTCATTCATTTATTACAACAAGTTATTAAGTATTGCTTTACAGACAAGGAACATGGGTAGGTAGCTATCTGGAAAAAAAATGACTAGTTTCAATCTACCAACTCACTGTTCATACCAGTACCAATCCTCAAGAGACATATTTCTGTCTGAAACATTGTCAAAAGTTGAGAAAGTAGCAAGACTTCCAAGAAAACTACCATAGCTTATTTTGATTGCCGCAATCAAAGTGACTCCAATAAGATCAATGACAGCACATGAACTGTTTTTCTGTTTTCTCTAAAACACGACCAACGAATCTGATGACATTTTCGCTGTTTCTTTGCATGGTGTGAAAACAAGAGGATGGGAATTATTTTTTCTCTTCCCCCAAACAAACCATGTACTTTATCTGAATACAATCCAAAGAGGACTACCAATAGTCCATTTGCAAGTTAGATTTGGACAGTGTCTGGTAAACAATGACTTGCTCAGTCACAAGTTATCGTTTAAATATGAAATCTTCAAATTATAAAGGCACTTGGTATGTCACATGATTCAGGGCAAGCTTTTGCGTATTTCTGTAAGAGATGGCGAACACCCATACACAATTTTGAATGAATGCATATGGCACAATGGTACCAGGGTTTGCTCATCTGGAGGGTGCTATACACAAGTTTGCCTTGAACCATTTGACATAGCGACTGTCTCTTTAGTCCGCGGAATCAAATTGAAGCGGTAACTTGTGACTAAGCAAGTCATTGTACCAGACATTATTCAAATGTAACTTGCGATGGCTTATTGGTAAAAAATGGTTCGCAACACTTTAATGTCTCATTATTGATAATTCAAGTATTTGTATTTATTCAAATGTTATTGGTGAAACCAAGGCTGAGTATTCAAAGAGCTATACTGACCTGCGGCTGGGCCCAATTTCTTAGCACTGCTTACGCACAAAAATTATCTAAGCATAACAAAACCATGCTTACCAGAATAAGGTAACCAGCCAAAATAGCATTTCACATGTATTATCTGTAACTGGTATCCTGCTCATTTTTGCTTAGCAAATCATTTTTAAGCAATATGTTCTGCTTAAACAGATCTTTGCAATTGAGCCCTTCAGCCCAATTCTATGAAGCTGTTGAGTACAAAAAATTGCTTAGCACAGAAAAATGTTGCTGACAAAAAAAATGGGTTACCAGCCAAAATAGCATGCAATGTACACTGTTTGTGATTGGGTTCCCAGCTAACTTTTGCTTAGCAACATTTTCTGCTTAACAGCTTAATAAAATTGGGCCCAGAAGTGCCAACCCTATTGAGTTAGACCATGCAGAGTTTTTTTCAAAACAGTCATGTGTGGCAATTTTGAGAAATGGTTTCAAGTTTTCACCCATCCAAATCCAACTGCATGTTTCATTTGATTCTGTTGAACCAAGTGAACTGATTGTGCTCTACAAGAGATAGGGCATACCACCATATCCAGATGCCAAACAGCTGGCACATCATAGGATGTGGGGAAGCCACCTTCCACATGCATATACTACAATTTGTTTGATTTTGTTGTACTAAGGACTGCACTAGTAAAACCGATCATGCTTTACGTGGGATCACGCATACCATCATAATCAGAATCTAACAGTTTGGCTGTTGAATTTTGTTACAGTAAAGACAAATCCATGTTAACAGAAGCAATTGCTCCGTGTGCCTCAAGCCATTTAGTATTTTTTCAGCATGAGAGTGACCATCTAAAGCCACTTATTAATGTTAATTTGCGCAGTCACTGTGCTGCATTCCTTCGTAATGATTTTGAAACACACAAACGAAGAAGGAAAAACAGACACGAAGAGAGAGTACTATATGAAAAATTCAAGCCTCTGGAATCATCAACATGGATAAGCCTCGTCCAGCTTCAACAAACTCGATAGCCACACGCAGGTCAGTATATTTAACTCTTTGACATACACCGGCCTTGATTGTTATTGATTTTCTTTTTGCAAATGCAGTTTAAAATCCCTCAAGATGCCTCTAGTGCAAAAGTGTCTGGCCCAAAACTATCAAATTCTATTACCCATGCCATGATACTGCCACCAAACTATTGGATCAGTCTGAATGTACATGAGTTTGCCATCTCTTTCAGGTCTTATTCCCTGTATACAAAAGTTTTGTAAGCATGCAATGCTTAAAATGGTAACCTGACTATTTTTGGCAACGTTTTTCTTTTTCTTCAGTGAATTAAAAGAAGAGTGGCATCTAGTTCTTTGTTACATGTCAGGTATGAAATAGTGTTGCTAAGGTATCAGACTGTTGGTTTCTTTTAAACGATGCATGCAACATGTCATTGCAATTACAGAAGGCTTTTTTTGTTTTTTAAATGGCAGCCTCACTTCAAAATCAACCATCCACGGATAAGGATAATTGAAGCCAGTTTTTAAACCGTGCAAATTGCCTTTGGCAGAAATTTAGTTGTTGACCCAAACACCTCAAATTTTGTTTAGAACCTTCCCACATTATGGTACACATGTATGCAACTCCAAATGTTTGCACTCTAACAAGGCTGGTACATTGTATAACTTGACTAGACACCAAAGTATGGCTATGCTTTATTTTCTTCATAGCCAACCAAAGTAAGGCAAAAAAAACAAGAGGACTTTCGAGGAGTTGGGATGGTTAGGGTTAACCAACGGGGACATATTGGTCGCTGAATGGATAGTGAGGGTACGGGTAAATATCGTGACAGAGGACTTAGCCCATTCCTGAGGCCTCTCCTTCTCACCTTATCATCATAATAAAGCTGTTCAGCCTGAAACGCCTCCTCAGTATTCTCTGGAGTTGCTTCTGTCTTAGCCCCTCCCTGACTCATTTCTCTCTCCATCTCGTTCAGCTTCTCTCTCTTCTTCTGTTGCTTAGAGGCTTGATTCTTCACATCTCCCTGTTGCTCTTCTTCCTTGGTTTTTTCCTGGCCACTGCGGCTGAACTGTTTTGAGACATTCTTGAATCGGGCTGGATCGTTCCGAGGACTACTGAAGAAGTCCGGCTCGTTGACGTGGTGTCGGTTTCTTTTGCGATCCTTGTACGCGGCAATAGTGTAGTTCTGCATCAGCTTCTTCAGTTCTGGGACGACTAGTTTTTTGCTGTAATTCGTTTCGTCACCACTCTCCTCCGCCTCCTTCCGTCTCTCGTAAGGATGATGACGACGAGATGCTCTGGATTCCTTCAAACTGGTAGCAGATTTGCAGGATGTACTTGGGGCAGGTTCTTTAACAGCGCCATCACTCATCATAACATCAACAGGTTTTTTAATAGTTCCTACTGCTTTACCGCTTGAGACTGATTTTGCATTACGTAGTTCTTTGACTATGGTCTCAGTATCCTGACCTTTGATCTGAACTGTGTTGTCTTGCTGTCCACTCTTGGAAGACATATATAAGGAAGCTCGTGGCGATAGAGAGGAGGGTAGCTTCTGAGGCAAGATCTCTGCTGCTTTTGTTTCTACGGAGGTAAGTTTGGTTTGAGGGCTACTCTCGGCCCACAATTTATCCCCTATTTCAGTGTCATCATCAACCTCGGTTTCTTGAGGTACAGGAGAATCGAGAACCGGTAATTTAAGGGATTCTGTGCTCTTCCTCTCATCCGTGTGGGGAACTTCAGTGGGACTTTTTCCTCCTGGAGACAGAAGTGGGATATTTCAAATGAAGAGGGTCTGGGGTTTTTTTTCCAGAGGAGTTTATTAAAATTCAAGATCATCTTCTTCTCATGAAGCTGATTGATGCAGCTGTGCCTAGCGCTTTTAGCTGATGATTTTTAACAGGACAGTAAAATGCAAGATTGCAGTAAAGAACAAAAACTTTCTTGTGAATTTTTTTACAGAGAACAAATAAAACATATTTCTATTGTCTTTTCCAGAGAAAAGTGCTCCTGAAGATGGGCTAAACCCCGCAAGTGTAGTTAAGAGATTTAAAAAAGAAAGGAGATGAAAACGGAATAAAAGTCCAAGTTGGACAATAATATAAAACTGCAGTGGTGCCATTGCTTAAGTGTGACTCAACATGCACTAGTATCTCATTTAGACTAAGAAACAAACTTTTCATGCAATTCCGAAATGAAAAAGACTGACATTTTAAACCAAATCACAAATGCAAATTTTCAAAGATACCCGTAGTGAAAAAGCAAAAGTTAGAATCAAGCTTGGGAAACAAATTAGAACATGTGGAACAGTCCATCCGTTCCATTGGGCTCCCTAGGTTAAACTGCAGTGGTTTTGACAACTTGTTCTGGCATTTTTAGGATATCATGTTTTATGTATGACAACAGCAATGAGGTCCGCAAACTCTGGGTTGCCAAGATGTAAAACAAAGCCATTCCAACAGCTTTTTTACCACGTACAGCATCTTTTTGCAACTCTTTGCCTGGTGCATGTTTCCCTTCATCCTAAAAACCCAGACTGTTTGAAGAGAAATATCAATTCCTACCTTCGCTCCCCTGAGTTATTTTAATCTTAAATGTTTTCTTCTTGTAGCCCCTTACCAAGATTGGCTTTTAGCCTTGTTTGGGGCAAACTCGCATAAGGGTCATTCCACCAAGTTGGGACACAGTTTGTGACATTTGTATGACCTCTGCATGATTTTAGTCCTGCCCCATTTCTGCTGTATTTAATCACTGACTATCACAACAATTGTTTTGCCTGGTACATTTTGTACCTTGTAATTAGTGCAAAATGTGAATTTGCATAATTATATATTTTTGTGTTACATCCAGAATTGTATTTTTCATAATAATTTGCCTTAAAATACATTAAAACAATTTTATACTTCAACAAACATTTTCACATACATGTACAAAGGAGAATGTTACATGAAATAATCGAGTCAAGTGTCCCAACTTGGTGGAATGATCCATAAAAGAAACGTACACACAAAATGCCCTTTCCCCAAATGATTACCCTTCTAAGTGTTGCTGGTTACAGCTGCACGTATGACAACACATAATCCTAGCTGCCTACATCCATCAAATCCTATTCTTTTTAAAAATGTTTCCAGTGAGTGTACCAACCATTTGAAACCATTCAACTGCAAGTGTTGTTCACGGTGGCACAACTGTGCACAGGGAACTGTGCAGAACTACTTGAGTTCTGTTCAGATGCATTCATCACATGTTATCAGAATGCAGGCTGACATTAGTTTAGCTACCATTCAAAAACGTAGCATACAAATATTGAGTGGCTCATTGAGTGGTAAGGAGAGGGTTAATAATTGTACTACTGTCTGACCATTCAATCTCATCCACTATGGTTTTAAATAATAGATAAACTATGCCAGCATGCAGTCTGATAAAATGTGGTGAATGCATGTACACAGTATACATGTACAGTCAACCCTCCTACTGTCTGACCATTCAGTATCAGCCTTGGGTTGGAATTGAAAAATGTAACCCCCCCCCCCCTCGGGTGATTCAAATCACATTAAGTAAGAAAACTGCACTATCAGCTTTACCAATCCAATATTTCACCTTTAAGACAAAGGCACAGCTAATTGATCTCTTCTTTGCTTTTGCTTGTTACGAGTGAGCAGCTGCTTTTAAGTGGAGCTTTCTAAGTTATTCTTATTATTGTTATTAGTGTTAAAGGTGATGCCAACCTGAAATGTTCAAGCTACCCAAAGCATGCAGCACAATGACCAAACATTGAAAAATGTACGGGTATCACAAATTTCCATGCAACTCTAACAATTTTTTTATTTTATTTTTTTTTTTTTTTTCAGATTCTCTTGATCACAGAAAAGTTTTATGAAACATCATTTTGAAATATTACTAATCCATTTTTACTTTGTCCAACAGCAAAATCTTTGATCCAACAATTCAGAAATGATCTGTATACTTGATATGATAAATTACACACAACATACAAAGGTCTGTCTAGGTTTTGTGGGTTCGTTTTCCTTGACCAATTTACGGCAACTTTAAGACTGGTGAAACAAACTGAATTGATCTCAAATGTTTTAAGTTCTACGAGATTTTCACAGGGAGCTGAGACTAACTGAAAGTATCGTCGTTTTCATCATCAGCATTGGTGGGAACATTTCACATTCATTGCTTTACTTTTTGGCCAACACCTTAAACATGTAATTCCTCCGAAGCAATTCCTGATCAGAAAATGGTGTAATAGTGTTGCATTATGGAGCAATCGGCTCATGGAAATCTGATACCATGCTACCCACAAGTTGTTCCAGAATCATGAACAATCAAGGATGATTTCAGATGAAACAAAAGAAAGTAGGAAATATAGGGCAGCAAATGTACTAACAAGATATTCAAGAACCATGAATAACTGAGAATGATTCCCAAATGAAACCAAAAAGTACAGAAATATTTTGGAGAAAGACAGCCTTACCTGATGCAGCCTCCTCGTCCAGTTTCATCTGGACAGAAACCCCTTCTTCACTCTCCAGGTCCCCAAAGAAGCTCGCTCCATCATTGATGATGAGATTATCCTTTAGCGCCCTCTCCACAGCCTTATCAAGTTCCTGCTCACAGTCAGCGGACAGGGGACCTGACCCTTTCGCACCCTCTCCCAATGAAGTTGAGGTACTTCCCAAGTTCTTAGATTGGCCTTCTTGGGATCCGTCTTCGGCGTGACCCAATTCCTCAGCAGAATCTTGCCTCTTGAGAGCTGATGCTTTGTCTTTACCCATCAGGTCTTGGTCCTGACTATTCTTAATCTCTCCTCCAGGTATTTCCAAGTCTTGGTCTGTAATCATGAGCTCTTGGTCTTCGTTGATGAAGCCGGAGGGTGTTTTATGCGTAATGACCGATTTCTCATCGGTAGGTAGGTTGAACGTCACCTTTTGATCATTTTCAGTGACCTGTGAAATGTAAAGCCAAGAACCTATGTTAAGGCAGTCTTACTAATTTAAATGGAATGATTTCTACATCAATATACATGTAACGTGCAACTTAGATTTTCTTCTAACACTGATTCATTATAAAACTTAATCTTTATGCCACAGTTATGAAAAACTTTACTTAGCTTAGAGCCCATGAATCTAAGATGGATTTTTATTTCTTTGAGCCCTGGTAACCCCTTGGATTCTACCAAGACTGGGATGACTGTTATGCATCAAAGCCATCAATTGTTTAAGTCATGCCCGAGAAAAGTCTTCAGGGGGTAACAAACCTGTCTGCCAACGGGTTCGTCCACCATTTGTTGCCTTGTAAAGACTATCCTGATGGCAGCCTTAGCATTCTGACTGAAGTGCCTCTCCTCTTCAGTCTCGCTTCTTTCACCATACCTGCGATAAAAGGTGGAGATTATTTAGTCAAGATTTTACAGCACCGACACAAAAAATAAAGGAGAAGTTGGGAGACGGTTTGATCCAACAAAAGAAATAGTGGCGTGTTGTGGCCGAGATATGGTGGCTGGTCGAGGCCAAGGTACTGTGGCGTGTCAGGACCAAAGCTCTGGTGTTTCTGGTCAGCACAGTGTGGGTTCGAGTCCCGGTCTGAACACTAAAAGCAAGACACTTTAAAACCATTATTGCTTCGTCCTTCGGATAGAAGGTAAAGCCGCAGGTCCCAGGTGTTGTGCATTGCAGATAAAAGAACCCAGTACACCTATCTTTAAGGGAGTTTGCCCCGGTGTTTTCTGGTATGGTCGGCTGCATTCAGAATGCGCAACAAGCACTTTGTAAGCCCTTACAAGGTGTTACACATTATATACATGTATGTCAATGGGTTTTATTCTTCCAAACAGCTCTGCATAACTAGAAAAATACTGAGTGCTCTCAGACACCCTTCAGGTGTGATAAAGTGCCTATATAAGAAATGCATAATATTATATAACCTTGATCATACCTGGATTTGACATGTAGTATATCGCTAACACAATCCTGGAGGCTGGGACCAGACCAGTCACACTCCTTCATCCCAGACTGGAGGTACTTCCTGGTAAGAACCATCACAACCAACGGTTTGTTATTCTTTTTGAACCTCGTCTCCAACAATGCCTTCTCTTTTCCCCCTCTCAGCTGGATCTCCTTGGAGCAGATGAGGAAGCAGGGTTTGGGGCTCTTGCGGTGAGAGTTGCTGACCATCGAGGCTACGTCCTCTGGAACGTCCTCCACTATGCCGACCACGCTCGCGCTCTCCAAAGTTTCCTTCTGCACTGCATCCGCCAGGCTATGTTTGATTGTGACTCTCTGCGTTTGACCTGGGGAACCCTCGACTGTCTCCCGGGAGGGCGTTTTCTTCTTGGGTATTCGGCCGAGGCCACTGAGGTCAACTGAATGGATAAACGGGAGCTTGCAGGAAGGCTTATCAGAATGAGTCCCTGAAAAAAAAAAAACACTTGGATATTAAGCTTCCAACCACCAAAGGATTGACAAACTGAGTTTAAAAATCAAGTTCTCATTTAATATGGCAAATTTATATATATATTGTGTTATAATAAAAGACAGTATTTTTTTAACTCTTTGTGAGAAAACATCATCAAAGTGGCCTCCACTCGAGGTGCAACTTAAAAATTACACCGTACATTCAAACATGCAGGTGATCAGGCTTTCTCAGTAGCTGGACCAAGATGCTGGAACTCGCTATCCCTCAAGAAAACTCAAGTAAACTCAAGTCCTACCTAATTTCATCTTGAGGTTCCTGCTCAATGCATTGTTCCTCACTTATTGTTCCTCAATTATCATTCTCAGCGCATTGTAACCATTGGAAAATCGCGCTTTAAATGCTTGTATTTCTATTATTATTATTATTATTATGATTATTATTTTTATCCAACTAGCAACTCATTATACTACTGGGCTGAATTCCACAAAGGCCTAAGGTTGATCTTAAGACGTGTACCAATCGTAATTGATGTCTTATCTTAAGCACTCAACCAGTTGGCGCCGGCTGACTTGTATCCGGACGACGTTGTAACATGCCATTGTGTCAAATCGGAATACTGGAACAACGCCGTCTAACTCTTAGTTTCACCCACACAAACGGGACACATGGTGCTCAACATACTGCCAACATTTTGCGGTTGTGCAGGCATTATTGTGTTATCCCCAATTCTAGACCTTTGTCCTTTTGTTCCAAGAAGAGGATTGCGAGACACAGAGAGGCTTCCATCATTGTTCATTCATTGTACTTCGGCTCAATGGAGACAAGTCAGAGTGAACAAGGGATCCAGCCTCGATTGCGGATTTAGTACCAATAACAAGCCGTGGCGCAAGGCCAAGGTTTTGCAACTCATACTGCATGAATCTGACATTTTCTCGATAGAGAAAACAAACATCTTTAAGCAATAAAGAGAATCTTGACTTTGTCAAGTCAAGGTTTTTTTTTTGTGCCAGCGGTACTCACAAGGACAATTCCAGCAATTCCTTGACAGGAAAAATTTGGAAGAATCACGTCAGAAACTTTTTTTTCTGTTTTTTTAATTCCCAAACAGGGTTCAGGATATGGAGCGAGTATACAGCATCTTTGTAACTTCATAACTTTCTTTTATAAGGGTTTTTTTCTTCAGATCAAGAAGAATCTAATTGCACTTAAAATCTCAAGAGATGGTGCACATCCTTCTCCTAATACTGTAGTTGTCCCCAAAGCTGTATACTTAATGGCACTCATTATGCTTCTTCCCATGAACTGCCTCACTGCCTTAAACAGGAATTCACTCCCTGTATCCTGCCTCCCTGTCTCAATTCAAATGCAAAATCAATGGTCACCTTCCTACTTTTTAATTTCTTTTATCCCCTCTCCCACTTCTTAGTCCTAACCTTGAGTGGCCTGTTTCAGGGCCTTGTAATTGGCAATTTCTAATAAAAAAATAATCAAAACAAACCTCCACTGTCGTGCCCTTTCCTGGAGCAGTGCATTTTCAGACGCTCTTTCTCTTTATTAAGTCTTTTAATCTCAGCATCAATCTCGGCAATTGTCCGCTCTCTATTGTTCCCTTTCCCACGTCGAGCAGAGGCCCCTCCCTTCTTCCCTCGGTTAAGTTTCTCCCGCTCAACCTCCACCAGTTTCTTATTAAGATAACTTTTCATCTCGGTGGCACTGATGATGCGATTGCTTGAACTCTTCACTCCGACGTTCAGGAAGGCTTTCATTTCCGAGGCACCATGGATAGCAGAGCCGAGTCCGCTAACCTGTCCCTCCTGATTGGACAGTATTCTTTTAGCAGAGTTGATGTCCAACACGAGGCCGTCTTTGTTGAATCTCTCAATGAAGCTTTCCATTCCTTCAGAGTTCTGGAGCTCATCTTTGGAAAAGCTCTCATCAAGAGTACCACCACCATCTGATTCAGAGTTTTTCTCCTGCTCAACGTCTTTTGTTTTGCTCGACTTTGATGGCGTCTTGGGCAAAGCAGATGCAGCTGGCGGTGGTGTCTCTAACTCACGGCTATGAGATCTTTTCAGTTTTTTGGTCGCATGAGTGTAGTTGTCCATAGAAGCAAGTGCCTCGTCAAATGCAACAAAAGGCCGTTTAGAATCCTTTCTTTTTTTAGTCTCACTCTCAGAGAGCAAAGTTTTGTTGGTTGCTTCAGGCCCTGATATGGAGTTTTTGCTTCCATCTAGTGAGGACCCACTACGGTTTCTGGCTCGACCCTTGGCCTCTAACGCTTTCTCTGTAGAGAGCATACTGAGTGGGATAGAAACTGGAAATGATGACGGGGTATTGTTGGAGCTCTCCATCTCCTCAACTGCTGCCTTTTCATTGGTCGGCTGATTTGGATCACTTAGCACCTTCTCAATCACAGCTTTGAGCGTTTCTATGGACACATTGACTTTTTGGGACAGAGCTGGAATGACTGTCGAGTCTGCCAGTCTGGTCGACAAGGTTGGAGTCTGAAACATGGAAGGATTTTCTTTCATCTCAAGAGTTGCCGGCACCGTCTGTCTTTCCAATTCCTAAAAAACAAAAGAAATTCAATTAAGGTTAAGCTCCATTTCAGTATAAAACACATTCAAACATCAGAGATAGACAATGGTTGTCACAATTATTTTAAGATCGATTCTTATATTCTTAACCAGTTCCTGCCGAAAATCGTCCATTTTTTTCTCCATTCAAATACAGCCACTGTTAACTGCAAAACTTTGGCCTAGAGCTACGACCAAAGATTAGTACAAAATGCAGAACCAAGGATGGATCCCTGGTTTACTATGAGTTTACCTCCATTGAGCCGAAATACAATTGATCAAACAATGGTCGAAGCCTCTTGAGGTCTCGTAATCCTCGTCTTGGGACAAAGGCCTGAAATCGGTGATTTACATATTAACCCTGGCACAATGGGCAAAAATCTGCGAAATATTCCACTCCATCTGTCCTCTTTAAGTGAGTGACACCAATGTTGAGCTGGGGCTTGAACAGCTTTATGAACATGGGCCCTGATCAGCCGCGAAGTGTTATTCCTTTAAATGCTCTAACTCTTGGAGACATTTTGAAGCTAGTTGACAAACTATTTAAAACAGTTCAACTGCCTGGGTTGAGAGAGTACTGAGTTGAGAGAGTTTCAGGAAGGCCTGATGAACAGGGATAATAATGTAAAGCGCCTTGATGGGCCTACATGTGAGTGGCTCGAAAACGTGCATAATAAATACACATTGTTGTTATTATTATTGTGTGTGGTGGGCAACCATGCATAGAAGCAGTGTGCACCAGGTGTAGTATGTATTTGCTACATGTACATGATATCATATTTTGCATCTGTCATGCAAAATTATGTGGATGATCAATGAATGGTCAGACAGTAGGAGGATCTAGACATTTAGTTTACTCACCCTTTCTGTTTCTGACGTCTGGTCAGATGGTTGTCTCCCTCTGTCCTCTCCGATGTACCCCATGCTCTTCTTTCTGCTGCCATCCAGACTCTGATCTTGTCCCTGGTGCTCCTGAATTACCTGTGGATGCGATTGTCCCGACTCAAGCTGCCTCTTCTCACCACCGAGATGCGCATGGATAAGAGGCTGTCTCTCCACTTTTTCCCCGGCCTGTGGTTGATTGAGACGGTCTCGTTCCTGACGCAATGCCGCCAGGATGTCATGGAGCTTGGTAAGTTTGGTGTTGTACAGCTGCTCCAGGCCCTGGTCCCCCACGGTGTTCTCTTTGAGCTGACGGAGGATCTTCATCTCCTCCTTCAGCTTCTTGATCTCCTGCTGCTTATCTAAGATGCTACCGAGCTCCATGTTACTAGAGCGGGAGACCTTTGGAGGTTCTTTTTGGATTCCTGAAATATCTGCAAGATAAGGTTTGATTCATAAATAAGATATTCCTTTCAAGGACCTATGCCACAGCAGTAAATGGAATAGCCCAGCTACTACGCGCACGTGCGGTCACATCACAGTTTGACAAAGACGGCACATTTTGTGATTTGACCGCAAGCGCGCGCGTGTGCAGTTTCTGGGTAAGAGTCCATCTTTCTACGCACAGCCACAGGCCTTCTATAATCATGATGACACAACCCCCTTTAAAAACATAACCAATAAAGAGCTGCTTAAGTACAATGTACAAAAGGTAGCTAAGCACAAAACAATTTTGTTTACTAGAATAAGGTTACCAGCCAAAACACCATATCACATGTATCGTCTGTGACAAGTTTCCTGCTTCTATTTGCTCAGCAGAAAGTTACTAAGCAAAGTGTTCTGCTCAAGCAGCTCTGTAAAATTGGTCCCTCTGATCTTACAGAATAGGATTCCTTACTTAAACAAGCTGAGTAAGAGTGTCAAAGGTCAATTATTTCATGTGACAGTGGAATAACCTTGTATCACAGCATCATTTGGTTTGTGTGTAAATCTTGGTTTATTTACATCACTTTGGAAAATGGATTCCCCAGCATGCATTTCAGGCAGTGTGCACATGGCAAGAAGACCCACGTCATATCTTTACATACATGTACTTTGACTCCTAAAAAGGCTGACCGTGAGCAAATTGTAGTTCATGTGACGTCAGTAAAAGTGATCGATAATTTTAGTGAGCATCAACATTATTGCAAGTTTCAAACAGTTGTTTTAAGCTATTTTGGGGTAAGCTACACCTGTATGCACCAACAAAAATATACATAAAGTGAGCAGAGTGTTCAAATAAAAGAATTAATTCTTGATATTTTATTCACCTGTTCCTCTTTGGTAGTCACTGAATGGTGTCTTGTAAAGTGCATGCGGGTGGCCGTTAGCTACATGTAAGCGTGGGTCTCTCATTGCTGATCTCGGGCTAATTGCCTCATCCCTGAGAGGGGTTCCAGGGTCCCATTGATTCGCCTCTGTGTGATGACTGTACATTGGATGAACTTTCTCTTGAGGTGCAGCCTCCTTGGTGTAGGGCAAAGGTGACATGTACATTGGGTGAGGGGAGACTTTGGGAGTTTTTTCCTTTGCGGTACCTGATGAGGTTTCGGAGAAAGTTCGTTCCACTTCGGGTTGCGAGGTGTACATTGGGTGGGGTTTTGCTTTTGGCGTACCCTCCTTGGGCGTAGGAGTTGAGGTTTCGGAGGTCTTGTGAGGCATCTGAGGCTGTGGGGTATGCGTCAGGTGGGGGGCACCTTTCGGTGTACTCTCCTTGGCGATTGATGGTGGCGTCTCAGAGATATTATACATGGGGTGAAAGGATGCTTCTGGATTTACATCAGACTTCAGCTCCAAGCCGGTTGATGGACTACTGTACATGGGATGCACACTATGAACGCTTGCCGTTATTCGACTTTTAGCTGGAACAGGCGTTTTCTTAGGTATTTGAGAACTGCTCAGGCCGTCGGCAGGGTCTTGTCTTAACTTCTTATATGTCGAGACCAGGTCCTTCTTAGCCGTGATCCCATGTTTGTAATCAATAACAGTGAAGTTCTGCTCTGCAGTTGAGCTACTGGATAGAGTCATGGAAGCCGCTGGGCTCTCTGAAACCTCCAGCTGTGCAGACATGGTGGGGATTTCTGTCGACTCTCTCCGTTTGAGGTCATGACTTTGTCTTGTGAACATGGAGAGAAGGCCGATACGAAGCATCAGCTGCTTGTTGCTGCTCTTCTCCAAGAGTTGGTTGTCCGGGATAGGTCTTTGTATCTTTGAGCCAGGAGGCATGCAGATGCCCTTCTCTGTAAAGGATAAAACAAACCAGTCAGTCACTTCTGCCTTCTTTGTATTGATATTTTCTTCAAAACAACAGTATAAACAAATCAGCTTTGATGCAGCTTTGAAGCAATACAAAACATTTTACAATTTTACCTGTGATGTGACCAATCATGGGCAGGTGGGACGTAAAGAGAACATGCAGAGTATCTGGGTAATCCCCTTTGGTCAAGCCAAGCTTATTAGACAGCTGGGAGGTGGGTAGGACGAACACCGTTACACTATCCCCAAGACTGCACTTCAGAACCTACAAGAGATTCAAGCAATAAAATCAGTAATATGTTCAATTCAAACTCACATGAATGCACAAAATTCCTGAAAATAACATGGCTTGTGGGCCTTGGTTAGATTTTAGATCTGGAACCTCCAATTCAGGAGGTTTACAGACTCTGTGCATCACCAGAAATACAAAACTACAGGTTTGGACACAATGTAGACAATTTCCTTCTCCTTTTTTAGGGGTGACATTTTGAGAAAATCCTGAAATCAGGAAAAATCCTGTGAAATCACATGCCTGAAGCACAGGCACCTTGGGGGATTCGAACTCACAACCTGACACATTCTGGAGCATTTAACTTTAACTCCTACAACTGCAAATGAGATTTAGGATGACTCCAAAAAGTAGGAGGTGGGGACTAGACTTTTAATAAACAGGGGTGAGAGTACCCAAATTTTTGGAGGTATTTTAAAAAAATTTTTATGGAAGTCGCCAGACACAAGGCCAGTAAGCCACTCGAGGTGTGGGCTACATATCAACTGTCTTTTCAGGGGCCGTTGCCACCTACTCCTGGGGCTGAAACAGGGTTACCCCTTTTACAGTCCGTAAGGATGTAGGCTTGGGTATCATCCATCAGAAGCCTGGCTGGTAGAGCAGAAGGCTCTACCTCCCCAACGTTTATGAAGAAATCATGGTTAAGTGCCTTGCTCAAGGACACAAGTGTCATGACCGGGACTTGAACCCACACTCCGATGACTCAGCCACCAGAGCTTAAGTCTGACGCACTAACCACTCGGCCAAGAAACGCCACAGGTATCATGAAATGAAGGCATTTCCACTTTATGGTAGGCCCCATGAAGTTATAGATTTCAAGGAGCTTCTGGGAATAGTATCCACAGCACTCAAGCAGATCAAAGAGCAGGATTTCTTCATATCTAAAGAAAATAACAGCTATTTTGATTACTAGGCTGACATAAAAACGCCTGAATTCAGATCACAGTCTGAAATTTCTCATCAATGAATACAAATGGTAACTTTTTTTCCGGAGACATACCACTTGATCACGCATCAAGAACTGTAAGAGATGCTCATATCTCTTATGAGATTCCTTGATCTGTTGTAGCTCGCAGTAAACGACGTACTTGTTTCTTCGACAAACTATCAGAAAGAAAAGTATACATGTGTAATTTGACAAAAAATCACCCATTTCATCGTCCAAAAGCGGTTCTTAAGGCAATGTCACATGAGGCAATTTACAGGCAACCAGTTCCAGGCAATCTCCATGAAGAAAAACTCATTCCCAATTCAGCTTTTTCACTATTTTCTCGGGGATAGTAAGTAACAGTTAGAAGAATGTCTATTGTGCTGCCACAGTGTTCCTTCTAAGGAACAGTGTAGTTGGTTGCCTCCAAGTTGCCTGTAAAAATTACCCTGTGTGACAAGGCCTTCCTGACACAAAACTTATCATTCTGAGAAGACCTAGAGTCTTTGAAGAAGGTATGTAAAAAGCCAAGTTCAATTATTAAACTTTACTTGCAAAAAGAAAAAGTAGCTGAATGCAACTCCTATGGGGTTCTGGTTATCAGTGGAGCCAGTTAGTGTGAAGTGGGCGTGGCTTACAGTAGAAGGGGATAGCAACGCGAGAGGAGTACTCTACACATGAACGATACATACGCTTAGAGACATCCAGCGTTGCCTTTTATTTCTCTCAGATGATTGGTCTTGTTATGAACTTTTTAATCAGTGAGCTTTCAGATTGAATCTCATCTTTTGTTTTGGCCACGATTACCAATCAAGCACTTTGTCTTTAAGAATGGCTGAATCTTAACCAACCTTCCCTGATATCAGAGGTTAGAGGTATTCCACTGGCAAAGATCCCGGATGGGAAATAGCTCAGCATCTTGGCAAAGGAGATCTTGTTCTTGAAGTTTAAAGACGAAGGGCTGAGGAGAAGACAGAAAAAACATGATCGTTTTTACATTGATTTCACAGACGTACAATGTAACACAACATCCATAAATAAAAGAGCCAATTTCACAGACCACAGCCCAATTACCCTTGTCTCAAGTCGACGGAGTTAGGAAGTGTGTGACGGCCCAATTTCATAACCAATTCAGTGTTTACTAGACTACAGGTAACTTTTCTTGACCATAAATATTTCTACACGAGCAAATAATTCCATTCTCTTTTAATATTTGGGGAACTTTTAGGAGTAGGTTTAAACTCAAAAAGTTAAAAGAATATGTTAGTAAATTTAACCAACATGCGCTTGGAGAAACACTGGACTGCAAGACTGGTTTGGTTGTGGTGTTACTGACCCAATGCTCATTATTAACTCTAGTACAGGTGCATACTCCAAGATGCCTCAAAATCTCTCATATGCTATGCACACAATGGTGAAATAACTCATGCCACACTTTCCAATCATTGTATTTGTACATGTGTGTATGCAGATTGCCACTGCAGAATTTGACCCTAACTCCATTGCAATTGAGCACAGCTGATGGCTTCTGCAGTTTACCACTCTGATTAAAGCACTTTGGGCTATTGCTCTGCTCTCTACATAACCACAGGTGTGCCTCAAAATGCCACTGTTGTGGCATAGTGAGGTATGGGTTGGTTGTCTCTAGAAACACGCTGACAGTAGGAGGGTTAAATTACTAGACTCTGGCCAGTGGTCAAGGGGGTAGTTCAAGCCCTATTTCACTGCATTCATGGCCCAGAATTCCATGGGTTGAAACAGTAACCCGCACCACGCAATTGTTCTAATAATTCCTTGTTACTTACAGTGTATGGGGGAGCACAGGAGACGTGTAAGACACCATCTTTCCAATACAGAGTGGTTCTTCTTTAGCGGTCAGTACACCCTTCCAGACCACAAAGTGCCGCTCCCTCAAGAGATTGTATTTAGATGCTAAAAAACAAAAAGGACAAGTAAACAAATCGTCTTTTTAAGATTGGCTTTTACACTATGGAGCAAGTTCGGGTGGGTGAATAGAATCGACTAGACTCAACTACATGTATAGTCGATATCGATGTCAGCCGAATGCTGCGTGGTTTGACTAGCTAATCCAACTGAATCAAGACCCGGAGCACTGTTCCTCTAGTCAATTCGCAAGTTAGGTCACAATTAATGAGTAATTTAATGATGTCGGTTTGATTTTATTCAATCTGACAATAAGTTTTCTTTGCAGTGGGATAATTAGCTATTTATTGCACCAAGTAGCAAAAGTAAGAGGGAAAACAAATTGAAAATAAACTTATAAACGATGTGCTAATATTTGCTAAATCCTGTCGTCAGCTCAAAAACTATCTATATATACAATGATTATATTGATTAGTCTATCGACTAGACACATTTGAGTGAATAAGTGACCACGCACGTGTGTGGTTTAAATCACAACTGGACTAAAAGCCAGCACCCATTATTGGGGGAGTTTTTGGATGCAAGGTGGCAGCAGACTTATCCAGCAAAAGAAAAGAAGAAAATTCTACAAACGTGTGCCAATTTTTTGTTTGTTATGCAATTCAACATCACAAGGCCCAAAGGCCACTCAAGGTGTGGGCTACTTTTTGAAGGGACAGAAACCTGCCCCAATGCGCAGAAACAAGACATGGCGAGATATAGATGCAAGTCTCTTCACAGCACAGCTAAGAACAGGGAGGGGTAAATGAATCCGTTACGAGACAAACTAAACTGTCTCTTCCCCTGTGCACAGGATTTGAGTTATCTGGGACTTGGTTTCACAAAATCTGTAGGACTTATCTTTCCATAGTAAATTTACTGTAAACACAACTCAAAAACAGCGGCATGATTGTACAAGTGGCTTCTCCTAAATGAAAACAATGTGATTTTAAGGACTCACACACTCTCTTCGTATAGAAATCTAAAGTCTGAAGGTTTGAATCCTTCAATTTCTTTCAAAATAAGGCCAAGAGAGATCACTGCGAAAAGTTCAAAAGCTTGAAAAAAAAATCCTGTCTGTTCACAGGCGTGTTGAAACAAACACAGGAGTTGCTGGGCAAACCTATGATTTACACAACGCTAGAGTACTCACTTGGTGCCGACACTGCCTTGTGTACGATCTCTGGTGCAGCAGCATGGGTGTCACCGTGAGGTGTCACACATTGAGCAGGGGTGCTGACAGGAAGTGCTTGTGGGGGCGTGCTGTGGTGGTGCGCCTGGGGTAAGCCCTGGGCCGCTGGGTTTCTGCGTGGCAATCGGGGGGTACATGCAGCAAGAGGAAAATGAGGAAAATTGTCAGAAAGTTTAACCAACTATTTGTCATTTTTGTTTTGTTCTGAAAGTATCTAAGAGTTGTCTTTTTGGAAGGTCTTTCAGTAAAACCGTTCTTCCATTCTGACATCTCATATGGTAAACTTAAAAGAACTGTCCGGCCACTTGTCTATATAAGGAAAGAAACTTGAAGAATACTTAGTTCTGGTAAGAACTTGTCCTGCTGTATATCTACTACATGTACTTCGAAGTAGACTGGACAGGATAACACTTCTACTTTCTACAAGACGTACATGTACATGTAAGCTGCGACACAGCTCAACAAACCGGGCACTCACACACGACCCACACAATGCCCCTTACGCCAGCCAATGGGAAACTTTGGGATGCTAGGTGGCAGCAGACTTACCAGGTAAATTCCCATTGTTTCCATTGTTCTGAGCATATTTTCTCAATCCACTCCGCGGCTTGCAGTAGGCAAATACATGTTGCCTGACTGCTCTTAAACAGAACAATCTACACAGCAAAGTATCAGCACAGCTACCACATGGTGTTACACCAAACCAAATTTAAAAATCCAGCCAAACTGAATCCTTTGAATTCAGACAAAGTGAATCCTTTGAATCCAGACAACATGAATTTTTTTAAACCTGTCAAAAAGAATCCTTTGAATCAAGAAAAAGTGAACACTTTGCATCCAGACAAAATAAATCATTTGAATCCTGAGAAAATGAATCCTTTGAATCTGCATAAAGTGAATCCTTTGAATCCAGACAGAATGCACCTACCCTGTGAGTTTGAGCAGTGAATCAAGCATCTCCAATAAATCAAATATTTGAAGGTGGGAAAAACAGATTGTCAATTACAAGTCCACTCAGGATATAAACCTGACACAGGTAAAGCACTAGACCATGTCAATCTGTGTTACTGTTATTAACCGTGTTAACAGGGTGGGGGTGATCACTTACTAGACAGTTTGGTTATATCAGATGTGACATTCATTCTGCAAATTGTATCCTCAGGTGACACTATTGCGCTGGCTTGACACTCAAGTCAAGCATGGTTGGTTGATTTGGTTTGGCAATGCAATCCATTAAAAAACATGCAAGTTTGTTATTATCACCTCTTCTCTGCGAAGCTTTGCCACATCAGATACAGAAATTCAAAAAGAAGATGATTTGTCGTCCTGGATGAGGTTTATCAGTTAAAATGTACAAACAACACCAATGAATAACTGTGTCACAAGCCTGTTTGCTTCGTTCTTAAAAGAGCAAGGGCACCAAGGCATTTCCTTCTTGATAAAGGGCACCTCTATGAGGAAATTGTAACTTTGTACTGGAACATTTTAAGGGGCGCCAGGGCCAACAGAGACATTTGCCTCTGCTGCCTCTGTGAAGGAAGCATCAGGCCTGGTGTCAGGTTCACATCATAAGTGGACTTGAAATACATGTATTTGATTTATTTGACATGTTTGATTCATTGCGCAAATGGACAGGGTGCATTTTGTTCAGATTCAAAGATTCCTTTTCTTGCATCAACAGTCAGAAACAGCTTGGACACTTCCCGCCCAAATGTGCATCCCTCAAGCCCTACTTAAGCCTCAGTATCAGCATCATCAAAAGTCCAGTATTCTCCAGAAGAAGACCTGGGCCCAATTTCACAGAGCTGCTCAAGCAGAAAATAGTGCTAAAACATTTTCTGCTAAGCAGAAATAAGCAGGATACCAGTCACAGATTGTATGTGACATGCTTCTTTGGCTGGAAACCTTATTTTGGTACGCATAATTTTGTTTGTGCTTAGCTACTTTTTGAGCTCAACAGCTCTATGAAATTGGGCCCAGGGCCCAAATGCATAGAGCTACTTAAGCGAAAAATATTGCTTCGTAATTTTCTGCTTAGCAAAAATGAGCAGGATACCAGTCACAGACAGTATGGGACAATGTATTTTGGCTGGTAACCTTATTCTGGTAAGCATAATTTTGATGTGCTTAGCTGTACTTAAGCACCTCAGTGAAATTGGGCCTGGAGTATACTGTATGAAACGTAGAGACCACATTGACGGTCCTTTTCAGAGCCAACACTCCTCCCAAAAGAGATTTACACAAGGTGGTACCCGCAAGTTTGCTAGTATAGGTACTTCATATTATCCACACCTTGCAAACTTCAACATGGTTTAACGAATATTTTGTGTCGCACCTGAGTTCGAATTAAATTTTGGTACAATCAGCAATGTTACTTTTCCCAGCTGGGTCGGTCTATCATCCCAGGCGGCCATTCAGAATATTATCACTGTTTTTAATTTTCATTCCTTTTTTTTAACCCCAGTTTTTAATTTGTTGGTGTGTATGTTTTTTACCCCCCTTTTTTACATTTTTTGTTATTTAATCCTTTTAAAATAATTTTTTGACCCACACATCTGCATATTGAAAATTTTCAACGTTGATTATTGTGAACGGCCCCAAGGGCAACACCAATCAGAGGGATATAAGTATTTTGTGTCCAGGGTAAACACCAACCTGGTTTCATGCGATGAAGACAGCACCCCTTGCATAGGTTGAGTAGATTTGATTGGTTCCTGGTATGTGAAATGCACCATGGCATAGGGACAGATCTGCCTCGGCCTAGTCACCATGTCCAGGTCACCAAACTCGTACAAATAAATCTGAATACAAAGAAGAATGTCATTTGAAAAGAGAGGGCATCAAGGAAAATTTTTAAAAACAATTTTTAAAACCCTTACCCTTCCAATTCTTTCTTGATTCTCTTGGCCGAAACGAAGTACTCAGAGGGACTGAGGGTTGTAGGCTCAAATAATAATTGCTTATCGCTGGGTCAGGCATTCCAATCTTATCTATGTCCAAACATGTTGGTTTGACGTGACATAGGAGAGGAGGATATTAGAGGATTGAGGTCACTTGTAGGCAAGTGGGCCAATGGAGCAAGGGTTAATGGAGTAAAATTTGTTGAACTGAACTGGTTTGGGAGGTTTTTGAAACCCTTCACAGCACATGCTTTTCATGTAATCAAGCCCAGACATAAAGACTTTTTAAACATATTCTTTCAATTAGAAATTGGTGACATTTTTATTTTTTATTTTAGAAGAGGTTATAGATAACTGATTCTCTAGGGCTTGATTTCACAAAACACTCAGATTCAAAACATCGTTGTGCCAGTGCAACAAGGTAGTGTCTCTTAAAATAGCGTTTACATGAAACATGAGTTTTAGAATGTCAAAAGGCCATGTAAAAAAAAAACCAGTTGTACACACAAAGTCAATGGATGCTCAGATCTGATGTTGCACAGAGCTTGTTTGCACGAGATACGACTGTATTGCAGAATTGAGTTACAACTTTGTTGCACCGACGCAACGAAATGTACAGTAATTTGTACTGTGGCATCACACATTATTTAGCAATTAAGATTGATGCACATCTTTAGATCAATCCTAACTCTTTGTAAAGTTGTACCCAGGTTTTACTTCTACGTAGATTAACTTTCAGGAAAATACACAGCTCCTCTTCAAGCACCAACTCAAAAACACACATTCCCAAACCATATATATGACAACTACTTCTTTAAACACGTTTACATTAAAACAAGAAAATTAGCTGTTGCAAACTGTATACTAACCAAAATGACTTACGGTATAGATGTATAAATCGTTATTGGCCTAAGGTTTCGACTCTAGCAGGGCTTTCTCAAAGGCTAAAAAAATTGTTTTTTAATAATAAGTTGTCTGTCTTACCCTAGTAGCATCATACGCCGCTGGTGTCTGTAGGGAGGTAAGCCTGTTCATATCCACAGCGTTGGACTTTGCTACATGACTGTCGTAGTTCGGCATCGGGTCTAGCACACTGCTATAGTTTAGCGGTACCGCCTTCACTTTCCCCTGTAACAGCAACAAAAAACAGATGACGATTCTCACTACTTCATCTACGATGTTCTGATTCCTATTTCCCTTCCTCTCAGGGCAATACAAACAAGTAAATAGCTGTACGATGAAACAAAATGGGATCAATGAAAATTTTTTAATGAAATAAAATGTGTACTTGCTAAGCTTGGGGTTCTGCATTAACTTTGACAAAACTGCACGGCAGACTAAAGTAGCAGAACAAAGTGAAAACCATACTTAAAATCATGTCTTAAAGAACAAGTTTAGGCCTAGTCAAAGGTCAAGGTCAAAATTAATTAACCACTGATGTTGGCTTAGCTGTACCCAAAGAAAGGGTAACACTCATGGGAGAAAGGGGCCAGATGTTGCAAAACATGTACCTATAATACTAAACTAGTACAGAACACTGGGTCTACTGCAAACTGTCCAGTGTTTGCAAAAATTATATTTCATTTTTGTGGTAACCAACACAGTAACTCTTTTGGTACTCCTCTTTAAATGCCTGCAAATGTCTTGGAATGTTGGTAAGCTTACCTTGAGGATCTTCAAGATGAGCAGTATTCCCTTGTGACCAGATTCTAGTCCATCTCTTTTGAGGATGTCAGAGTAGCGAGACAGATATACACCTGCATTGCCGTGGGAAATGTATACACTGATTAGTCAATCAAGCAATTGTTGCGTCGTGTTAGGGTTAAGTAGAATAACATGCACTTGACTTGAAGTTTTGGTGTTGATAGAATGTGGGTTTGGATTCCGATCCTGGACTTGTGTTCCTGAGAAAGACTCTTAAAAAATTATTTTTAATAATTGTAAATTTTTTATTTTTTAAAAATTTATTTAATTTATTTACGAGGCCCAAAGGTCACTCGAGGTGTGGGCTACTTTTCAAAAGGGATAGAAACCTGCCCCAATGCGCAGAAACAAGACATGGCGAGATATAAACGTAAGTCTCTTCACAGCACAGCTGAGAACAGGGAGGGGTAAATGTATCCATTGGAAGACAAACATAATGGGAGACTTTCGAGATGCTGGCAGCAGCAGACAGAACGGGCCTTTTTGACAGCTCTGCACGCACACGCTCAGTATTGCGCGCCCAGTTCTGAGCGTGCGTACTACTGGTGAGAACTGTGAAAAAGGACCGTCCAAAAGTCTCCCATTGCCTCTTCCCCTGTTTAATGTGTGATAACTGCATAAGGGATAAATATATATATTTTAAACTAACAGCGATGTGTGTCAAGTACTGTATACTTGATGCTTTCCAAAGTCCTGCAGAATAAAAAAACCACAGGAGACTTGGGCGGGATTCAAACCCTTGAACCCCCCCCCCCCCACATTCTAGAGCAGAGTTCTTAACCACTAGACGACCTTGACAAGAAGAAGAGGCCAGTTCTACTCCTACAATTAGCAGCCGTTACAGCAACATTTCATTAACGATTGCCTTGTCCTTCAGATGGGACATCAGTATGTAATGTACTATACAAGTTGTAAGAAAGAACCCAGTACACTTATCATGAAGGGTTTTTCTGGCACGGTCTGGCAGCAATAAGCTCCACAATACAATACCCGTTATCTTTTTCAAGGGTTTTAGATACTAGTTGCTTCGCTTTACAAAATCAGAGCTCTAAAGGCCAACCCATTTGCCACATGCAAATGATAACAACTGGAACTTGGCGAGTCAAAACCTTTCCCTTTGCAGCGATGTGTGTCAAGTACTGTATCTCGGTGCTTTCCGAGTCCTGCAGAAAAAAAAACTCACAGGAGACTTGGGCAGGATTCAAACCCTTGAACCCCCCCCCCAACATTCTAGAGCAGAGTTCTTAACCACTAGACGACCTTGACAAGAAGAAGAGGCCAGTTCTACTCCTACAACTAGCAGCCATTACAGCAACATTTTATTAACGATTGCCTTGTCCTTCAGATGGGACATCAGTATGTAATGTATTATACAAGTTGTAAGAAAGAACCCAGTACACTTATCATGAAGGGTTTTTCCGGCATGGGTAGGGAGCAATAAGCTCCACAATACCCTTTATCTTTTTCAAGGATTCATATTAGTTGCTTCACTTTACAAAATCAGAGCTCTAAAGGCCAACCCATTTCAAAATGATAACAACAGGAAGGCGAGTCAAAACTTTCCCTTTGCGGTCTGCAGGGCAGTCTGCAGGGCAAGTCAAACATTTGTTGCTAGTCAAAATAAAAGTTCTTCCACAGTGAAATTGGTTTGAGTCATGTGTGATGGACTGTGGAACTGAAGGGCCATTCGGCATTTCTGGAGCAGCATGCTAACTATTCTTTGTTCTTTTCTGATTTCTGTTGTTGTTATTATTTGTGAACACCTCCCTTTCTTTCAATGAGATTCTATTTCAGTTTTTATGGCTAAACTTCTTTATTGTTATAAAGATGTTTTTTTTGCATCGGGGATAAAGAATTATTTGTGTTTTGCCCATACACCGATGTGAGAAACAACTCCCTTTGAAGTGATGTAGTTTTTGAAATACATGTAGAGGTAATTTTTCGATAAAATATTTGAATCTGAGAAAGGCTTCAGGCATGAAGCCTTTTTTCTTGTAATGAAAAGCATGCAGTTTCAGCATTTTCGGATCCTTCTGCGTGGACATAACCACTCCAGATTTTTGCCGATATCTCAAGAACGCTAACCTCTTTTAAAAAAAACATTTGTACAGGTTAGTTTTATGGTATATACCTACATGTACATGTACGTACAATTACATACAATGTACATGTAGGATTGAAACAGACGTTTGGTTCCAAGGTATACCCTGCCTTTAAAGGCAAAGTATACCTTTGGTTTTTGGAACCGTACGTTTGCCTTGATGCTATATAATTGTAGATATATACCATAAAACTAACCTGTGTGAATTTCATTTCAAAAGGTGGCAGCGTTTTTGAGATATCGCCAAAAATCTGGAGCGGTTGCGTTCACGCAGAAGAAGTATCCGTCATCGGAATACACATTCTGAGAAGCGTTACGGCCATAACGCTTCTCAGATTCAAGTTTTTGTAACTGCATTACTTCGAAGTGAAATGTTTCTCAAAATGCATTATACTATCCAAAGCTGCCGTACTCCTTACCAAGTAAGTTTTTATTGCCAAAAATTTTCAGAGTCATTACCAAACGTATGCAATGCCTTTAAAGCAAACCAGCTCATCAATTCAGCATGACTTCTTGATACTCTGTGCAACTCCTTCAAAGCCCCTTACAAATTTACTTGTAGGTGACGCCAGACCAACCACTGATTGGTCATTTACCAAAGAACGCTGAATACTTATAATGTTAAAGGTTAACTTAAGATCTACATGTACCATTGGTCATGTATTTTTTACACAGATAACCCATCTTTGCTGACCAGGGGGGATACATCCATCTCCCAGGGCTCTACCCAACCTTCAGGGCTAATTATGTCATCCTTCAATGGACTCAACACCCTACAACCCAACCCCAAACAATAAAAAACTAGGAAGGCCAATGCATATACACGCAGAAATCGTGAAAAACTGGTTGGTATCCCAACGACCACTTTGAAGGCCTTTTTCACATTCTGAGAAAAATCTCGCAGGGAACCCTTTTGACTTTGACTGAAAGTTTGACTGAATTTTTCACATTTGGGAGAAGGATTTCTTTTAAAGAAGGCAATCTCTAGTTCCCAACACCAATAAATCATTTACATGCACGTGTACTACGTCGAAAATTGAATTTTTACACCACCTGTTCTTTTTAGAACCACCACAACTCATTTGAGAGATTCATGTACATGGTGTTGCAGCAATCCACACTACATGTAGATCAAGGTTTTAATCATTCTACACAAAATATTAGGGAGGGCAATTTCTATTTCCCGCCAACAACACCACAACAATTATGTAACCTACATCAAAACACTGGTTCTCTTCAGAACCATCAAAGAAACTACACACAATGAGAGAGTTTTGTTTGTAAATGTACTGGTCAGCCCATGGTGTTACCGCAAACATTGCTACATGCAGTAGATCAAAGTTCTAATCAATCAAAGCAATAATTGCATTTGGGATCAGGAATATTATTTAGATTTTCACACATCTGTGAATGGTAAAAATCTAAATAATACGTTAAATTTAACCAGTTACATTGTAACGCCGGACGGCGTGTAGACACCAGTATTTTTGTGTGTAAATTCGGAAGCTCGTTTGAACATTCCATTATGGAACGTGCACAGCACGTGCATAGCACATGCACTCACCGTACGGTGCAACACTTCATTTCACCCACAGAAAGAGGACAGATGGCAATGGAAATAATGCTGAATTTCTCCCTTTAGGCGGGGTGATTGTGGAAAACCTGGTTCCAGCCCTTTGTCCTTTTAACATAAGATTACAAGACATTGAGAGGCTTCCACCATTGTTTATCATTGTACTCTAGCTCAATAGAGATTTAAGTGAGAGAATCGAGATTCCAGCCTTGGTTCCGGCTGTCGGACCAATTATCGGCCGTGTCTCACGGCCAAGGTTTTACTACTCAGGCTAAATTGAATCTTATATTTTCTCAAAAGAGAAACACAAACCTCCGGTGCTTCTATCGGAATCTTTGTTCTTTTGGTTTTATTTAGTCAGGGTTTCTTTGTGCCAGCAAAGGCCGTTCCAAGATATTAATCCCGTCAGGTGGCACAAAAAAAATTTGAGAAACCCTCACTAAGTGGTTAAAGAACAGAATTTGCTCTTTTAGCTCGTGGAAAGTTGAGCTGGCAATACGTTAAAACAGGAATGGAATTCCAGGCCAGTTTAATGGGGGAAAAAGTGTCAGTTTCCCTAGTAAATCTTGATGGCAAATCTGACAAGCCAGACTTATCTTGCGCAACCATAACTACGTAACCCTACGTAAATCACATCTTAGATTGTCTCATCCTTATGTCACAATGCAATAAGAAACTAATTAGTTTCCCGATGTATGTCAACAATCACCTTCCAAATCATCCAAACGGGGACACAATTGCTTGATTGATTGATTGATTGATTGATTGTTGGATTGGCGGTAATTTTTATGTAAATACATGTGACGAGACTTGCTAATTATGATAACTTTGCTTTGTGTCTCCTGAAGACCATCGGTAGAGCATACTGATCGAACCGTTAAAGTGTTACACCACCAGAAATAGTAGGGCCTACATCTATTTGTTTAACACTTATAGCCCCAGCTCAACATTGGTAAGAAAGAAAAACATAAATGTTCACAGATTTACATTTACCTTACATGGTATAAAGATAACGATGGTAGAAAACCTTCCTTGAAATATTTCTAACTGAAGTGTTATCGTTGTTAAATCATAAATGAAATAATATTCAAAATAAATGTTCGTCTCATGTGAGACCAAAACTCTGCCTAAGAATGCGTACGAAAATGCGGAATGCTTTTTTTTTTTACTGTTTTCTCGCAACTGAAACAACGAAATGAGCTGTAATTTTCACAGGTTATTTGCATGCAAGAGCAACACTTTGGTAGCACAAGAGTTAATTTTCCAACCATGTCTTACAGTCCTTCAAAAAAATACGCGAAAATTGAAATCTAAATGCCTTTTCTTCTTGGATACTGCTTGGAACTGGTTGCCTGTAAATTGCCCTGCGTGACATGGCCTTCATAATACTAATATCTTGATTTGTGCAAAGAATGGACGAATTTACAGACACTTTACCAGTGTTGAGCTGAGGCTTCAACAACTTTGTAGCTTTTCTAGATGGCGTACTATTTCACGCAGGGCCATCTGTTAAAGAAATTACTGTTTGTTTTATTGTCTTTGTTTTTAATTCATCCAGCATGCTGCTCGAACAAAATTATCTCTAACCTTATTTTGTTTCATCAAACAACGTATTCAATATATTTTAATACACCTTTTGAATGTTTTTTTTCTTCTTCAAAAATTGGTTTTTAGAGGCTTTCTGTAATGGTAATCGTTTTTAGGGTGATGAGCCTGTTAGCAATTTACATCAAATGGACAACATTAGTCATTGTATAGACAAGTACGTGCACTTTGTGTGACCCAACATACACGTACATGTATTGAAATAACAAACCTGGGGAAAGTTAAAGCTCAATCGCTTAACGGAGTCACAAGAAAATAATGAAACAACCCTTTATACGTTTTCACTCTTTTCAAACATCCCAGTTTTGGACTCGTTGAGATCAAACTTAATGGAATCACAAGAAAATAATGAAAAACGTTTTCACTCTTTTCAAACATCCCAGTTTTGGACTCGTTGAGATCAAACTTAAAGGAGTCACAAGAAAATAATGAAACAACCCCTTATACGTTTTCACTCTTTTCAAACATCCCAGTTTTGGACTCGTTGAGATCAAACTTAACGGAGTCACAAGAAAATAATGAAACAACCCCTTATACATTTTCACTCTTTTCAAACATCGAGTTTTGGACTCGTTGAGATCAAACTTAACGGAGTCACAAGAAAATAATGAAACAACCCCTTATACGTTTTCACTCTTTTCAAACATCCCAGTTTTGGACTCGTTGAGATCAAACTTAACGGAGTCACAAGAAAATAATGAAACAACCCCTTATTTGCCTAGGCCTACGTTTTCACTCTTTTCAAACATCGAATTTTGGCCTCATTGAGATCAAACTAGTTGTGTTACTTATTTCTAAAAAAAAACAAAAAAAAACTCCACCATGACCATCTTTATACCTTGTTAAAGTTATGTGCACATCCGTAAACATGAGGTAGTATACTTTCACTTTTACCAATGTTGTGTACACCCTACACTGGTAAGATTGCCACAAATTCAGCGTGTTTTGGCCACACTTTCAAAATTGGGGTCCTGAACCCAGCTAACAATAATTTATTTTTACTTTTTAAATTTTAAGCTACCACTAATTAGTAATTATTGGCATAATTTTTTATTACAATCTTATAAGAAAGCTTATATAACTGTCTGGAATCTATAACAATAGCTCTCGTTTAAAATTTAAATCTTAATTTTGGGGTAAAATCAGCCAAAAATTGGACCTAGAATCTTTAAGGGTTTGAAATAAAAAAACAATTATTGAAATTTCACAAAAAAAATTATAAAAATACAAATTGAAGAAACGATGAGGACACTGTTTTAAACGATCTTTTTTGCTCTTCATTTTAGTCATCACCATGGTAATCAAGAGTAATTAGCCATGGCGGGGTATTTTATCTTACTTTACCCTTGTAAATTTTTTAGAAACTGTAACTTCAATAATTTAATTGTGTTAAATTAATGAAACTTTAAAAATTTTTACCAATTTATTATCAGGGACTATAAAAAGAGAAATTTTAACCCCCAAACCAAAAAAATCGGATGATTTCGTTGAAACTGCTACTCTAGCTTGAAAATTAAAAAAAAATGTAAAGTATGACAATTCCATTAAATTGTGTTATAAATAGATCTAACACAGGGAGTCAAGGAGGGGGGAAAAAAAATTAATGGTTAATTTCATTCCCTCCAGAGCGAGTATGACGTCCATTTAGATGATTAAGTACATAGGCAACCACTTACACGTATCCACGTTGGATTGGCTTTTCAATCTAGCCTTTTGTTATCGGGCAACAAAAGGCTTGGATGCTTTGACATTTGGTATGTCTGTGGTCAAGTAAAATAACAACAGGGTTGTAACAGCAATACCAATGTTGGTGCCCATTTTTTCCCCCTGTTATCTTTAAATCCTGAGAAAGGAAGACATTGAGAGCAAACATGTCAATCCTCTGAAAACAAATACACAGGTATTTAATTCTTATTTTGGATTTGCCATTGCTGAGACTACGAATATTTTGTTATTTACAATTAATTTTTTTTTTTTAATTCTCTTGCTATTTATCGTTTGTGTTGATTATGTAAACCGTTCATCACCAAGGTAATTTTAATCCCCCCACCCCACAATGAGGGATAATAAAGTTAAAAATTTTGGGTGAACAAAGAGTAATTGACTAGAATGGGATTTGAACCTGCGACCTCGGGGTTAACATGCCCGCACTCTACCAACTGAGCTATCTAGCCCTAACTTTGTCAGTCTCCCTATTTTGTTGATATCTTTGTTTGGGGGGGGATTACGAATCTAATCTAATCTTATCAAATCCAATCTAATTTAATATAATCTAACTTGTGAAATTGTCAGATTGTTGTTTTTTTCCAAGTCCATAGCATGTTTTACCCCAATGTTTTTGGTACCACAAAAAATGCTCAAAATAAATATCCTTTGGTGATCGAAATGACAATCCAAAAGAAAAATTCATGTTAAAAGAAAAATCCATGTGTATATCATTGGTTTCTGGAACAGTAAATTCATTCTCATTTCCTTAAATCTGATAAAACACACAAAACAATCAAACTGTGAAACTTTACAGCAAACAAAGGACGCTTTGCACGTTAAATGGGGTTACTGTGTACAATAAATCGCTTATTTAAATTGCTGGAATCAAAATAAACAAGGATCTTCAATTGCTATTTTGTTGAGCTCGACGATATTTTAAACACAATATTTCTGTGGAGGATTGAGGATTAGTTTTTTTTGTATGGATTTTATGAATTTAGAGAGCTTTCATATTAAAACTGATTTGAATTGTTTTATTTTGTTTTTATCAGCAAATCTGTACTTGGTCTTTTCTGCCAAAAAAAAACAACAGCAAAACATTTTCCACAGAGAAAAATTTAGATTCTTAATGTGACGTTACTCTATCATAATTATGACTGTCAGTTCTCTAATGGTACATGACTCATGCTGGCCAAGTATAAGGTATAAGGCACAAGGCAATTTGTTATGCTTCATGTGACCACAACAATAGATGAGATGAGTGGAAAGGGTGAAATACTGGGTGAAGTCATGCCGTGATAATTTCAACCAGCCTCATGAGTTCAGACAAGTTTTATGAAAATTGATTCTCACGTGCCCAGTTATTCATCTATTTTTTTCCCCCTCGTCCACAGAAGATCCCTTCATGGGTTGTGATTACGCATACAAAGAGTAGAGAGCTTAATGTTTAAAATTGTTAGCTTTTTAGCGCTGTGCCAAAAAAACAAAAAAACAAACCAAAAACAGGCTGTTGTGCTAGTGTCTGAAGAATCCTTCACTTACTTGTAAAGTTTGCATTGTACTGATGTGTACAGATTTAACCCTTATTATAATAATTATGAATGTACGATGGATGACGTAAACTGCCCACAGGTTTCGCTGACGTTTTCTTTTATCCTCATGTTTATTTTGTATGTTTATTTATTAGTAATAGCATTTTTGATTCTTCTTTTTTGCTCGATGGTTTTGTTTTCTACTTCGTACCATCTTTTCTTGTATTTTTTATCTGTTTTTTCAAAATGATTTATTATTCAAAATTCGGCATTAAAGCTAGTTTTGGACATTTCACTAAATTAACCCTAGCTCCCCTGAGTGATTTACAAAATGTGCTAGGATCCTTCACCACTCTAACAAATTCCAACACCATATGGGTAAATCAACACCGTACTCTGATTATGGTGGTATGCCTGAACCCATGTAAAGCATGATCAGTTTACTCATGCAGTCCCCAGTCCAACAAAATCCAACAAGACCTGCTGTTAGAGTTTGATGGAATACGGACTGTAAGGGTTAATCACCAAACTCATTTTATTATTGGAGGAGATATATACTGGAAAGATTTGTCTTAAAATTTCACAAACAGTGAGGGATGCAGGGGAAAGTTTGGGGGACAGGAAGACATTCTCTGTTTAACTTCTTTTTTGACTGTTTTAGTTCTCAATTTTTATATTGCCTGTATTTTATTGGGTAATTTGACAAAAATGACTTTCTGGTGTAGAGATAAGTTTTCAAACTAATGTTTCATATTCTTATTACTGTAGCTTACTTGTTCATAGTCTCTATTGATGTTTCTTACACGGTAGCATTAGGAAATCAACTTGACGGTAATTTAGTTTACTTTTATATGATCCAACAGGGGTGCTAGCTTTCACACACCTTAAACGTTTTCTTAAATCAATTTTATTTATTATAAGCTTGTTGTTGTAGTTTTTTTCACCTGTGGAATCAATAAATGAAATGAAATGACAATTTGGTCATCATCACAAACTTTAACTAAATAACGAATCCAACCATTTGTGCAGTTTCTTACCAAATCAAGGAAACAGGTTAAATTGTAGCATGCGTAATAATTAATGCAAATTATGTTGATCAAGGAAGTTTATAGTGTTATCATTTTTGTTTTGCACTACATCGATGTGTATTAAGCACTGTATATACCCTGTTTACACAGTGCTTTCCCAAAAGTTCGGAGGAAAAATCCACAGGTGTACAACTCAAACCTCAGGATTCGAACCCTGAACCACTGCCATTCAAGTTTCTTGTGTTTGTTTTAGAAGTTTGTTATCTGCATCTTGTGAAAATCAGGGTTCTGCCCACGGTGGTCTGTGCTGGAAAACCAGACCGGCACTTGGGATGCCCCCGACTACCACTAGGAAAACTATGTGTTTTCTTCAAAGTAAACTTCATATTTCTATTCACAGATTATCAAAAAAAGCCATCATGTTTTGTCTTTACCAGTAAAATTTGAAAAATTTCTCAGGATCTACAACAACCCGCCATTCTATCTATGGCATGGAATTTTGGCTAGCTCCGATGTACATGTATGTGTATTCTTTACTGGCAACGTTCAATATTTGGTTATTTGGTTGTTAATCACTGGTAGAGGGCACAAACACAACTGTTAGAGCCCTCAACCAGCGATTAAAGACGCACGCTCGTCAACGCGCGACAAACAAATTCGTGCCACGAAAGATCACCTTTGACCGGCGCGCGCATTATACGTAAAATAGGTACGGGTGCATGATTGTTTTGTGCCACAGAAATAGCTGTCGGGTAATGGTGACAAGCCTGCGTCTTTAATCGTAAAACCAATATGTAAAGGATGTCACAGCTTTTTTCCCAGCACACACAAATTTCCTGAAAAATGTATGCAAAAGAATGTCCGAATATTGGAGCAAGAACCCATTCTTGTATAACTCGGTCACCCAACAAACTCAGCTAATGCTGTGACGACACTTGACATGGTAAATACCCCCACAATTGTAGATTACTTGCCCAGGACACCACAATGTTGGGCATTTCGACCAATTAAAGTCACAATGTCCTTGAGATGTCATAATTTATGAATGCATCAACAGAGCTGCCGGCATGCAGGGGATCCCAATTACATACAGGAGCACATTACCATGGCAACTCATTGAGAATTTTCCTTTACTAGTTGGACAAAACGGTGATGTCACGTCCAGTGGCTTTTTCATTGTACTTGGCTGATATCCTTGTGTAACTGGCTGAGTGTGCTTTTACGTATAATCTAGTCATTTAAAATCATGTACTGAAAAATGAAACGTATTTAGAGTGACTAATCATGACTAGTGTTTGCGAATACTTTCTTTACAGCCTTTAGAAACATTGCGTTAATTTTTAGAGACAAAGACAATTTTGTCTGTTTTAATAGGTTTTATCTGTACAGGTGCTGGGTACCTGCGATCGTTAACGACTGATTTATAACATTCAGTACATTTTTTTGGACATCATTTTATTAAACATTTATCAGGAAACTGTCAGGAAATAATTGTACCGACTGACCCTTCTTCAAATGGGCAAAAAAAAACCATTGGATTTGGATTCAGAATTTGAAGTCTGAAATGTAAAACCTTTCAAAAGATTGGCAGGCATGAAACGGGTCTGCTTTTTCCTCTCTGGTCTGATCTTGCTCGTGTTTTTGTCTGCAGCGGAACTTGATCGCGCAGACATTGCAAACTTTGCGCCTTTGTCATGAGCAATGCGTTTGAATTTATTAGCAAGGAAGTAGAGCGCAACCACTGCATTGTTTGTGCGATCAAGTGGCAGACGTTGTGCGTCCGCTTAATGCACAGCTACAGACCACGTGTATAGTCAGTCACCACTGAATGTGTTTTTGGTCTGTAGCGTGCGTGGTGCAACAATGGAACACAGACGGGTGAAGATTAATGTCGAGTTGTCGCAAGCAAGTTGATTAATGTGTCCCAGTTCGTTGAGTTTTTTTTTGGCCGTCACCGCATTCGCGTTTAGCAAATGTTCAATCCAAATCGATTGCTGTTTATCGGACATTATATTGAATAAGTGACACCGAAGTAGCATTAAACGGTGGAAATCACTGGCAATTTTGTGGACAGGAGATCGAGATTAGACCCGTCGAATTAGACAGGTAAACTTTTCCACGTTTTTTGGCAGTGCCCACTCGCCCCCAAGAAAACCACACAGGCAGAAGCGAAGTATTTCCTCAAAAAAAAACTTGGAATGCAACAACGTATTACATGTAATTGTATATTGTTTTGTGTTTAGGGTGCTTGTTGATGGTTGCTCAGTTATCATTGGTACAAAATAAATCAGGGAAATAATTCTTCACAATCACAGGCATTCCGAAAAGGAAGGTCAAATTTTTTTTCTTGTCGGTTACTACGAGGTATTACGTTACAACTTACAATAGATGATCACTTTTATCATGGTTTGATATCAAGCATGCAATCATAGCAGCTAAAAAGCTGAATTAAAATATCAATTAGTTTAAAATTTAACTTCAAATTTTAATTAGATTACATTGGTAACAAACACACCCCCCCCCCCAAAAAAAAAAAACCTAATATCATTTTGAGAACAAAGATTTTAGTTTTTAAAATTTAAACACGGATTATGCACAAATAATGATGACACAAAGATAATTAATTAGGCCCTATAACAAAAATGTCTCAAGGTCCAATGCAAAAAGTCAGATTTGCTAAAAACAGGAAACATTCCCTAAACTTACGTTAAAATTTCTATTAAATACCAAGACGAAAACCAGTTATTAACAACCCATCAGACAGGGTACTTAGGTTGTCACAATTTCCTGCTAATTTTTGTGTAGCCCTAGGGTATTGGGCCATATTGCCATTGTTAAAGAATACTTACAATGATGATGGAAATTCTAGATCAGAAATTCAATTTTGAATTAGTATTTTTTAGCTGTAGAGGAAACTTCTAAATACAAAGTCAGACTTACCCATTGTAGGGTTTCCCAGTACAGCTGAATGGAAACCACTTACTGACAGACCTTCTTGACACATTTTCTGAGCCTATGAAATTAAAACGCATTAAAAAGGAGAAGTGATTGACACATGTTCGTCTTTTGCAAATTCATAATAATCATAAAGAACATATCACAAAAAAACTGTTAAAGTGTCATCTAATTACATGTAGATGGCAATTTTTTTAGAAAAATGCCCCCCCACCCCCCCCCCCCCCAAAAAAAAGGGTTTAGTTTTTGTCAAGGTTTTCTGTTTCATAATGTTAGGTGCTGTTTTTGTAACGTCAAGAATCCATTAGGCCTAGTAAACATTTTGTGATTTTCACCATGTGTGTGAGCAGGTCTACTCATCGAAACTGAGGCCTTCAACAAAAAGGATCTAGGTGTTTGGACAGACGGAGGATGTCCTGCTACACCTTTGTGTACAAAGCCATTGGGGATGTTGTTTAAAACCCTCGGAGCATCCACATTAATCAACAACTTAGCTGGATCCAGGAGGTTAAAAAATCGTCCACCCTGTCTTTAAGGTCAATAACCCGCCCTGCAAGCCCAAAACCATTATAAATCACTGTGGGGGGTGAATTGGAGTGCCAGTCAAGACTTAGACTTGTGTTATTTACGACCAGTGTGCGGTGCAAGTTGTTTTCACAAAGTGCATACCGCCCTGTGCCAAGGGAATACTTGGCACAGGGGTCAATCAATTACTGCACTGAGACAGGTGGCTGCTGTCTTTCAACACTCCTTACTCCGCAGTGGTTAGGGTCTGGCCAATGGGAGTCTACAGGCTTGTGGGGTATACCAGGGGTGAGGTTCACATGGAATCTTGGCCTTAGTGGCCCATTAAAAAAAAATTGTGACCATATTTGGTAACCATTGGATTATTTTTTAACCTCCCGGCTGACACCAGGGTTTTAAAAAGAAAAATGGCAAATAACAGACCAAAGAGTTGATTTACCAAGGATTTACAACATACATGTGTGTGTCTTCTCCCTCAAACCTAGCAGGACTACATGTTCCTTGCTTCGCTTTCGTGTAAAAATTGACACTAAAGAAAACTAATAGAGTTTTTAATGACTTTTAATAAGGGAATAAAAGAGCGGTGACCGAGGTCTTAAACGGCCGTTAAAAACCGGCAGGGTCGTGGCTGTGTGATAAAGGACCGAGCCGAAGGTTTTAAACAGCCAATTAAGACCGAGTCACTACTCTTTTATTCCCATTCTTAAATGCCCTATTTGTAAAAAAACGTAAACTGCAGAAAAATGCGTTAAACTTTCTGTTTTTTGAATTTATTTTTCAATTTGCCACGTCCTCAGGCTCCATTTCGCGAAGGGTTAACGCTCAGCGGTTACGGCGAACTAATAGACATTACATAGAGTACTGGTATGACTTGATTGCGCTACGCAGAAATTAGCACCCGCGTAAGCTAGTAGCAAACAGGCGTGTGGCTATAATGAGCACAGAATGCGCATTCGCAGCTCCAGCTATGTTTTTATCAGTTTATCAGCCGTTTAAAACCGGTCTTAAACAGTCATGTGACCACCTTTCAACTAATAGGACTGCCCAAATTGTCCTAAACTGACTAAGGTATTTATGAAAAACTTTTAATTTATTTTTTTTACTGATTTTCATATCCCTTGAAAGTGGTTGGTTCATCTCTATATATATATTTTTGTTGTAAAATTGTCAATATTTTATAATATAATGTTCTCATGCCTTTTTAGTTTATTTTTTTGTGGTTTGTCTTGTATTTTATTGCTGTTGTAAAAATGTTAATTTTTAAATAATATAATGCTGTTTTGGAACTTTCAACAATTTTTAAGACATGTAAATTTTCCATTTTTATACTTTTTAAATGGCCAATAAACGAATGAATTGAAATCCAAACAATGGGAGCACAACAAACAAGGGACGACAAACATTTGAGTGTGTTTGTGTGTACAGTTTTGTTTCTATTGTTCTTTACAGTTCACTAAATCATTCCGTTTTATTTTATTGTTTTGGTCCAGGCTATTGAGATAATTTATTTATTTAAACTACTGGTCTTCGTACAATGTGCCTTATTAACTCACTGTTGATTTTAACTACACATACCATATGGCTATACATCTGTTTTAATTACATCTACTTCTGTTTTACTTACTTGTATACTTTTTTTAGTGTTATATGTACTATGTGATGTGTTATTTTAGGTTGGTTTTAGTTATTTTAAGTTGGCTTCATTGAGAAGCTTTTTGTACCAGAGTTCTCCCCATGCACAAGCTAGCGTATCGGGCCGATACGCGCGAATTACAAACCGATACACAGAAATAACAGCCGATACGCGGGAAAAAAAACAATTTAAAAAAATCCTACCATAAAACCATTTCAAATGCTCCAGATTGCACAGTAGAGCTTTTTTCAAACCAAACATAAACATTAAATAACCCTGTGTACTTTTAATTCTGCAAATGTCAAGTGCCTTGCAAGGTTCCATCAACGGGAGGCACTCAATACATTTATCTATTTCTAAAGGAATGGCAAAAAGCCTGGGCCCAATTTCACAGAGCTGCTCATGCTTACCAGAAACAGATTACCAACCAAAATACCATGTTTATAGTACATGTACCATTTGCAACTGGTATGCATACCAGCTGCCAAGCAAAAATAAGAAGGATCCTTATTTTTGCTTGGCAGAAAATTGCTAAGCGCTGCTTGTCTGCTCAAACAGCTCTATGAAATTTGCCCCCCCCCCCACAGAATCAAAGATAGAATCTTTGTAAAAACTTACTTCACTTTCACTGTCTGCGGAGATGAACGCAAAGGATTCAGTCAACTCCTTATCTGTACGACCATCATCTTTCATCTCTTTACGCCACTCAAAAAACTAAAAAGTGAAGAAGATAAAAACCCTATCAATCTACCCGAGTAGGTAATAGGACCTATAGCAGTAATAATAATGTGGGAGGCTTATCATCCTTACTCACAGCTGAGAAGCTGCATTACATAGGACATGGCTACAGTGTAATCGAGCTGCAGGTAAAAGACACCTCTGGGCAGCCAGCCACATCAACCCATACATGTAAATGACACAGTAGAAAAGTGTTTGATTTTTCCAGAGGGAGGAAAACTAGAGCGCACAAAGAAGAATCTTCATGGCATAGGAGAGAACCAACGCACATCTCTACTCCCACATGGCCTTAACCGGGAATCGAACCAGGGCCACAGTGGTGTGAGAGCGCTTTGTGATTCACTAGCCATCCATGCAAAACATGTACTGCTCCAAATCAATTGGGCATAGGTTAGAAGCTTTTTTTAAGCTCAACTTTCATTGAAGTAAAACAAACCGACTTGAGCGAGATTTGAACCTAGTGAAAAAAATTAATTTGGCATGTGAAGTTTCAGTGGATGTCAGTGGAATTGGTAGAAATAGTACAGCACAAAGTAAAATCTGAACAGTTCCCATTTTAAAACCTGTGACCAACATTGGTCAGTCAATGACCTTAGTACCCCCACACTGTGTGACCCAACACTTACATGAAATAACAAACCAGTGAATGTTTAATACTTGGATTGTACTTCACCTCGATTCGAATAGAGTAAGCATGGTAAGCCAACAGTTAGATGACTTGTTGTACTTTATCTTGATTCAAATACAGTAAGCATTGTATCTGTAAGCAGCATTAACTGCCAATGTTGTACAACACCCTGAGGAACCATCCTAATTTACAGTGTCATTTGCCAGAAAATTGACCACTCAACTGCATGAATTGTTTATGGTAAAACTGTGCAAACAATTGTGTACATGTATTCCTCAGATCTGCAACCACCACATTAAATATTGCAGGCTGCATGGTGCATCTACATGTATTTGAAATTTAGTTTAATTCAATCTAATTTAATTCAGATTATCTAGTTTGATATCTGACAGTCATTGTTTAATGTCTATTTGCTCTGGTTTTGTCCCTTTTGGTTAATTTCTAAATGTTACAATTTTCTTATTTAATTTGACCACAATTCAGCTGTTGGCTGTGATGGTCGAATATCAATGAGCCACTTCAAACCAAATCGAATCGAATGTATTGAATGGTCAGACAGTTCGGAGGGGGGGTGGGGTGAAGTAAAAGACTGCAAGCGTATCAGCAGCACAGCGCTTTCCTAGTCCAGTGGGATAAAATTCACAGGCTACTTGGTTTGGATTCGAACCCATGGCCCCTGCATCTTAGAGCAGATGTTATCTTGACCACTACACCACTAAGCGTGCCCTGTGTTAAGTGCCAACTATTACGATGATAAAGAATGGTTTCGGTTTTACCTTTACAACATTGTGCGATAAGCAAATTACTCACCCCCACCCCCCACATCCTGTCGAAAATTTACATTTACACTGATTTTTACACAATTTACATTACAAATGCTGTACTAATCATTAGAGCAAGCTTGTTTAATGATTCATACAATGTAAACAACAAAATATTCATGCCAGCAGAAGTAGCTAACCTAGATGTTAGGCCTATGTATTTATTTGTTTATTAAGTTTACTATTCATGCAATCAGATATAGACCAAAATTCAATGAGGTAGAATCAAACCGATTTAGTGAGTTCCTCATTGTGGACAAGCTTGGCTCTGGTGAAGGTGAAGCGATTGGCGGCATCCTTGCTGCGATACTGCGTGGTAATGATCGGCAAAATGTCTTTCAGAAACTCCCGGGAGTCTAAGGTGACCTCCTGAAATAAACCTGTTCCAAACAACAACAAAATACATTTAATAAATTTCGAAGAAAAAAAAACGAAACTAACATAAGTCTTGCAAAATTGATATGACAACAGAGGAAATTTCCAACAGTTTCTTATTACTTTGGTTTTTACTCAACACCGGTGTTGGAAAATTACTGTATACTCCCGAGTCCTGTGGGAAAAAAAAAATCCACAGGCACAGTCCTCGTGTGGGGTTCTAACCCACGACCCCCCACCATTCTAGAGGAGATGTCTTACCACTAGACCAATGAGTATGCCCGGTGATGAGAGGCCAGTTTGAATCCTGTATAATTAGCAGCAGGTACCACAAACAATTTAATAGATGTCATAAATGTCTATTAACGATAAGTTACCCAGGCTCAAGTCGATTTAACCTTGAAAAATGAATCCAAATGGTGAATTGCTATTTCATATGATGACCAGCCATTAACTTTTATATATATGAGATACCCAAAAAATCCATCAATGAATACTGACGAGGTAATTAATTATTTTGCTGTAAAACAACTTCAAGGTGATAAATAGAGTTTGTAAAATTGACCTCTGAACAAAAACTTTGTGTAAGAATGCGTGCTTCACGCATGAGTGGACAAACAGTGCAGTCACCATGGTGGTTGTTTATTGTCAAATCGATTCGATAGCAAGAGGCATGTTAGGTAAAAACAGCGAAAACGGCATATTTGAACCTCGGAAATCGACCTACATTTGGTGTAGGTTTTGAATAGTCTTTGTGATTGAAACTGGATCTTAGTTGCACACATGTACTTTATTAAAAAGGCCATGTCACACGAGGCAATTTACAGGCAACCAGTTCCAGGCATTCTCCATGAAGAAAAGTCATTCACATTTCAGTTTTCTTATTATTTTCTTGGGGGTAGTTAAGTAACACTAAGCAGCTAAAAGAATGTCTAGTGTGCTGTCAAAGTGTTCCTTTTGCATTCAGTGCAGTCGGTTTCCTCCAAGTTGCCTGTAAAAATTGCCCTGTGTGACGTGGCCTTATAAAACCATGTTTGCGTGTAAAAACATACATGGGTGCATTATGTAACCACGTCCTGTCGACCTCTCCTTAGTAGGACTGCATACCTAAATGGGTAACAGTAGTTTATTTTACTTTTGCGGCCCATATGACCCACATACCTGTTGCTGTTCATGGTTGCTCTTTTCATTTTGCATATTTCAAATTGTGCTATATTGTTGTTGCATTGCCCCTTTCTGTCTACTTTCTTGTATTTCTGGTTCATTGGTTAGGTGCAATGTACATGTGTAGCTAAATTTTCAATGTTTGTGCATCTATTCACTGTATATTTTGTGTTGTTTTGGTCGAATAAATAAAATTAATAATAATGGACCTTAGACTTGGACTACATGTACTTTGAACACTTGTACTTCAGGTGTATTTTGTACTCATGTGCAGTGTTTCCCTTGGCTAAAGAACTGAGCGAGGTGGTAAAATTCAACAAAGCAAAATTAAAAGCAGTCTGCAAACTGACAAGAATGCAGCACTTACACACACACACAAAAAATGTGCAATGTTTTCATCTACACATCCAAATTAAGAGTTCTTGTTACATAGATGTCAATGAAAAAGCTCCCGAATGAGACAACATCTTTCGATTAGGATTTCCTTTATGACAAATATTCTCAGCTAGGTGGTGTTATCGGTAAAAAATGAGTGAGGTGGTCACTGAAAGTAGCGAGGTTGTCCACCTCCTGTTATGAATACACTCCGGCATGTGGATGCCCATTACCTTTGTTTCTTACCAAGACAATAAATATTGTGCTTAAATCTTTAAATGAGAAAAACAAAACAAAAACCAGTTTAAATAGCACTGCATACAAACAAAGACAACAAACTCATGACAATCTTACTGAGGCCGTGTCCGAATTCATAGGCTACGGCTGAAATAACATGTGTGCCTATGGAAGCCCCTAGCTAGAGGCTGCAGCCAATAGACCTTTATCATGGTGCCGCCGTCTTGATTTTCTCCCATTCAAACCAATGTAACCAAACCGAGGCTGGAAGGGCAAATAGTCTGGTTCCTTTTTGTACAATGATTATAAGCATCTATTACTGTTATTGGATACACGGAACATGACCAAGACGGTTGCAGCATGATAAAGGTCTATTCCCTTAGACTTGTGTGTAATTAACGGCCATAGCCAAGCCTGATTATCTGAAGAGCAAAGCATCCAATTCAGAAATCAGAGCATCTGAATTCTAAACCTCTCTTGGAATGACTTAACTAGTTGCCGCTAGGAATCTCCCATTTTTTCCCGTCCAGCCTGACTAGATTATTTTCTCAGAATTGCCGAAATTTTTCTTTGAGAGTACTGCTGGCACAGAGAAACTTTGACTTTGACAAAACGAAAAGAGTAAAAAATTCTCTTTATTTCACCGGAATTTTTGTTTTCTCTATCGAGGAAACAAAAGGAAAAAGGTCTTGAATCGGGGATAACACAACAATCCCGAAATAAGGGTTGAAAATCAGTAAAATATTTTAGACCACTTTTCCTCTTTGTGTGGGTGAATCGAAGCATCAGGATTCAGCATGCGTGCTCTGTGCACATATTTTGTTTCAGGGTGACATTCTGATTTTACACAAAGCGTGTTTAAACGTCGCCCGTTCACTGGCTAGGACAATACTTTGTGTTTACGACATCTGGCACCAACTGGTTAAAGGAGAAATAACACCTTGGGTGTTCATTTTCCTGCAAAAAAATAATTGTTAATACACCCAATAAATCAGATAATGATTTTGAATCTGTAATCAAAAACCGAAGATACTTATAAAATACATCCTCTTATCGACTTTCAAGCAGTTTGAAAATATTGTAAATTCAATACGCAAGTCAACTAAAGGGGATGAGGGGAGGGGTGAAAGTCAGAGCTAGCCAAAGGTAGCCTCAGAGCTAGCCAGAGCTAGCCATAGAGCTAGTCAGAGGAAGTCTGGAGGTTGTGTTCAGAACTTTCTTTACGTTTATCGATTCCAATGACTACTTACAATAGAATGTGTAACAGATCTTGGGCATATGAAGGGTTGTCCAAGTAAACAATGAATAGATATTAGCCTGGGATGTTCAATGAAAAACTATCACTAGTATCAGCACTGGTTAATAGTCCACTACGAACTGCATAGAAAAAAATCGTTTGCAGCTTTAAATACGATGTAGAGTATCTCACTATTGCTTTTTGTTGTAATCTTAAAAATCAACAAATCCGAGCGACCACTACTTTCCGCCATTGCTGGGCGCAACTAACCTGGCATACACATCACACGCCCTGCAGGCTTCAACTTATATCTTACTTAACCGTAACGCAGTGTATGAAATTGTGCAACCCCAGTAATGACGACATTAACAGTCGCTTGGATTCGTCAATAGAACAAACTGAATTTGTGTTATACCCTGCTTTGATTTCTTCCTGGGGATGATGAATGGTTTGCTCAGAGGTAAATGAGCTGCTTTGGCGTCTGTAGAACCAGAATTTCTCTCTCGTTTGGCAAACTTTGTCTTTGACTTGGAGCTCTTCTTAGATGTCGCATCACTGCACGCCTCGTCAGTTCCATCTTTCAATTGTTTCTTTTCTCTTTTAGCTGAATGTTTGGCTTTCTTTGGTTCTTCGGCACTTTGTTCATCAGTCGCCGTCAACGTCTCTGTCTTCTCGCATTTCGATTGCTTTTTAAATTTTAATTTCACACCTGATGTGGACGTCTTTTTTAGCGTCACTGAGAACAACTGTTCGCTAACATTTTTTGAATCACATGGAAGAGGTAATGGTTTGTCTTGCTGTAGAATACTATTGCTCACAGGGTTTGCAGGCTTCGGTTCCGTCGGTGCAGTACTTGGTGCTGCCTGCTGAAAAACAGAGGCATTTTCGTTTACATTATCTGTATCGGTTAATTTTTCCGATACGATCGTGGGTAGTTCAGGGCACTGTTGTATCGTTTCTGATCTCTCGTCTGATACAGATTTCTCACATGATGGTCCATTCTCCACAGGAGATATTTCTTGTTCAGTTGTCAAATCGGGAGGATCATTTGCCGGATTTCCATACTCCGACACAAAAGTCAAGCATTTTGTGACGTCTGTTTGACAGACATCATTTCTGGCAGCACTAGTTTCAGCCGGAACAACATCTACTGACAATTTGCCGTCCGTTTGTTCCTGCGTTACAGGTTTACACACCTGCTCATCAGGTTCAGATGGTGGCCGAGATTCGACGCTTAACACTGGCGGACTTAAGTAATTGTTGACTTCACGACTCTCATCAATTTGACCACTTGACCCAGCATCTACGTTTTCCACAGAATCCGTCACTCCATTTGAAACAATTTTTTCCTCCGTTGTTGAAGGCCTTGGCACGGAAAAACTTAGCTTCTCAAACAAATTTGCCATTTCAAATGCTGGTACATCTGAGACATGCACGGAGCCAACCGACCACAAAAGGCTATGCACCCTCTGTACTTCATCAAATCATTATTCCGCTGAATTTTCAGGACAGTTTTCTCTTTTTTCTCATGCCCCTCAAAAAAATTAAATCATGCACGCAAAAGCGTAACCAAGTATCTATATAGTGCACCTATAAATAAATGACATAAGTGAAAAAATAACCTTCATCATCATGAATTAGTAAAAGTATCACTGTAGAAGGACCTGCACGAAACACAACAAGAACCTAACACACTAACAACGTATCACACGGATGTTACTAAATAGTGTAATGTTACTAATACTAAGTGTTATGTATCGTACAACAAACTATGGAGGAATTAAATAATGAACTACATCAAGTACATGAACACTGGCACCTGCAATACATCGAACGGCTTGCCTTGCCTAGAGCCAACCACACAAGAAGCCAACTCTCCAAATCCAACCGAACAATCGGTGGAACAGTTCTTCATTTCTATGCAACAAAGTAACCCTCAAAAGCTTGTCCAACCAAATATTCAAAACTTGACAAGCTCACAGGACTAGTTAGTTGAAAAACTACAACGTGATCCAAGGGTTTGAACACATGACCTCATCAAAAAAGGCAACTGTCGGTCTGCAGAAATTTCAATGTCACTCAACAGTCAGTGTCGCTCTCTCCAGAGTCACGAGCATGCCTTCAAATATCAAATATTCAACTTTTTGACACATGACATACGTTATTCTTGGCTAACCACCAAACCTGGCCGTGAAGTAATACTTTTTCTCACAGAAATAAACACTGTCTGGAAATATTTTCCATACACAATACTTGGCTCAAAATTTCCTCCATTTTGCAACGTGCTGGTTTAGACAGTCAGTAGGCAGTCTAGTTGTTTATTTCGGTCATAAACTCACTGCCACATACAACACACACACACACACACGTCAAGTAAATGTATGTACATGTACATGTACATCATGTACATCCATTACGTGTTCATTGCATACGCTTGTACATGTACATGTACATTCTGAGCGCGTTACAAAGAACGGATACGTTTGACGTCGTGTTATATTGAAGGACTGAGTTCGGCCGGCCGCAAGTGTTATTGTTTTTTGCAGTCCAAAATTAGAAGTGTCGTGATGATTTTCAAAGGGGATTTTTTAAACCGATTCCACCAAGGGAATCCTTTAAAAACAAAGGATTTTTTTTAAGATGGCAGTTCTGAACTGCAGGAAAAAATTGTCGGCCGAATCCGAATTAGCGGTTACGGCTATGGCTACAACGGCCAAAATCCGACCGTGTCGGACGCAGCATATTTGCACTCGTTGCCATGATCAGCTGAGGTGACGTATCCTTTTTTTTGTACCCACTACAAGTCACGTGATGACATGTGAAAAAGCAATTAGTAGGGGAGTGTTTCAAAACCATTTAGAACCAATGGCAATTTAACCAATTAATCTCCATAAATACTGGCTGGAGATAAAGGACACGTTGTGCGTCATGCTTAAACGCCCGCGGTTTCAAGTTTTTTTTTTCTAGATGGTTTGAAAACAAAAAATGTGGGTCGTCCCACCATTCTGCACGCGACGCAGACAAATGAAGTTGGTGTAGACGCAAATTATTTCTACGTAGTTTTTGGGGAAAAAAGTGAAACAAATTTAATCATCAAATAACGGTGAAGTGTTGTGCAAATATAGGTTATCGAAGCACAAGACGCACAGAGATGTTCCGAAAAGTTGATTTCCCGTCCACAAGTTAGTCTGCAGTGATTATGTGCTTTACGTAAATCACACAATGACTGCATACTATAGTACTAGCTAATACCTTTACAACAACGGGAACAACACGGTCTTTACTTGTCTGTTTTCTTTGATGATCCTGAGAAGGCCGAGTGGGCGACCTAGTGAGTAATGAGTATAGTCATCTCAGCTGACATGCAAACTATACGTGCAAGTAATGCCTGACCGTACAGTTAGTCTGCAGTCATTATGAGCTTTACGTAAATTACACAATGACTGCAGACTATAGTATAGCTAATACCTTTACAACAACACGGTCTTTACTTGTCTGATTTTCTTTGATGATCCTGAGAAGGCCGATTGGCCCGCGACCTAGTGAGTAATGAGTAGGCCTACGTCATCTCAGCTGACATGCAAACTATACGTGCAATGCTGTGACCGACGACCGTAGAGTCACACCAATCCTCCCTATAAAGCAGTCGCTTTTGGGAATACAACAGTTATTAAGCCCTTTTATTAAAGATGTATGTTGTGACATTGATTTTAATCACATTACTGTTTCATAAACTACCAGTTCATAAACTACTCAAAATAGGTTTATTCTGAGTTATGCACTACCACGCGTCGGACGACGATATAGGCACCGCCCGTGACTTTGTTTAATGTAAATCACTGTAAAAACAAAAGTAAATAACGTTGGATGGAAAAGTGAGCATTTATACCATAGCTCTATAGTTATACCTAGACTTGCAGAATGTCAAATAGAAAAAGAAATCACACAGTTTGGGACAGCTTTTTTAAGATTTCAGCTTCAAAATTGTGAAATAAGCCGATTGCGCGACCTACGTCACGTGACCCCTGTTGGTGTAAACACACACGTAATCCTCCATAGGAAAGGGTGGTACGGTAGGCCTACACGATGATTAATGCATTTAATTTATTCGATCGAGGCTTTTCTTGCTCGAAATATGTGAAAGATATTCCGGAGTTTGTACCAAAGACCTTCAAGTGGCTGAATAAAGCCAGTAAGGACAGTTCCAGCAAGTCTTGAAAATTGTAAAAGTACCGTATAAATGTGCACGATGTGTACAGCGCACGACGGAACGTTAGGCCAGACGACCGCAATCACCACACACTTTTCAACACAAAAATTTCAAAGTTTTGAAGCTGAAGTCCTCCAAAGAAATTGCTTTCCCAAACTGTGTGATTCCTTTGCCTATTTGAAATTCTGCAAGGCTAGGTATAAATGCTCACTTTTCCAACGTTGTTTATCCTTTTTACAGTGATTTAGGCCAACATTACGAACAAAATAACACACGGGTGGCTACATAATAGTCGTCCGACGCCGGTAGTGCATGGCTAACAAAAAACTTTTTAGAAGAATTCTGTTAATTTATGAAGCAGAGATGTGATTTAAATTAATGCCACAACATACTACTATAGGGGCTGATTAACTAATTCATCGAAAGTAAAACCGACTGTTTTCGTACTCACTCTGTGTCACTGCCTATGCTTTTACACGTTATTTTTTTAACCAGCTGTATGATGTCATACCCGATAGGAGGTCACGTGACCGCATGTAAACATTGCCGCGCAATCGGTCTATTCTTGTGTTCAAAAGTGTGTGATCGCGGTCGCTGGCCCAAACGTCCCGTCGTGCAACTATCACTACCGCATCGTGATACATTGAACATTCCTCGCAAAATTGAAGGAACTGTCCTCGGGCATACTGGCTATAAGCCACTCGAAGGTCTCACCGTCTCTGGTACAAACTCTGGCAATGTTTTTTCACAGATTTTGAGAAAGAAAAGCCTCGATCGAATACAACAATCGTCATGTACCTTGCCGCACTTTAGGACGTCGTGTTTGTTTACGTTTAATACCCACTATACATGTCACGTGACTTGGAGAGCGCAATCGATCTATTAAAATAACTACATCAAATCACATACCGGTGTATTCTAGTTCATATCATATGGGTTTTTTTCCCTTGAGCAAACTCAGTTCGTTTTTAAGGAATACCCAGACAGATACGTAAACTTTATCATGACTCCGTAGTGACAAAGCTCGGAACTTCGTTTTAGGCTTTGTGTGACTCAAAACAAGTCCCTTGTTGCCTGTTTTAACTTGTGATGAGGGCTGGTTACTTGTAGTTGGTTGCGCGATGATAAACGATGATAAACGCAGGACACACGTACATATGTACAAACGTACATGCAATTCATTTAAAAAACATGGTTCCTGGCCCCCAGTGGAATGATGTCCCCCCCCCCCCCCCCGCGGCTCCCAAGTGAACAAATCCTTGCCGACAACAATCTTATTGTGGGGACTTGGAGCCAATGTTAGATACTTGCACTTGTATAGCTAATAATTATTTTAAATCCTTCAATTATAAGTTTTACCGCAAAACGTATCCGAAATGTTATGACACGCGCATGCAGCTCATTCGACGTCGTCGACAGGCACAGCTCGACTCCGTACTCCCGGGGCCAGCGGCTCCTGTTCAGTTGAAGCACCGTACCCCCATGCGTGTACAAGAATTAAGGCACCCTGAAATGTTTAAAAAATACAGTAATGTGTTCAAATGAAAAGTGTGGCCATTTCCGGGCATCTGCGGAACACAGGGTTACGCCCGGCGGCTGTTTGATTAGTCTGGTTTGTTGACATCGTACGCTAAGCTTATTAGCTTTGATATAATTGCAGATGTGTTCATTAACTTCAAGTAGGCCTAGTTGTAGTTGCTGCATGACGGTGTGATTTGTATTTTCGACTACAATTATTCAAAGAAATTCTGAGGAATTTCCAGGACAGATCTAAGGAAATTTTTGGAAAATCCAAGGAAGAAATGTGCCAATCTAAAAAATGTGAACATATTTAAGACCTGTTTTGTCCTTGTGAGGGTGAATCGAAGCGTTAGACGGTGTTGGTGTGCTCTACGGTGCAAGCTCCGCAGTTGCATGACCGGGCGACCCGTTTGCTACTACTAGCCTAATACTATCAATGGTTTAAACAAAAATACTAGAATAGGCCTACTCCATGTTTGTGACTCTACTGAGCTTGCTGATAATTGTTTATCATTGTTCATAAATAAGGTTGACAGAATATGGTCTAATGTATGCTCTCAGGTGCTCCCGTCTGTTTCTGAATCCCTGCAGTGCCCGAGAGTGTTCTGGTCATGTCCGGGTCGAACAGCTCACTATAGGCCTAGTGAAGATGGGCAGCAAATTATAGGCCTATGCGTTTTCCTAATAAGGTCTTGCTCTCTGGACCCCTTACCATCCTGTGGCTGGAAACATACATACCCTGCATCCAGTTATCACACTCATTGTTAAAGCTTCTCTCTCAAACAGGTCAATTCCCCAATCTCAAACACTCCATCATCATCCCTGTTAGAAGAAGAGTTCTCTAGATCGCAATGAGCTGCCGAGTTATCGGCTGTGGCTAACAAGTTGTCGAAGGTTATCGAGAAGGCAGCTACATGTCAAGGACCATAATAGCAATGGCCGGCCTTGGAGAACAATTCCAGGCGTACAATCACAGTACAGAGACTGCCCTTTAGAGTCGGAAAACGACACCCTCCTGCCCCTTGGTAATGCCAAATCTACTCATGGTATTACTCGACATGTTAGATGCCTTCGACACAGCAGACCGTGATATCTTCCTGCAGAGACTTCAGAGCCAATTCAGAATTGATGGTAGTGTGAACGTACAACTCAAGCTTCTATTCTAGGTGACATTTCTTGGGAACACATCTTTACCAAGGCGTTTGAAGTGGTCGGATCTGGGGACATATCCACAACCCATAATTATCCAGCTCAAATAAATCTATACTTTTCAATGCCCCAGTGGAGTAACCAGAGAGGGTGTATTGACAGGGGGCTGGGTGCGGGAGCCCCCCCCCCCCCACACACACACACACACTCAGAACCCAATGACTCTTGTCCCCCCCCAAAAAAAAAAAAAAAAAACTAATAATAATAACATTAATAATAATAATAAATAAATAAATAAATAAATAAATAAATAAATAAATAAATAAATAAATAAATAAATAAATAAATAAATAAATAAATAAATAAATAAATAAATAAATAAATAAATAAATAAATAAATAAATAAATAAATAAATAAATAAATAAATAAATAAATAAATAAATAAATAAATAAATAAATAAATAAATAAATAAATAAATAAATAAATAAATAAACAAATAAATAAATAAAAATAAAAAATGAAAAATAAAAGTTTAAAAAAATGCACAACTTTCTCCCAGTTCATAGAGCTTGGGACATCCACCCATAAATATAGATGATGGGTCGACATAAAAGTTATAACTTACAAGGTTATCCCCTCCTTTATTTTCTTATGACAGACTTGATGGTTCTGTTTCCATTTGGACATTGGTCGTAAATCAAACTGATTGTTCTTCTTTTTCATTTTCTTTTCGATTCATAGAAAACATCTGTAAACATCAAGTGAAAACGATTCCAAACAAAAAATTAAATGTCATATAACATGGAAAACAAGGGTGTGTATAGTGTGTAGCCTTAGAGTCTTTCAGCCTTTGGGTCGAAGGTGAGGCCATTAAAATGTGTTGCACTTATACCACAGGTCATTTTGGTTGGTAAGCAGCTTGCAATGTCCAGCTAATTCCTTTTTTTTTTACAAAACATTTGTTTAATGTTAATTTTGTCTTTTGCTATTTATATACGTATCTTCTAGAATATGACAAAAAACAATAAAAGGGGACCACTTTGCATCTGTTACGTTAGGATTTTTTTCTTCAATAATTTGAGTTGCTACCTCAAATTGATTGAAATTCGAAGGTGAATTTCAAACTTAATAAATTTCAAATTTATAAACTCAGACTATGTCGCAAAGGTGCGGATGCCGCAAAAGTGTGCCTATTGTGTTTGTTGTCATTTTCTTCAACATGACAATTAATAATACATTTTGTGTGAGCAAAGACAAATACTTACTCATCAGTTTCTGTACTCAATAAACTTAAACACCAGACGACTTTGCACCAGGACTGCGTACCTGTCTCCATGACACTGCGTAAAACGGTGACTTAACAACTTTAAGATTATTGGCTCAACAAGGTGTCCCAGTGAACTGTTCACATATAGAATGAATCACAGCATTACATGATGCATGTAGCCAGGTCCATACATTGGCTGCATCAAGCTACTTCTGGAAGCTGGAGATGCATCTGCCTTGGATAGTCCTGCGCCCGAAACTTAATTTTTTGGGGCCGCGCAAAAGGTCCTGTATACCAAAAACTTCACCCCATCAACCATACCCCGTTTTGTCTTCAAACGAGGGTTAAAACGATGCGATGACATTGGGAGTAAGAATTCCCTAAACGGTTCAACATACTGCAGTTTGCAGTACGGTCGGAAATCCGAGTCTTTAAAAACAAACAAAAATACTTATCTGAAGCTTTCTTTTCTCCCATTATATCTTCTAAAGGTTGTTCCCACAAAATAAAATAATCATCAGGCCCGTAGTAGTAAATCTAGACACCCATTCAGGAAAGGTTGTTACTAATCCCGTCCTTATCTGACCTTATCTCCAATCAATAACGCACAGTCCTACGGTAAGCCCCGCCTCTCACAACCAACCCCCAATTCCCAACCTGAATGTAGACTTTGGATTGGCCAAAAAGCTATCCTACATGTCAGGCCATATATCAAGGAAGGTGGTACACCAATTCAAAGATTCTGTGGCTAAGTCATCAGGGGCGGTCATGTGGTCATGTGGTGGGCCTGTGTGAACGCTACAAGACCTTTGCTCAGCATTGGGGTTGAATTACGACTATCCTGGGCCGGCAAAAAGCAAAACAAAAACAGCCGAAAAAAAGTCGGCAGCGCCCCGGTCAATAACTACAAGAATAATGAGGCTAGAGAGAATTTTCTGTTACCTGCAGTTAGCTGCGATAGTCCTGCATCCGAAAATGTAGTTTTCCCAGCCAGCCAGAGCCTTCTTCCACCTTGAAACGCCCACGGAGCGGGCTGCTCCGAATGTCCTTCAAACGCATGTCTTACGGCACTTTTGTACGTGAGTGAAAACAAGACTAACATGGAGGATGCCAGGGTCCGCGGAGTGAGGACACCTCGAGGATGTCCAGTGGATACCGGCATGCTGTGTGTACGTCAACAATAGTCAAGCCGGTGTGCTGGACCGTTGATATTTTGTTCTTGTTTGTCAGACAGTTCTTTGGTCCAAAATCCGGTTGAACTCTGGTTTGAAAAACAATTCGGGGCATGCTTGCTTGCTGGTCATTTTCAAAATGAAGGAACTTCTGCACGGCCTCAACAAATTGGATTTTCGGGTGCAGGACTATCCAAGGCAGATTGTTTCGGCACAATGTTCCTCGTGCATGGTTGATAAGAGGCTAATTTGCTGGGGGTAGTAGCCCTACTCCCCAGCCGCTCGCGTGGCGTACAATTAAACCACAGTCCCACACGTAGCACGAGTCGGAAGCCCTTGAGTAGGTCTTTCCAATAGTATCAAACTTGTTTAAATCCATCATTTTGATGAGGGTGATATGGCAGTTGGTATGATGTTTTTGTTTGTCAGACAGCTCTTTGGTCCAAAATCCGGTTGAACTCTGGTTTGAAAAACAATTCGGGGCATGCTTGCTTGCTGGTCCTTTTTTGGAAACGAAGGACCTTCTGCACGGCCCAACAAATTAAATTTTCGGGTGCAGGACTACCCAAGGCAGATACTGGTACAAGTTGTGTTTCTGTGGCATACTTAGTTCCGGAGTTATGATCAAACATAGTGTGATTTTTGTTCCGAACCTTGTTTCGGCACAATGTTCCTCGTGCATGGTTGATAAGAGGCTAATTTGCTGGGGTTAGTAGCCCTACTCCGCAGCCGCTCGCGTGGCGTAAAATTAAGCCACAGTCCCACACTAACACGAGTCGGGAGCCCTTGAGTAGGACTTTCCAACAGTATCAAACTTGTTTAAATCCAACATTTTGATGAGGGTGATATGGCCGTTGATGTTGTTTTTGTTTGTCAGACAGCTCTTTGGTCCAAAATCCGGTTGAACTCTGGTTTGAAAATAATTCGCGGCATGCTTCCTTGCTGGAGTCATTTTCAAAATTAAGGAACTTCTGCACGGCCCCAACAAATTGGATTTTCGGGTGCAAGACTATCTAAGGCAGATACTGGTACAAGTTGTGTTTCTGTGGAATGATTAGTCCCGGAGTTATGATCAAACATAGTGTGATTTTTGTTCCGAACCTTGTTTCGGCACAATGCTCCTCGCGCATGGTTGATAAGAGGCTAATTTGCTTGGGGGTAGTGGCCCTACTCCTCAGCCGCTCGCGTGGCGTACAATTAAGCCACAGTCCCACACGTAACACGAGTCGGGAGCCCTTGATTAGGTCTTTCCAATAGTATCAAACTTGTTTAAATCCATCATTTTGATGAGGGTGATATGGCCGTTGGTATGATGTTTTTGTTCGTCAGACAGCTCTTTGGTCCAAAATCCGGTTGAACTCTGGTTTGAAAACAATTCGGGGCATGCTTGCTTGCTGGTCATTTTCGAATCGAAGGACCTTCTGCACGGCCCAACAAATTAAATTTTCGGGTGTAGGACTATCCAAGGCAGATACTGGTATAAGTTGTGTTTCTGTGGAATACTTAGTCCCGGAGTAATGATCAAACATAGTGTGATTTTTGTTCCGAACCTTGTTTCGGCACAATGTTCCTCGTGCATGGTTGATAAGAGGCTAAATTACTGGGGGTAGTAGTCCTACTCCTCAGCCGCTCGCGTGGCGCGTACAATTAAGCCACAGTCCCACACGTAACACGAGTCGGGAGCCCTTGATTAGGTCTTTCCAACAGTATCAAACTTGTTTAAATCCATCATTTTGATGAGGGTGATATGGCCGTTGATATGTTGTTTTTGTTTGTCAGACAGCTCTTTGGTCCAAAATCCGGTTGAACTCTGGTTTGAAAAACAATTCGGGGCATGCTTGCTTGCTGGTCCTTTTTTGGAAACGAAGGACCTTCTGCACGGCCCAACAAATTAAATTTTCGGGTGCAGGACTACCCAAGGCAGATACTGGTACAAGTTGTGTTTCTGTGGCATACTTAGTTCCGGAGTTATGATCAAACAGTGTGATTTTTGTTCCGAACCTTGTTTCGGAACAATGCTCCGCGCGCATGGTTGATAAGAGGCTAATTTGCTGGGGGTAGTAGCCCTACTCCCCAGCCGCTCGCGTGGCGTACAATTGAGCCACAGTCCCACACTTAACACGAGTCGGGAGCCCTTGATTAGGTCTTTCCAACAGTATCAAACTTGTTTAAATCCATCATTTTGATGAGGGTGATATGGCCGTTGATATGTTGTTTTTGTTTGTCAGACAGCTCGTTGGTCCAAAATCCGGTTGAACTCTGGTTTGAAAACATTGCGGGGCATGCTTTCTTGCTGGTCATTTTCGAAACGAAGGACCTTCTGCAAGGCCCAACAAATTGGATTTTTGGGTGCAGGACTTCCCAAGGCAGATACTGGTACAAGTTGTGTTTCTGTGGAATAATTAGTCCCGGAGTTATGATCAAACATAGTGTGATTTTTGTTCCGAACCTTGTTTCGGCACAATGCTCCTCGTGCATGGTTGATAAGAGGCTAATTTGCTGGGGGTAGTAGTCCTACTCCTTAGCCGCTCGCGTGGCGTACAATTGAGCCACAGTCCCACACTTAACACGAGTCGGGAGCCCTTGAGTAGGTCTTTCTTAAATCCGGTTGAACTTTGGTTTGAAAACAATTCGGGGCATGCTTGCTTTCTGGTCATTTTCAAAATGAAGGACCTTCTGCACAGCCCAACATATTAAATTTTCGGGTGCAGGACTATCTAAGCCAGCAAAAAACGCCGAAAAAAAGTCGGACGCACCACGGTCAATAACTCCAGAAAAGATGGAGCTAGAGATAATTTTCTTTTACCTGCAGTTAGCTGTGATAGTCCTGCATCCGAAAATCTAGTTTCCCCTGGCAGCCGGGGCCATCTTCCGCCTTGAAACGACCAGGGAGCGGGGCTGCTCCGAATGGCTGCTCCGGGATCCTGACAAGTCTGACACTGTTGGAAAGCCCTGTTCGTGGGCTTTCTGAAAATGCCGGGCTTTGGGCTGTGGGATAGATATGGAGGATGCCAGGGACCGCGGAATGAGAACACCCCGAGGATGTCCAACGCATACGGGCATGCTGTGCTTACGTCAACAATAGCCGAAGCCTGTGTGTGCTGGACAGAAGCCAGCAAAAAAAAAAACGCCGAAAAAGAAGTCGGCAGCGCCACGGCCAATAACTCCTGAAATAATGGGGCTAGAGAGAATTTTCTTATACGTGCAGTTAGCTGCCATAGTCCTGCATCCGAAAATCTTGTTTTGCCGGCCAGCCAGGGCCATCTTCCGCCTTGAAATGACCAGGGAGCGGGGCTGCTCCGAATGCCCTTCAAACGCCTGTCTAGTGGCACTTTTTTACACGAAGCTGTAACAGAGGGAAAACAAGACTTAACAACGTCTCTATCTCCCAAAATATTGGCAGGATCTGTTCGAAAGCCCTACTCATGGGCTTTCTGAAAATGCCGGGCTTAGGGCTACGGGATAAATAGGGAGGATGCCAGGGACCGAGGAATGAGGACACCCCGAGGAATTCCAGTGCATGCGGCCGTGCTGTGTGTACGTCAACAATAGCCAAGGCCGGTGTGCTGGACCGAAGCCAGCAAAAAAAAAACGCCTAAAAAAATAGGCAGCGCCCCGTTCAATAACTCCAGAAATAATGGGGCTAGAGAGAATTTTATTGTACCTGCAGTTAGCTGCCATAGTCCTGCGTTCGGAATTCTAGTTTTCATGGCCATCCAGGTCAATTTTCCACCTTGAAACGACCACTGAGCGGGGGTGTTCCGAATGCCCTTCAAACGCATGTTTCATGGCACATTTTGTACAAAAAGCTACAGTAGAGTGAAAACAAGACTTAGCAACGTCTCTATCTCTCTCAATATTAGCGGGATCTTGACAAGCATAACACTGTTGGAAAGCTCTACTCATGGGCTTTCCGCAAATGCCAAGCTTTGGGGCTGCGGGATGAGTTTGGGAGGATGCTAGGGACCGCGGAATGAGGACACCCCGAGGATGTCGAATACGGGCAAGTGTGTGATGTACGTGAACAGTAGCCAAAATGGTTTGCTGGACCGAAACCAGCAAAATAACCCGGCCGAAAAAAACAAAATCAGCAGCGCCCCGGTCAATAACTCCAGAAATAATGGGGCTTAAAACAATTTTCTTTTACCTGCGGTAAGCTGCAATAGTCTTGCATCCGACAATGTAGTTTTCCCGGCCATCCAGGGCGATCTTCCTCCTTGAAACGACCACATGCTCCGAATGCCCTTCAAACGCATGTTTAATTGCAATTTTGTACACAAAGCTGTAACAGAGTGAAAACAAGACTTAGCTGATGCAGAGTTCATGCCTGGAAAGCAGTTCTCTCGGGACAAGAGCCACAACTCCTGAAAATATGGGAGTAATACGACATTAAAATCCCAGGTTCAAAACAATATATTTAACCGTATAACATTGTTGATCTTTTTGACCGAGTTCCACCTTCCTCAACACTTCATATCACTTGAGTTTATTTTTATTGTCATTATTTATTTTCTCTCCAGAAATTCATTAAAAACACAACAAAATGCACATTAGATGTGGAGAAGGCTAGACTGAGGAGGAAAATACAATTCATGTCCTACAACGAAGAGGTTCAGTTTGCCAATAAAAAGGTTTTAAAAAGTTTTGGACAAGCATTTACTCATGAATCATTAAAAACATTAACATTAACAGACTTTAGATTGTATCACGGAGAAAACTGCTGACTGCCACTTTGAATGAAGAAATATATGTTAAACAATGAGTGTTGATGGGCAAGGAGTTCCTCAAGGCAGGCAGGCTGAGAAAAAAAGATTTTTGAAACTGTTACATCTAGAGAAAGGAATTTTGAATGTAGGAAAATCTCTATGTTGGTTAATTTGAAACAAAGAGTTGTCAATGCTGGTGTGATTATAAAATATTTGATAACAAAAACATAGACTCAACAGTTTTCTCCTTAATTCAAGCAATGTAAGATTTAGCTGTGTCAACCATTGAGAGTAGATCAGGTAACCAACCTGATCATGGTTAATTGAGTTTCGTCTACAAATGAATCTTGTCAAATCACGCTGAATGAGCAAAAATGGGCAAAAAACAGTCAAAAACGCCCGCTAGTGACGATTTTTGGAAACTTGATTGACGTCATCATGTAGAACTCGGTGACATGAACATTTATGGCAAGTTTCATCAAAATCGGTCGAACACTTTAAAAATACTATGTGCCCCACAAGCCCGGTGTCGCATGCAATTATGTCCTCTATGCAATACTATCCAGCGGACATTATTGCATATGCAATACCGTCCGCCGGACGATTTTGCATATGCAATCGTGTCCGCCTGGGCGCTGCTGCATAATGCAATTGTGTCCGCCCGGACACATTTGCATATGCAATCGTGTCCGCCACCGTGCGAAACGGTCCTCGAAGCCTATGGTCAAATATTCGGCGAAAACAAGCACCAGGCACGGCGGGCCCGTGGAAATTTTGCTTGTCCATGACACCCCCGGGTTATGTTTATAAATATGTCAAAAGATTTAAAATAGAAGAAAAAATAAAGCGCTGAAACCGTTGCAGTAAGCTGCAATCATAATGATACGTGAATATTCATGCTGCACATGTGCATACTTACGTTAAGTGCATGCACGCTCGACCTCGCTGACGCACATACATAAGCATGGACGGTTTTGCATAGCCCCGGACACGATTGCATATGCAAAAGTGTCCGGAGCGGACAGTATTGCATGGCGGACACAATTACATCTGACACCGGTCCTGATAGGGTTAACAGTATTTCAGGCAGAAATATTCATATGGAAGATTAGTATAGGCATGAACTTCATAATCGGTCAGCTTTCAAACTGACACTGATAGATTATAACGAAAAATGGATGTATTCTGTTAGGCCCTATGAATGATTTGCAATAACGTTTGAAATAAATATGCTAATAATGAAACAGAATTTGTAACCGAATTTGTCTGGAGCAGTCATACAACTGGACCAATCTACACTTTTAGAATGCCCTCAGGACTCTCCATTATTATGTAACATTTTTGTTACGACATAGAGTCGTTGTTGGGGTAGGCCTACCGGGTACCGCTTAACGCCGTGGTTGATTTGACGAAGCACCCAGCTGGTCAGTGGGACCGCCTTGAAAACAGTCAGTACTAGTACTAGGGACATTTCACATTATGTTGTGCATATTGCAATGACCATTGTGTCACAAAGCCCCCATGTGTGGCTCCAAACAACAGTAGTATAAAAGGTGAACATGCCAAAGTACGACCCATGGAATAAATGGGTAACAAATCTTGATTTCTGGTATATATACCGATAATTATTTACAAAATGTGTCCTCAAACTCTCGTTATCGGCAGTTCCAATAAAAATAGTCTGCTTAAAACTCTTATTCATTGTAGACAATCATATAGCAAGTTCTCTTTTTGTTACATCCACAATTTGCTAAAATCTTTTAAATTAATCTCCAAAAACTAAATTATTTCCTTTCCAATCAAACAACAATCGGCCAAATCCTTCGTTTGACATTAATTTGCAAAAACAAATTTTCTTTTCCAATCAACAAATCTTTTAAATCCCTCGGTCTAATGACCACAATATATCGTATTTTCTGAAGACAACTCTTCACTCTTAAAAATTTAGCGATGTGTCCCCTACCAAAATTTTGCCCGTAACTTGTTGACGTTAGTCCGATCACCGCGAAATTGCCTGACTTTTCCCCAAAATATAATAGGGTCATGTTGGCAAAGAATAGTATCGGGGTTATCTGTTGCCACGGCAACCATTTGTTTGACCTTGGGTCACACGATTTTGTTGTTTTTATTGATTTGTTTGACTTTTTGAACATTACTCCCAAATGTTTTTGTAATTCTATGCCAGAAAAGTGATAGCGATGAATCACGTGATAGTCTGAAATGCTTTTGAGAATTCAACTTAATTAATGCGATGAATTAATGGGATAAACTAATGGATTATATCGCCTCCAACTGTGACTCCAGTGATTAAATTAGTTTGGAATTATATTGATCATGTTAAAATGAACATATTTGCCAAGGTTCAAAACATTCGGACGAAACATACAGAAAGTATTTTGACTAAAATGGGCAAAGAACAGTCAAAACGCCCTCTAGTGACGGCTTTTTAAACATTTGTTGACGTCATCATGTAGACCTCTGCAAAATGAACATCATATTTGGTTTTGATGAAATTTGATCTAAATGGGACAACAACAAAAAATTGGAAAACACGGAGGGTGCACTTTGTCCCCCCGGTCCGCGTACACCCCAAAATAGCCCGGTCATGATTGGGTAAAAGCCATGCATGGTCGGTCAACCTCTTTCTTCACGGGCTGTGGTTGGGGAAGTTGTAGAAACTTAAACAGAAAAGCATTATGTTTGTTTCTCCTCAACAGTAGAACTATGTTCTTGTTTTTCAGCCCCATATAAAAACCTGGAATTTATGCCATATTGTTTGTCAATTAAATGGTCTAAACATTTATACAGCAATTTATACAGCAAAAGACTCATTTTCAAAGTAAATTTTCTTTTGATACTATTAAAATACTAAACCAACTAAATAAATAACAACAATTATCTAACTTACGGTTAAGGGGACTTTTTAAAGCATATAGACCTCATCAAGTGTCTGCCGGTTATCTTTATTTTAAGTTGACCTGAGGTAATTAACACCAATGCAGATTGCACAAGAGTACAAGGAGAAATTCAGAACGTAGAATGTCTGTCTCACTGCAAGTAGGTTCTGTTGTGACCGTGAACCAAGCCCCAAAAGTAACAAGAATTTCTCCTGATCCCTCAACCACGGCATTCTCTCTCCCAAACAATAGATGTACTCTTCAAACCTGCACACTCTCACTCAGTGCACACACTCTCATCCAAAAGTTAGGCTCACTCAACAATGGCATCTAATTAACTATTTACACATGTAAATTCACTTCGAATATCCATTGAACTGAAAGTAGTAATCAAATCAAAATACATAAATCTTAAAGTAACACACAAAAATAACCCATGTCTACTACTAGAAGTATGCTCGGTGATATGTATTTTAAAATACTGAAAACATTGTAGGCCTACTTAATATAGATTTTTAAAAAAAATCCTTCAAAATAAAAAAAAAAGGGGGCGAGAAAGAATTTTGACCAACTTAAACTGCATGGATTCTGATTTGCCCGCACACGCGCCTGGCCGCGCTTTGGATTCGCGATGGAATTCGCGTCTGGTCGCAATTTCGTTGGTGTGTGCATGTGAATTGGGCTTAAATTTGCGGCTGGGAATACCATATTATTCCAGAGGTTCGTCAGGTCGCCGGTGGTGGCGCCATTTGATTTGTGATGGAGCCCGATGACACTGCTGATACAGCGAAACCGGAGCACCTAAATATTAAGGGGAAAAAGGGATATTTTCAGCGACTTTGTTCATTTTTCAGCATGGCCGCGCACTTACTCTCTATTGCTTTTGTCTCATACATGATTTATCTGGCTTGGCCTTTCTCAAGTAAGTCAAATTATATTTTATTTTCTTAAAATTTGTTGGGCCTGATGTCGTGATGATCAGCAAGACAGCATTGCTGGTACGGACGGGTTACCCTTGCTTGCGTAAGGCAGCTAGCCGTCTACAATTTACAAAGACGGTTCTAAATAAATAACTAAATTAACAAACTCAAGGGAGTCAAGGTCAGAAGATGTAGGCCTATATAGTTTGTACGAATGTTACATTGATTGGTAATATAATTGAGTCAAATGTAACGGACATCGTATCGTTACAGATTTTTTTCAACACGCTGTTAAATATTTCACCTCATAATTATGAGATGAGACCTGCAAAGTGCAAGTCTCTTGCATATATTCAAATAATTATTGTTGGCACCCTTTTGGATTAACACACACGCACACACACATCCTTACACATGGCCAGTTGCGGGGTACTTCATTGTTCAACTTATTGTCCCTTTTCTAAAGAATTCCCTTGTGGGGTCCTTTTGTTCCTATTGAATTTACCTTGTGGGGTCCATTGTTCTTTTGTTGTCAGGACCCCACAAGTGCTGATGTGTAAGCCCACACACACACACACACACATTGGATTTAGGGAGGAAACATGAGTTGAGTTTGAACATTTGAATGAGGCCTAACATTTGAATACAATGGTTAAAATTTGCACTGTCTTCTGGCCCCATCACAGATTCTGATTACGATTTAGTTGTGTTTTTTTGTTTTTTGTTTTTTGTTTCAGGTCTATTTTCATGGCACCCAGTACTCATGTCCATTGCGGTAAGTTTACAAGGAAAAAAAAAACCCAACTAGCTTACTGCAGCAATCACAGCTCCGTCTAATGTTGTGTTCTTTGTGTTTACTGGGCTAAATTTCACAAAGCACGAGTTGTCAATACTGCATTGGCACTTAAGATCAGTCTTAGCTCTTTGTGAAATCAAACCCATGATGTGCATACAAATAGACCTTATGCACCAGACGTCATTTGAGTAGAGCCCTCATGACAGAGGTCAAAAGAAGGTTGCTCATTGGCCCCATTGCTTCATCATAGTTGTTACCACCGCGATGGCGGCCTGATGACGTCAATGCATTAGGTCCATTTTAAGGTATTTTTATTGTAAAAAATGTAATAATCACTTGTCATAACTATTTTGATGATTTTTTTTATTATTTTGTTGTTTTAATGTTAATTGCCCGTCACAAGGCATAAAGCCACTCTAGGTGAGGGCTACAAGGAAAAGAGAAAGAAAGCAGAAGAAAATAGGGCAAAAAAAAACTGTTTACATTCTGCTTGAATTGAGAAAGATTATAGCCTGTGTTTTTTTTATTTTTACAGTTTGCTTTCCTGATGACAGAAGCCATACTGTTCTTCTCACCAGACAGCAACCTTGTCCCTAAAGCAGTCCGCAAAACCAAAGTCACCTACCACTGGATCACCAACACAACGGCTGTCCTGTGTGCCATTTCTGGTCTTGTAATCATCATCGTCAATAAAGAGTTGAACGGCTACCCCCACTTCAAGAGCTGGCATGGGGTATTCGGTGTGAGCACCGTGGTGTACGCCTGCATCCAAGCCTGCGCTGGAGCGACCCTCCTCTACCCTAAGCTGACTGCTGGGATGGTCAAACTGGCCGATCTGAAGCTGTACCATGCCACCTCGGGCTTGGTGCTATTCACCCTAGCCTGTGGGACTCTGGTGTTGGGGCTGTTCACCAACTGGTTCTCCAAAAATGCTCACGAAACAGCCTGGTATATCTGCATTGGAATCGTCGCCTGGATATCGTTGGTCATCATGAACCAGGTCACGCAAGCATACTTGCCTAAATCTCTCAAGAAAGCCTCACAGCAGTATTGATATTGAAAGATAACTTTCAACTTACAGCCACAAAAATGTTTAATGATGGAGCTAGCGCTCTGCTTCTTGCTTTGTTTTTAGTGTAGTCTGACTGCAATGGCACAAAAGCGACTCTTTTTATCTGTTTGATTTATTGGCATGTCATTATTGTACTAAGTCAAGCCCTCGAAATCACACGTGTAGTCTACAAACCAAAGTTACCCATACTCTGTCTGACCAACCTCGTTCGCAGGGTGATCGATCATGCTGCGATATCTTTTCCCAGCATGCCTTGCTCAATCATAACCGCTGGACTTGTGAAATTAAAATCTCCCCCAAAAATGAGAGATTTTAATTCATCCTGTGGCAGATCCACTCTACACGCCCGTTCAAAATGGTAGCCTGCAAAAGAGGCATTGAGTCATACAGCAACTGGTTCCCTTTCATTCTTCTTCGATTTTGTGACCTGTCTAACTGTATGCAGTTTAGGGTTACTGTGTAAAAACATGATTAATTTAGAGTGGGATCACTTCAAAATAATTTTGAAATTTTTGAAACGCCCGGGCTAAGTGCCCTACAAGCGCTCAAAAGTTGTTAATAAGTGTACGCACAAAACTTTGGGTAGCCAATCAGCACAACTTTTCAGTGCTTTCCTTTTCGTGACGAGAGGTATTGATACAGCGCGCTTCCAATGGTAGGGAGGTTGCTGACCGACGTTCTTTGGTAATGGTCAGCAGCAATCTCTTCCAACTCAACTTCTGTAACAGTTGAGAAATCACAATAAGGATCTTCCAGCTTCTGAGCTCACCTCATTTTAGATATACAAATATTGACTGCTTCAAGAACTATGGTTAAAACTACAACTCTACGAGGTGATCCCCGGAGTGGTCTATTTTCACTCTCGGGATCAGCGAGGGAGTAGTAGTTTTGACCATAGCATGAGTAAAAGCAATCAACATTTGTTTTATAAAGTACATGTAATTGGTTGTCACAACACCTCTTCCATTGATTCTATCTGTTGATTGGCGAATAGCGTGTCACATGGTGAGGTGTGTATTTTTACTCTTGTAAAATTGTACATTGACCAGACCAACTATTCAATGATAGCCTAGCAACCTATGTACAAGTGATTGGATACCCCGGTACCCTGACTGCATCGACTTCAAGCATTGATTTGGATAAGCTGTGTAACAACCTTGAACCCGGAGTAATGAAATAATGTGTGCAAGTCAAATAGGTATGGGAACGAAGGTAATAATAGTAGTCTGGTACCCCTCTGACTTTGTCAAAACTCGGTATATAATCCATGATATGTTGATAAATTACGCAGTGTTGAAGTTTTGATGAGTAAAGGTGTTATGTAAATGTTTGTTAGTAAAGTATACGAATAGTATCAACGGAGCAGGTGTTATAAAGCAAATATTGACTGCTTCATCTGGTGGCGCAGTAAAACTAGTCACTCTCAGTGATCCCCGAAGCAGCCTATCCTTCCCTCACCCAGGGAAGATAGGGGGGCTCAGGGGATCACCGAGAGTGACTAGTTTTACTAGGCCATTCAAAGCAGGCAATATTTGTTTTACTATGGGTATAGTGTATTGGTTGCTATGGGTTTAGTGCGTCTTTCTAAAAAAATAAAACATATCATGTGACACACTCTAAACCAATCACAAGGCAGAAGCTGAGTATCGGGTATTCTTATTGTATAATATTCATATACCTTGCAGGGAATGTGATTTGGCGAATTTGAAAATTCCTGAAATTGGTGACTTTTCGAAATCGTGACTTTGGCTTGGGTCGACTCTGTCAACTATTTTGAAAAAGCGCTCGTTCTAGAATTTTGGGTGCGGAGCTTGAAACAGGCAGACTTAGCCTAAGCCGAACTCAAAGCCTCGAAAAGGGTCTATGGGACAGCTCCAGGCCACACCACCTACGTGTCATGTAGGAAGTTTCCAAATACATTTACATGTACATCAACATCAACATGTACAGTGTACTCAATTGGCAATTTTTTTAATTGTTTCTCATAATGCATACCATCACATTACGTGTTTATGCTTAGATAAAACACGCCAACATAAAACTAGAATATTTAGAGCTGTTTAAAAACACTTTTTATTTTTATTTGTTTTATTTCATTATTATTATTATTATTAACAGACTTTTATCAGCCAGGTTTTGTGAGTCATTCTTTATAAAAGTTTCGAAAACAAGAAAATTGATGCAGGGATGAGAAATTTCAGACATAAATAACTGAATATCGATTTGACTGTGTCTCACAGCCTGGTTAAAAAAGTAGCTGTGATTTTCTTATGATATAAATAAGTATTCTTTGATCTACTGCGCTCAGTGTACTGAGGATACTGGTCCCAAAAGCCCCTATAAATTCAATTTATGGGTTACCAAAAGGCAGAAATGCCATCTTTTTAATAACATGTCTCCTTAAATTTGGATCCTAGTTTTTTAAAAAAATGTCAGCAATGAATCTCACCAATGAATCTCGTGCAATCAAACTTTGAGCTGAAGGTAAACGTATCTCAAACTTAATGACTTATTGTTCTTGTAAAACCTGTTTAAATTTACACTGCATGCAACCCTCACAGTCCCTATTCCATCTTAACTTTAACAGCAGGTTTTGTTGGATTTTGTTGGACTGAGGACTGCATGAGTAAACTGATCATGCTTTACATGGGTTCAGGCATACCACCATAATCAGAGTACCACAGTTTGGGTGTTGGGTTACCCATTTGGTGTTGGAATCTGTTACAGTGGGGAAGGATCCTAGTAAACTCAACCCTAACTCTCTTGAGTGATTTACTACGATCCTTCCCCACTCTAACATATTCCAACACCATTATGGGTAACTCAACACCCAAACTGTGGTACTCTGATTATGGTGGTATGCCTGAACCCATGTAAAGCACGATCAGTTTACTCATGCAGTCCTCAGTCCAACAAAGTCCAACAAAACCTGCTGTTAGAGTTTGATGGAATGGAGACTGTAAGGGTTTTAAGTAACCAAAGGTCTTGTCACATGAAACATATGATGGGCAACCAGTTCCAGGCAATCTCAAAGAAGAAAAAAACCTTCACATATTTTTAATGTTCACATAATCTCTCGTGAGTAGTAGACACTGTTCGAATAATGGACCAATGAGCCATTCTTCTCCCATCCAAATCAGTGTAACCAAACCGAGACGGGAGTGGCACATAGTTTGGTGGCTTTTTGGTGTAATGAGAGTTGGTATTTGCTATGAAATTTGCTATTGAAGATGGGGAACCTAACAGAGATGGTGGCAGAATGACAGGTCTATTGTGTCACCTTTTGTATGCGGTGCTGTTGGTTGTCTTCAAGTTAACTGCTAAAGTTGTCTTTTGTGCCAAGCCTTTAGTGCTTTTCTTCTTTTTTTTAACTCAAAATATATGTATTAAAAATCATTAAAAACTGTAATCTAATTGACTATAATTTGCTCATTTGTGCTGAAATAAGTCCATATAATAAATACGATTATAAGCCAAGAAAGTGAAAATCTTAACTTCAGTGAATTTGTTTTTCTTTGGCTCCTTCCAAATTGTTTAAAATTATGGACTGGTTACGTACGTTCGATGTATATTTACATTGTATGCAAACAATGTTCACCAAAAGCAGAGATACAGAAGTGTGACAACCGCAAATAAATCATTGCAAGATTTGTATCAATTTATACACAACATAATACATTCACTATCAGGAAAACCACAGACATGCATAGCAAATGCTCATCTGATATGTCGCACATCTTTTAACTTTACATACCGATACCTTTTTTTACGAGTCAAAACAAATAACTATGTACTTCAACTCGAACAAAAGCTTGCATTGCATTTTCATATGTGTTAATATAATACAGAGTAAAAGTTTAAAAAGAGGACACAGTAGGGTTTACCAGAGGGACATCCAGCTAAAAAATATGACTGAATCAATGCGCCGAGCCTCGTTTACTATAGTGGGCCCCTCAGTATGGAAAAGACATACTTGAGAGAGGCTACTAAATTTATAGGGATTTAAAAAAAAAAAGCGTCCAATCTTGGGGTTATTGAGCCTGAAAATTTGGGTAGAATAGTTTGGTTGGGCTTGGCCCTGATTTTTTGTTTTCTTTTCTTCTTCTTCTTCTTCTTTTGCTCACAAGCGTAGAGCCCCGTTTTCAAGATGGTAGCTTTTCTGTTTGGAAATGGGCACTTCGCGATGGTATTTTCATTTGTGACGAGCGTAACCTTTAAAGGCAGTGGACAATCCCCTTTAAATAAATCTGAAATTTAAATGTCACTGCACAACTGTGTTTTTATTTCAAATGACCGTGATTTTTTTTGTGTGGTTCCTTTTGAATATTTAGCATGTAGCATGTGTTGCTATAGTTGGGTGCACCTCTTGAAAAAGTATGAAAAAACCCAAACGGTGCACTTCAACGGGGCCCAACGCGCGAGGCTTGCACGGTGTGATTTACCACAATAACTTTCTCAGCACATGGACAACCAGTATATCGTTTTTTCTTTAAATGTTGTATACATCAAACGTAACATGTACACAAAGCCTTTTGGAAAACACGGCTTTGGCTTAGGCTCCGGTTTGAACTCCGTCAGTAATTTTGAAATAGTGTACTCTTTCGATACGGGACATCGAACAGGCAGACGGTACCTTAGACGGAGCCGAAGCTTAAACCGTGATTTCGAAAAAACGGTCATACCAGCCTTTCTTGTGAGCTGATACAACCAGAAACCGTCGACGTCTGTGTACTACAGGGAGACACAATGGTGGTGCATGAAGAGGGCGAATATCTTGGGTACATTGACACGCGATTTGAACAACTTTTCAGTAATTGTCACTGAACAATCGACCGAACGGGAACGCCTGATTGTTTTCCATCAGACCCAAAGTCTTCCGCTGTGGATTATAATAACTGGAGTCCGTTGCGGATGTGCACGCCCTGTTTGGTGGTGGTAGTGATGGAGGGTTGAAATGGACACGTGTATCAGTCCGTGGACGGCAGTTTAAACTGTAACCCTTTTGTTTAAACTGGGCGCCGTTCTGTGGCATTGGAGCGCCCATTGTCAATGCGTTCGTGACCGGTGCTCTTTCTAAGCTTCTCATGGGCAAACGTTCGCCATAAGTTTCCCTGCCGTTTCCGCCTCCGTACGTTTGGTGCACTCCGATTGGCGGATTGTTCATTGGCGTTCCCAAGTTATGCGGCATTGGTGGATAATGACACGTGACTGGTTGAGCGTTGATGGGTTGGTTATTTCGCGGAAACTTTAGATGTTCTGACGTCATCCCCGTAAAGCCAACGTCGTTGTGATTAATTTGTGTGCTAGCACTAGAAATTGCCAATGTAGGTATACTGGGGGACACGTATTGTGGCGCATGAAGATGACGGAACGAAGAAGGGTGAGCATCAGACGAAAATCTAGGGTACAGTTGATCAGTCAGGGGTGACGTTCGGTTAAAGTACGGTGAATGTAGCCCAGAATCAGACCATGGGGAATCGGAAGAGGTACTGCACATTTCTCCAACAACCCTCGACTCTGCTAGAATTTCGCAGTTGTGGTTTTTCATTTGTTCGTCACAAGCAGAGGAGGACTCCCCATTGCCGGTGTGTATTCGCTTGCCGGAGTTGTCGCTGGAAGATAGCGTGGCGGGGCCGAGGTGCATCACGAAAGGGGGCGGGATAGAGGAAAAAACGCCATTAGGTCTGTTGAAGAAGCTTGTTCTTTCTGGCGGTACTGTCCGACCACAGGCCGCATACGAACAGGATGGGGGTTGTATACAGTCCGCTTGTGGTGGTCCTGTCCTGCAACGTACATGCACAGTAGAGCCGCCATCTTGTTTTGGGAGACTATGGATCCCAGGTTTATTGGCAGCCACATGTGTTGCTTGCCCTCCTCTGCCACGTTGTGCATTCGTATCTACATCAACTTTTTTCCTACCTGCTAAGTCATATCCCGGAGTAAAAGCTGTCGTGACAGTGGACGGCAAACTACGAGATATTGTAGGGAGAGGAGGAATGTATTCAAAATCCGATAGATCACTTGAGCTGGAGCTAGAATAACCGGGCGGTTCCGATGGCGACGAGCATGGTTCCGGGGACGACAGACGATCCAGCGATAGAGGACTCGGCATACAAGATGGGAATCCACCTGCAGGTGTTAACAACTCCCCGGCACCCAATGTTTTATCCCCTTCAAAGTAGGTATCAAGATCCAAGTCCTTGGTCAAGCACGGGAGGGGGAGAGTTCTATCCAGTAATGGCACGGCGGTACAGACACGGTTTGGTGGCGCGCTGTTGGTCTCAGAAGTACGGGCGCATTTCCGGCGACGTCTTCGTTGAGTTTCTCCCTCTGCGTCGCTTGATGACTCACTGGATGAACTCAGGTAGCCAGCCTCGAGCTGCCGCTGCTTTCTCGCCAACGCCATTCGTCTTTGCGCTGAGAGCGCCCGCTCTCGAGAATTCTTCGTGGCTTTTGACTGAGCAAGCTGCGTGCCATCAACCGAGACTGCAACGACGGATGGGGTGTCCGTGGCTGATGGGTTTGCACTGATTATTGGATGACCAGCAGCAGGCGGTCGGGATGTCAGTGAGCGAATGCCGAATAAAGATCCCACAGCACATCGGTATAACGCTTCGTCTAGTTCGTTGCGCTCGCCAGGTGGCACTGCCGTGCAGACCTGGTTCGGCGGTGGTTTCTCGCGGCAAGTGAGGCACTTACTGTCCTCGCGGCAAGGTGTCTCTCCACTGTGTGGCGATGACTTCTGAACCGTCTTGGTGAAGGGATGATTTACAGGGAGACACGTCGTTTTACTTTCAATGATCTTCGACTGAACACTACTTTTCTGGCGACTAGCAGCGTTACATGGCTCGTCAACAGTTGGACACATAGTAGGCCTACTAACAGGCAGGCCAGGAATGCAGGCAGTCGCGTCAGTCTCATTCATGTGGTGATTGACCGTGGACGGCGGGAACTCGACTGGCTCAAATCCGGTAAACTTTCCCACGCTGTGATTGTTGAAAAAAAAAAAAGTAAAGGAAAGTCAATGGGTATTATTTTCTTTCCTTTTCATCCCTCTCACTTGCTAAATAATAGTACAGACAGTATCCTGTCTGGGTCAACAGGAAAGAGTTCAACCGAGTATCCTATCTGACGCGCTGGGTAGGCCTACGTGAATTGCGATGATAATTAAACTGCAATAGGAAGTGCTGGCAAAATAAATACCAGCTTACAATCGTGCAATTTGTAATATTTTAAAATGTAATTATTTTTGAGGACTTTCACAGTTTTCATGTTTTGAAGCGTGAAAAGAAAATGAATCAATACCACACTGTACTGAACATGGTATCGTTAATAGAAAACGGAGCTATTAAGTAATAGACCCACGTGATACAGTTTTCTTCTTCTGAGTGTTCACAATTACAGGAAAATCAATTTTAATTTATTGTAAAATTATAAACATTGTTTTGTACCTGAAGTTAGCACTGGTGTGCTTTCAGACATCGTATCTGCTTTATTGTGGTACATGTAATGCGTCAAGTTGGAAACCACGGGTTCAGTGACTTGAGTATTAATAACAATTTCCGTCATTTGTAATGCAAAGTCACAAACTAAACGACATCAATACCGGCTTAATATTGTTTTAAAGAACATCTTTAATTTTTTTTTTTAAAAGACTACACTTTAAATATGGTACACCTCACAGTCTAATGTCTAAAACTTTCCCTTTAGATTATCAGTGGACGTGCAATCGGCCATTTTAGATGTGTTTTTTAACGTTCAGGGTCCAGTTTCTCAGAGCTTCTTAAAAGCACAAAAAGTAGCTGAGCCCAACAGAATTATGCTCGCCCAAACTAGGTTACCAGCCAAAATACCATGTCACATGTACCATGTTGATGTGACTGTATCCTGCTAATTTTTGCTTTGCAGGAAACAGTTAAAACAATATTTTCAGCTTAAAGCAGCTCTTAGCAAATGTGTCTGCTTAGCAGTAATTAGCAGGGAACCAGTCACAAACAATTTACATTACGTGGTATTTTGGCTGTTAACGCGTTTCTGTTGAGTAAGATGTTTCTGTGCTAAACAATAATACAATGTGTTCTGCTTATACGAATATTAAATGGGGTCGTGAACAATTATTTGCTCCGCTGAATATTGCTTTTATCTGAAAACACTTTTTGATGTTTGAAGCTTTGCATGTTGTAGGAGACTAAGAATAAACTATTGCTAGTAAACTTGCGGGTACAACCATGTGTTTAAATCTCTTTTTTGAGGAGTGTTGGCTCTGAAAAGAGCCAGAGTGGTCTCGACGTTTCGATCAGTATGCTCTGATCATTCTCCTGAAGACGATCAGAGCATACTGGTCGAAACGTTGAGATCACTCTTGCTCTTTTCAGAGCCAACACTCCTCGCAAAAGAGATTTAAACACATGGCTGTACCCGCAAGTTCACTAGCAATGGTTTATTCTTAATTCTTCCTTGTGTTTCTAGCTTGAATTTAAAACTCTGACATTATACTGAACTAATGCTAAAATCATGTACATGTACATGTAAGCCTACACTCAACTATTCTGGACGGTATTTTCCTGGAGTATTGCGCCCACATTCAACGGTTTAATCAACGATTTCGTGCTGGGGATGGGATATTGTTGGCTAGAAAGAGTACAAGTGCGGATGGGCTCTTCGTAAAATAAATGATAATCGATGCGTTGTGTACAATGTTTAATATAGTTTGAGGAGCTCCCTTCTACACAATTGGCATTATTCGTGTCTCGATTTGGTTTACATTGGATTGAATGAGAACAATGAAAGGAGTCTGCTCTTTGGCACTTTTGGAAACCCCGTAATTAAAAGGCACGTTTTTTTTAATACCTGACGGAGCCTTCATCCTAATCAGTGGGGTAACTAGTGTCCGTGCCCCCCCCCCCCCGGGTGCCCCCATTTGAAATCTGGACTTTTGAGATTAAAAAATACCAGAATAAAATGTTACATTTTATGAGCTTTTCTGTAGTAAATTCAATGTTTTTAAAACTATTTTGTATTATTTACACCCAGAATGTACTTTGTTTTACCTCATCAAGTCAGGAGGGCGTTGAAAAGGGGCTTGTTTGGGGAAAAATACAAACGGAAACTACAGTTTTAATTGGCCAAAAGTGCCCCCTAGAAAAATGGTGTTTCCCCCCTTGTGGTCCCCTAAAATGTGACCCTAGTTACGGCACCGATCCTAATCCTAAGCCCAAGCTCAAACCCAAGCCGGAAGGTTGAAAATGGCCTAGTGTGATCATGTTCAATGTATAAACGTAAAAGTCCTCTAATAACTCTGACCACAGAATTGTGGCCTTTATTAAGCGAAACCAATTTTATGTTTCTTTGTCTGTTCTAACTCGGATGTTGTGTTATCGCTTAATATACCAACCATGATGCAAATCTATACCGAAAGTGAACGCGTGAATTCTGTCTGGTTTTTACTGACAACTGAAATGTTTAGAGTTTTATATCCATTTTAAGGGGAACATTGGTAAAGCACAGATGGGCTTGAAATTGTTTCATAATAACACCCACTGTCTTTTTTTGAAGTTTTTGTGAAAAAATACCGCACGATATTACTTTGAATTGTGACGTATAAAACCAAAAAACAAAGTTGGGTATTTATCCTTGTAATAACAACTGCACCAGGGAAACAAACTTTATGATTAAATTCTGGTGTAGGTTAAAACTAAATAAACAACAATTGCTTAGCATAGGGTTTTCTGATTTCAAATTTGTGTTCAATAATTATTGTTAAAATAAAAATGTCCTGTATATATCCCCGTAAAACAAACTACCTCGGGGGAAAATGGACGTAAGCCAATGTTATCTGTGGAGGAATTTTATTTATTTATTCTTTTCTTTTATTTGTCGTGTTTTTTGTAGGTTACGGTTCATGGACACTTTTAGGGCGCCCGCAACCAGACCGAAGACAGAGAGTGTTGATGCTTGCAAAATTGATCACTGCACTTCCCGGGCATTCCTTGACAGGGCGCGTTAAAAGGAAGTTGTACATGTACACGACCAAGTGCTTCTTTGCCTTGATTTCCCAAAACTCAACTAACCAAATATACTCTGAACTTATTATTGTGTTAACACAATAATATTCTTTATCCCCGATGCAAAAATTAACATCTATTGTAATATTCTGAACTTCCAATGCACTTGAGAAGTAGCCTTTCTTTGTGTAAAGTCGGCTTATCAAGTTTAACATACCTGTGAAGATCTTTGACACCATATAGCATCCCATCCGTGGGCAGTGGGCTGAACATTTCGAGACCGCGGTTGCCGGTCTGAGGCCACTCTGACACGGACTGGTGGTCCCGGTTGCTACTCCCATTCGACGGGTGATGATGTCCAACATTAATGTCTCTGGGCAACGTTTCGACTGGAACACCATTCACCGGGCACTTCGGATTCACGGCAAGAACTCCGGGGATTTGATCGGTGGCTTGAGGAGAAGCTGTGGTGACCTGGGGTAAAACAACCTGCATCGTACACGGCCCGGGACCGAACATCTCGTCGTCCAGCTGAGGCGGGATGTACTCATTGACGGATGATGGGGGCTGCAACCCGAATGTTAAGTCGGGAGAGAACTCGTTCGATGGGGGAGCTGAACCGCCTTCACGCTGGCTACGCTTGTGCTTGGCTCGTCGATTCTGAAACCAGATCTGCAAGGCCAAACACGTGACTTTGGGTTAGATTGTCTTTCATTGTTGTTGTTGTTGCTGTTGTTGTTGTTGTTGTTGTTGTTGTTGTTGCTGTCGTTGTTGTTGTTGTCGTTGTTTTTTGTCCCCCCCAGAAGGGGGGGGGGGGCATCATAAGGGAACAATGTACCTGCGTCATTTGGACATACCTTAGAATTGTACAGTTCATACAAAATATTGGAATACGTTAATGAATGAAAATTACAGTTCGATAAACATTGGAACAGAGCACCAGGCTTTGAGACCTTGCTTTGTATCATTGAGTGACTCGTATTTACCTGAACGCGTTCTTCGTTCATTTCAAGTCGTGACGCAATTTTCGCTCTCAGCTCACCATCCGGGTATTTCTGATCGTGGAAGAGTCTCTCCAACGCGTAAAGCTGCGCTGCGTTGAAATTGGCACGCTCCCGCCGGGGTTTGTTGTCAGACGTCGGGTTGTCCGAAGATCTTTCTCTCTTGCCGCGTTTCCGTTTCTTGCCATTTTGCTCTGTCTTCTCAGTTTTGATCTTGGTGTTCTTGTCTTGGTTGGGTGGTTGATTCGTTGAGAAGGTAGTTGCTTGGGAGGGAGAGGAAGGGTTGGTGCTGCCCTCACCGGTGGTGCTGTAATTGGAACTCATTATTGGATGGCGTTTGGGTGGTCTCATTCAATATTTCACTCTGTAAAGCAATGGCTGTATGTTATTATCTTTCCTTAAAAGCAAACATAAAGTCTTATTTTTACCCTTTCCATAAACAAATTGACTATTATAATTAAATTCATCCATCATTTACAATATTAATTTAGTAGATTTATTTAAAAATTTTGTGTTTTATTTGCGAAGCTGGTTCCAGCACTTATCGTCAAACGAGTTTAAATAATTTGCATTAATATGTAAACAATACTGTTTTTTGTTTCTTTTCGTAAGAGATATGAAGGCCCCTGGCCTTACGCAATCATCCTTGAATTAAAAATGCATATTTTGTATTTCAAGAAGAATTACGCAAAATTATAATAACGGAAATGGGGTTTTGAGAGAATAAAATAAAAAGCAAAAATCACTCTTTATGTTGTTGAAAACATACCTGACTCCCTGTTTTTGTTTCTTTGTATTTTCATTTTAAGAAAAACACTTGCTCCTTGCAAAGAAAAAATTAACAAATCTACTGCCATAGTTATGATTAGGCTCTAATGATTAAATAAAAAAAACAAAAAACCATTGTCGATATAAAGTCTATGCCTATTGCCTTTGGATTTGAAGCAGTTAACAGCTAAACGTCTCCATTATGTTGTCATAATTATAACCCTTTCTTAAATAGAACAAAATGTGTCTCGCTTTTCAAATTTGTGAAGTTATGAAATAGTTTGCTCGTCATTTCTTGTCAAAGGGAGTTATCTTCTCCGAGTTACCAGATTGATTCCTCAAGCCCCACTCTACTAAGATGGATTATACTGGCTGTGTCTGAACAATGTCCTTACCGAGAAAGGGCTGTATACAGCGTCAGCGTGTCTGCATCCAGTCCTTCGGGCATTCTGCCGTCGTCGTCAGCAGGTTCAATCTTCAAGTTTAGAGACAAGTTGACATCTTTAGATATCCCATAAAATCAACACAACAAAAATCCAGTGGAAGTTTGGCTGCTTAACGGTGGTTTTTCCAAAATGTTTCTATTTTAATTCTGACCGCTTGTTGTTTCTGGGAGTTTTCTTGGACGAATTCTGGTAGTAAATCCTTAGCCTAACAAGCTTGTTCAGCAAGCAATTCCATACAATTCACGGGCAGCTTTTCATGGATCAACGACTTCACACATTTTGTTATGCAAATACTAATCCCCTAGGCTAACCCAAGCGAGTCATTACTTTAAACAATAACTATTGTCAACATCAAATTAACGTTACATGACGGTGCAAAGAGCTTGAACACTACCTTTACTGTATTCATTCCTCCACCCCCAATGTTCACCCAAGACCTCCATTAGGAGCCTTTTCCAAACCGCTGTTTTGCCTCCGCCTGTTTGAGCCTTGTACGGAAAGCCCATTAGTCCAGCAGAGTGTAACAATTTGGCAGTTTTGTGCCCTTGTGGTAAAAACATAAAACTTGGTATTTTAGTGTATGCTATACCAGAACATAAAAAATTAGACATAGTGCCATCTCTGAAATGGCCTGATATGATGGCCTTGGCCACTTTGAATAATTCTACTTTATATGTTGGGAAATAACAGGTTTAGAATGTTCATTTTGTGCCTATTTATTGAAAGTTTAGAGGGTCATTGAGGTTAAAAAAAAAAAACCCAGAAAGCATCGTGAAAGCATCAAACTCTCAGGTCTCCCATTTTCGAAGTGACTGACGGATCCCAGCTACAAGCTGGAACCGAAGCCGCAATCTCGAAAAGGGCCTTGGAACTTACAAACTTTGCTCTATAAGTATAGGTGTTCTATAGATATTCTTTGGTAGTAAGCGTGTTCTCATGAAGACCAACCCGCAATCTTCTGGGTCCTCTCCGTATCCATTTAAGTTTATGGTACGCGCATATCCCCACCCACCCCCAGAAAAAAGGTGCGAGGAAGAAAATGGCCACCAGTGTCACTAAAGGCTCTCATCGGCAAACCCAAAGATCCCACCATAGTTTATTTGATCAGAGAGAAGGGATGATATAATTTAATTAACTGACTTACGTATCGGTTTTTGGAACGATAAACTAGCATGCTCACCGCGAATCCAAAGAGACTATTGCAAGACTGCGGCACGGATTTCGCAAGGGTCACGGGACTGCGAACCATTCGGGTGGCGAGTGTTGTGAGGCCATCGTGTTCCAAGAAACGTTAACGCAATTATTGCTGTAAATATTGCCCTTTATGCAGACATAATACAGCACGAAACACGGGAAACGAAATTAAATTTTGTGCAAAATGAAGGTTTATTTTTGTCTGTATGCATTAGTAAACCGACAGGACCCTTCCAAACGAGGGGAAAAAAAATACATGTATATAAAGTTCAAACCCACGGGTTACACTTAAACTGTATACAAACTACCAAGATTTAGATAATAAACTAAGACAGTATACCAAAAACGAGTATACAAAACTCATTGTGTGCTGGAGCAGATAGAAAAAGGCACAGTCTTTCTCGAGTGTCTTCTTGTATTAGATCCACAACTGTTCCCAACTTATAACGCAAATACGACCGACAGCCACAAATAATCTGAATGGCAAATCACGGGAGACACTTCTTAAAAAGTAACTTTACAAGAAAACGGATGATAGACAAAACTAAAAACTGATTTTTTTTTAAATCGTTCAGCAACCAATACCAGATCATTACTGGCAACTGTAGCTCTAAACTTTAATCTTCTATTTCCGATTGTATTAATTTGAATGATTATACACTTCAGTTTAGTTAATATAGCATATATTTTAGTTATTTTTTTGTGTTTTTTTGGTTTTTAATTTGACACTGATGTTTCAAAAGCAAGCAACTATGGGATCCAGTTAGCGATGAGTCTACTGCAGTAATCAAATTAGTAAAAATTGTTAGCATAATTATCAAATGTATTTCGTATGGTAATAATGGTATATGATTTAATAAACATATCCTTTGTTTCCTCAAAGCTGGAGAACGAGTAACAAGTTTCAATATAAGTGAAAACATCATCCCGATCATTATACTGTCATTATTATTCTAATAAACACCAAGGGTTTCTTAGACAATAAAGGTTTAATTCAGCAGTGAAAAACTAAACCAAAAAAACCGCATGTTTACAGATTACAAACGAAATGCCAGCTTATACAAAACAATTTGGCATATTGCGACAGGATTTGCTCCGTACTACTTCCCCAAATTCTCTGAATACAACCACTACAATAAAAAAAAGCAGGCTACAGGTAAATATATATTAAATGTTTTCACAAATTAAACAGCAATGGCAGTTTTGCTTGAACACTGATATAACAATAAATTGCTTTAGAATTCTCATATTCATTGGCTTTCAGTACTTTTGTTAGTGCATTATTATTTTTTTTTTTACAATAACACTTTTTGAAAATCTTATTTCGTTCTTCTCATTTCTAACTGTCATGCATTATTAAAAAAATGCCCGAAATATACTTGTATATTATAAAGAAGGGCGGTTGCCATGGAAATGCTACTACTACAAGAATTGAGACTAAAGCCATTTTGTTTCATCAAGCCACACCACAACCAAAAATATATTACAGATACATTTTTTTATACCCAATGCTATTGTTTTTCTCGTTGTTATTCTATTTTTTTATATTATTGATCGTTAGTTCAATTATGTAATTTTGTCAAACTTTTCAAAAAGCTTTTATATTGTAGTTTTTAATCATACATATTTTTAAAAAATGATTGAATTTATGAAAATTGTCGATTTGTTGTTAACCAAGGCACTCTTGGTACTCCTTAACCAAATTCTATCACGCGTTCAGGTTCATTGTCAACCCTTGACTACAAAGCAAAACACAAATAACTAAAAAAGATACTTCCTTAAGCAGATATATAAACAACTAACAAAAAACCCACATGGTATAAACCGTGTTCACAATTCATATTATAATTTTTTTTCCTTCAACACAACGGCGTTTTGATAATTATCTGTAACTGTCACAAATGTCTTTATTAAAAAGCATAAATTACACAAAGGAAGTAAATCGGACATGATTTATTGTTGCTTTCATAGCATAAACAAATCACAAATTAAATGTTTTGAAAACATTGCTTAAGATTTTTCCACAAATTGGTTACATTAATTCATTATTAAATGATATATAGCTACTATTTTTGTTATTATTAATTGCATATCGTTTTTCATGATTTTAAATTCATTAGTGACTTTTATATCTAGTTAGTTCTCAATTCCCATTTTTTATTTAATTTTTTTTTTTTTTTCTTTTCCTGTTTTTCTCTTTTTTTCCCCTTCCTTTAAACTACCATCCACGCCTCTAAATCTACATCAGAACAATCACTTCACACTTACCCACTATACATTTCTACAAGAGTGTTTTTCTTCTTCTTTTGTACGCTATTAATCTTATGGAAGACTAGTACGTTATATCTGATGAAAGTTCAACCTCTTTAAACAACAGGCTTCTAAACAAAGCTTACTCTAGATCCCTAGACTTGCACAAGTCTCATCTAGCTACCGCAAGCAAGATAGATATAGCTTAGGTTCAGCACCTGCTAACTTGCTGCATTCAAATACATCCCCATTCGACTGTGTTTTACTCAATAGGTTTCAGTTGTAAAATTGTTGAACCTTAATTTCAGATCCCGGCTGTAATAACAATGTTTTACCCTGGCTAAACTAAAAAAACGCTGGTTTCCTTACTTCTGTTAGATTAACATACCACATGAGCATGGTACCAGCACCACTAACTTCATGATGACTTGGCTACTATAATAGTCGGGTACCCTTTGGGAAGTCCACTCCAAAGCAACAGTGTGAATCATGTTACTGTACCATAAGCCAAAGCCATTGTCAATATCATACCTGACTGGTAACACGGTGGTTCTCATGCTAATTAAACTATGAACAATGCAGGATGAACGGACTACCAGGTATGTGCTCTTCGCCCCATTTGACGATGAGTTTATAGTTCCCAGTTTCTTTCAGTAGATATGAGATTGTGAACCGTTGCCGTCCCATGTGCTTGACGATGATTTCTTCACATGGTGTCTTGGGACCAGCGATACCTACTAGGAGCATGTTTTGACCTGAAATGCAATAAGTAAGAGAGTTTATAGCAAAAATGTACATCAATGGTAACACCTTGACGAGCCATTTTATATTTTTATTTCATTCTTGAAAGTGCAATAATGTGCAAGGACAACTACTGATTTCTCAGCAAAGACGAACAAATTCAAATGTCAAATCATAAACTTGTGATCCTCACAGATAATTTTGTATATGGCGCTCAAATGCTCAGTACAATGCAAGGAAGATACAGTTTGTTTATATTTGCATCGCATTTAGTATATATACAAAAAGCTAGATAAAATTTTCAAATCACTTTTGGTAAAACACAAACAGGAAACATTTTGGGCATTGTGGAACAAGTCGCTCGTGACCACTATTGTCTCTGGGAGGGCTACGTTTGAACCTGAGCTAAAAAAAAAACCCCATGAAATGAGAACTTGACACCAACCTGCTTCGGAGCAACTGACTGTGAACTGTGACTTCTTGTTCAGGAAGGCTTTCTTGAGACCTACTCCCGAGGCTGTACACTTGGAAGCGTCCGAGGAGAAGATGGGCATGGATGAAGACTGCGTTGTCTTGATGACGGTTTCTACGGTGACGTTTGCCTGCTCTACTTTGTGGCTTACGGGTCCCTTTCCTTTGCCTGACAAAATCAACATCAAATTGTTTTATTCACCATGGTAACATTTTCAAAAAATAATTTACCCAAAAAATAAAGACTGTGAAATTAGTAGTTCCTTTTGTTCATCTCTCTGAAATACATTTAGGATCCTACAAAATTAAAACTGCACAACAAGCAAAATGTGTCAATGCTCAGTTCATACTCCACGCGAATGCAAATTTGAATTGACTTTGACGTCACAAATTCGCAACAACAAATTCGCTCAAGTTGAAATACGCAACAACAAATTTGCTCAAGTTGAAATACGCCCAACTCTTGCCAAACATTCCCAGGGAATATGGAGTTGTGGCGTCAAAATTGCTTCGCATTTGCATCTCCATGAAGTATAAACTGGGCTTCAATCTCAAAAACAATTTAGAAGTAAAACCAATTCTGAAGCATAAACGTAACATTGTCCCTAACTTCTGTCATAAACACACATAAACCAACAGATGCTGTAACTGAATTCACAAAAGTAAGCCAAAAGTTTAAAACTTGTTTATAACTTTCAATGCTCATTAATCAATCAATTAAATATGTAACATAACTTTAATAACACTTTTAGTTGTCAAGAAAATAAAGTCACAAACAATGAAAATTGCACAGCAACATTTTTGTGTTACGTAAATTGTCTTTACCCATTCCTTGTGAATATGTACAAACCTTATGTTTTGTACATACTTACAAGGAATGGGTAAAGACAAATTGATATAAAAGAAATTGTTGCTGTGCAATTTTCATTGCTTCTTTCTTTCCTTTCTTTTTTTCAATCTAATTTCACAATTTCAAGTAGGACTAACATTTAGACGTCATCAGAAGATTGAGGAGGAAACTGACAAACCCTCACTGAGTTTGGACTTACCAATGATCTTAGCTTTGAAAGGGCTACCACCGATGTGGTGTGCCCCAGCGTACTTGATGGAGATCAGATGATCACCAGGCTGGGTGGGATAATAGATGCATTTATAGCCCTCACCAATCTCCTGGACGTCAAGTTTGACTTTGGATGGTGCGTCGATGGTGATAGACAATGAGCCCGCCCCGGCACCACAGGTGTTGACGATGAATTCAGCTGGCTCACCTAAATTTAGTGACAACATCCAATAAAGAATTTCAGCGTTTCTTCATTTCTAAATCTTGTGTGGCATTTGTTTGAGAATGCCGTGAAGGTTTGCACGGTGGAGTTACAATAAGATGGAAGTTTGCAGTGACACTATGCATTAAATCTCTTAGTGAGTGTGTGATTCTGAAGAAAAAAAATGGAGGTTTACTGGATGTTTTGAACCAAGTGCTCTGGTGATGAACAGAGCATACTGTTCAAAAGTTGAGTTAATCTGATATTTATTTGATTTTTAAAGATTTATCATGTTACTGTATATTTGCTTTTGAAAAAAATTAAAAATGCTTGTTCAACCCTATACTGTTGGTAAGTCATTACTTCACATGCTTATGCATCTGCTGCGCGCCCAAAGTTTTCTCTACATCCGATTCCAAAGCTGGCATACATTATTGTGTTTTTTAAACTGAAAAACACTCATTCCTTTGTTAAAAGGCTATTCTTATGAAAGAAACCGATATTTCCCATAAGACCTTGAGTCTTTGCAAGACACACGTGAAAGGCAAGTCCAGAAATGATGGTGTTCTTACATAAATCATCAACGACAAAAATGTCAGTGCATTTCCTATGGGCTTCCCGGCAATCGATGGAGCAAGTTTGTTTGATGTAGGCGTGACATACAGTGGCATTACTTTACACTTACCAACAGAATTCTCACTAGATCAATGTTCTAGATTCTTTGTTTTTATGAGTGTTATTCTGAAACATTTTCAGGGCATGTTAAAAAAGTTGTACCTGTCCGTCCTTTCTCCAACCCATCACCGTAAGCGTGGACCATGCCTGGGTCACCGATCACATCAGGCGCTCCGACACGAACCCTGAAGGGGCTTCCAGGGATGGGAGCGTTCTTGAAGAAGACATGGATGAGATGGACTCCGTTCTCACGAGGCAAGAAGCGGACAGCGTAGTTCTCTGCACGACATAGAGGCCACAAGGAAACTAATTATGTATTGTATCATTGAAAAGTGTAGTAAGAAACATGGCATCCGGCTAATAAAAAAAATCCACCTGTTGTTGTGTTTCTGAATTGACCAATCAATTAAGCTCTGCTTTTTTGTGAACTGACTGATCACAACCCTGACTATGCCCCCAAAAAACTCTGACAACAGTCTGACATGCTTTATATCACAACGGCCGCGACACTGACAGTTTTAAATGGCTGATTAAGACCTTGTCACCCCTCTTTTATTCCCTTAATAAAAATCTTGTTGCTCATCTTGCATTAAACAGTAGGGTATTTTAACATAGTTTGATGTATTTGCTTTATGTTGTTTAAGGTTTTTAAATGTTGCTTCCATTCAAAGGGGCATCGAGGAATCTGAGATTCATAATGCGCTTCATAAATGTTGTTTATTGATATTATTATTATTATTATTACAGTGGTATGTGGTGAAAAATTTGATTTATGACATTTAGATGACACTGAAAAGAATTGATAAGCGATCAGAAAACGGGAGATTCAATGAATGTATGTACTGGAGAAAACAAATTTTGGAAAGAACGTGGCAAAGAAAGTATCAACATGGAGAGTTACTTCACAGGATTACGTGCATCCTAGCGTGGATAATTTAGTTGTGCTTACAAGTATTAAAGTGGCGGGAAAAGTCTCGCTTACCGTTATCAATCTCTGTGATAGTGCACTCATCCTCAACACCAGAGGGAGCTACAGCTTTAGCTTTAAGATCTCCCTTAGCACCGTTTAGTTGCACAGCAAATGAGCAAGGCTGATTGGCCTTCAGACCACTCTCCTGCACCAATCAAATCACAGGACATTTCTTAATCAACATACTGTATAATCAGGTGCAGCTTACATAAACCTTAACAAATGCCTTGCATGTGCACTGGATTTTAAATCCCTACTGGATTACATTGATTTTCCAATATCTCAGTTATTTGTCCCTTTACGTAAAATCTTTGGTGCCTTCTCTATCGACCAAATCCACCTAGCATCATCCCAATAATCTTAGCTGTGCCATTTTGGGAGTCAATGTCACCATGTGTTAACACAGTATGGTGCGCATTGTAGGCGATGTGGCATTTACACGTACACCTCTTGACTTCCAAAATGGTGAGCGTGGCACAATCACTGCGTGTGACGTGCGTGGAAGGGGTCAATACAGGCATCTTCAGGTCGCAGCCTACAATGCCTACAGAGGTACAAATAGTTTGAATACACATAAACCAATGGGTCCTTGTATTTTGCTGAATGACTTACGTGGATGGATGTGACACTGAGTCTTCTGGCTTCACCAATAGCTGGAGTGATCATAGCTTTGAAGGGACTATCAGGTATTGGCTGGTCATTGTACATGATGTCAATCACATATTCACCTGCAAATGCGAGAAGTCCGAGGGCTTTAATATTTGGGATCCTAAAAGCTTGACACTAGGTCAGCATGTCTGTGTCTGATCATTGTGAGTGATGTACAATCTACAAAGAATCCCTTGCTGACAACATACAGGTAAATCAAAGGGTGAAGTGATTTGGGGTTTGACTGGAGTTTCAAAGTTTCAGTGAGAAATGAGGTGCAATTTTTTTACCCTTTAACAGACCACAAGTAGCCACAAGCGGCTTGCACCAAAATTCAAACAGCTGCAAAATTTGACCTACGTCCACTCAACCAAAGGAGGTGAAAATAAAGGTCATGTCGTGAACTGAAAGAGTGCAACATTTCCCATGTTTATAGCATAGTATGTACGTTTCTAAAACAACACCAGTTTTCAGTTTTGAATTATTTTTCCAGTCATCTTTACTGAAACAATCGAGTCATAAAATCGACAATATTAGCCGTATGGTGATGATGATGATACAGATTTGAATGATCTCTAAAGGATGAATCACCTGGTGCTGTTGGTGTATAGATGACTTGGTAGGAGCCATCCTTGTTGTCTTGGATGTCAATCTTGGCCTTAGCCGGACCTTTCACGGAGATGCTCAGTTTGCCGGGACCAGCTTCACGTGTCCAAACGGTGAACTCGGCTGAGTCAGATAATGAAGGGGAGAGCAGTAATTAAAACTTCATCAGAGGTTTCTCGGCAAGCAACAAGATGCTAGCCAAATACCATGTGATGCGGGCTTGTATTGTTCTTGTAAAGGTCACCCAAATTTGTAATAATAGTTTGTTGAAAAAGACAATCTTTGTCCTTGGTAGGTTTATGATCAAATTTACACATGACACTTACCAACTGGGTCATCCTTATAAGTTGAGGGGAAATTTGAACTGGGATATTGGTGTTAATGGGAGACTTTTTGGGACACTAGGTGGCAGCAGACTATCATCTCTTTGAGGAGCTCCCTTTGTTTTATTTCTTCTACTCTATACCTTTTATGACTTGATGATGGAGGAGAGATTCAGGGGCGACCGCAAATAGGGAATGGGTTTAGGGGTAAAGAAAGGGGGCATTCGGGGAGGTCTAGACTGTTTCAGTATATGGATGTCTGGTCCTCATACATCTAAAGCATGATTAAAGGCTTAAGAGTGGAGAGTGTGAAGACGAGGGTAGGGGTTTGGAGTTAAGGATGGTCCAGCTCACCTGGTACATTGATCTCCCCACGTTCCAAGCCTGGGCCACCAGCATGAACCTTGTGAGCTCCTCCCTCACCAAAAGGACCAACGGTGAACTGGAAGGGGCTTCCTGTTATATACACAAACAAACACAACCGTCATTGGACCAAATTCAGACTGAAATGGAGAATGTTCTCATCTGAGAACTCAGACTTAAATCCCCCCAACAGTTCGCTTGCAGTTCTGTCCCATGTTCTCTGTGTAAGCCAGTGACTGTCATGGTCTGGGGGCAGAATTTATGAAGATTTTACAAAATGGATTCATGGACAATTTCTTAACTTATTTCTTAAAAGTAATTATAAAAAAGAAGGTGCAGCATTGGCAGCAAACTTGTTTTGATATTATACTAGCAATCAGAGAAATATTTCTGCTTGACTTTTTTTAATCTTAAAATTTAAGCCCTTTTTATAAACAAGTTAAACAATTTGATGCTATTCCTTGCCACCCCCCCCCCCCAAAAAAAAATAAAAATAAAAATAGCCTCTCCTTTGATGAATTATTCATGAATTGGATTTAAACACACAGAAGCTACTAAATTGGAACAGGCGACCCTTTTCAAAAGCTTTTGTACATTTTATTTCTATAAACCTTATGCACTGACATCAACACACCACCATCTTGTCGGTAAAAAAGCGGAAACGCACATGATGGGCCTATGAGCAACCCTCTTTTGACTTCTATCAGAGGGCGCCCTACTCAATGACGTCATGTGATTAAGGTCTATAGCCCGTTTGTGATGAGACTATGAAACTAAGGTCGCTCAAGTGTAGAGATGTAATACATGTATCTAAATTTTGTTATAACTTTGTATTTCACACAGAAGAGCCTCCAAGCAAATACACTGTACCTTGGTGCAACTGGTTTTGTGTGTACATCAGGGATAGGGAAAAAGAAAAACAACATTCATGCAGTTTTAAATATGAGCGTCACGCAGAGGCTACATCTGGAGTTGCAGCGTTTTTTTTGCACTGACAGAACAAATACTTCTCAGTAAAAATGGTATCTTTATGGCAACTGGAAACGAGAAGTTACCTGGCACATGTATGCCTCTGCTCTTCACGCTGACTGTGTGGACACCGTCCATAGTGGGGATGAACCTGACGACATAGCGGCAATCTGCCCCATCAACGATCTCTGCATCTTCAGTCCTACCCTTGGGGTTAGTCACTTGTGCTGTCATGTCCAGTGGATCAGTATCTAGATGCAGAATAGTTTACAGGAAATTAGTTTTAGCAACACGTCCAGCGTTGAGCACCTTATGAATTTCCTTGGATCAGATTTCTTTTTTTGAACATTGTTCTGACGTATAGACTGTGTAAGTCTCGTGCGTATTCGAAAAACTTTTGGGACCAGTTGGTCTAACGCATGTTGCTTTAACACGTGAAGGAAACAAAATCACACGCTTTAATGAACCCTAATGTTCACATAAGCGAGAGACTTAAAAATGAAATGAATTTAGTTGGACAATAACAAAGCTTAGCATGTCAGTGGTCTTAAATGTTGAACTGAACTGTAACTCCAGACTGAATTGAAGTGATTACAAAATGGCAGACCATGACAAAGAATGTCCTCGTAATACCAGGGCCCAATTTCATAGAGCTGCTTAAGCAGAAAATATTGCTTAACAAGTTTTCTGCTCAGCACAAATGAGCAGGATACCAGTCATAAATTGTACCTGTGACATGGTAGTTTGGCTGGTAACCTTATTCTGGTAAGCATAATTTTGTTGTGCTTAGCTACTTTTTCTGCTTAAGCAGCTCTATGAAATTGGGCCCAGGTTGTAAAAAACTTCACACTTTTTGAGTTTGACAAAACTGGAAGCAAGAGCATGGCATTTGAAATCCTCACAGATTTCTGGTAGGAGAATAGGGATTCTTCGTATAACCACCAACAGGGTACAATTTCACAGAGCTGCTTGCGCACACACAAAATAAATAAGTACACATCGCTAAGCATAAAACAATTTTGCTCGCTGGAAAAATGGCTACCAGGCAAATTACCATGTCACGTGTACTATGTGTGACTGTTCCTTGCTTATTTTTGTAGAAGTTGTCAACCTAAGAAGCTCTGCAAAATTAGGACAGCATACCTGGGCTCGATTTCATAGCTCTGTTGGCGGCAGAATTCTCTGCTTATGGACAACAGGAATTAAGCACTTTACAAGGGGGCCCTAAGCGCAGGATTCCGGTCGTAGTCAGCTTGGAACATCACAGATGATGCTCTGCTCATACGAGTCTCTTACAAGCGAGATTTTAAGTCATACGACATACCTGGAATCTTCAAGCCAAGTTCGCATTCACTGCCAATGTGTGATATAGGAGCAGCGCGGGTGGGCTTCTCCAAGCTGGCCTGCATCAGTGGCTCCATGCAGCTACCATCCTCAGGGTGTACCTTCACGTTAAAGGGGCTTCCGGGTATGTCCTGCTCGGCAAAGCGGACGTTGAGTTTGTAGGTGCCTGGCTCGGCTGGTCTGTAGGTCACTGCACATGTGCCATCGCCCAAATCAGAGCAGTTGATTTCAGTCTTGCTCGGGCCCTCGATGGACACGCCCAAACCTCCATAGCCTGTCAATCAAAACGAGACAGGTTTAGGTTGTATCCAATACAATTATTATATTTGATATTTGCTCTTTAGTTCAAAGCTCATCTCAAGTTTTTGGATGATCGTTATTGCCCTGTAAAACAAAACGTCAATTTTTTAGAATAACTTTTCCCTTTGGCAAGTTTGGTAGTTTTCTGCAGCAACCAAATATTAAATGTCATTATTTACTCCTACCCTACTATCAACAACAAACCTGAATCCATCAATTTTATGGCAACAAAGATTTGCAAAGTATAGGTGGCAAGGATGTGTAGCAACGAAACTATTAGACTCAGGTAAGACCAGAAGATGGTATTGGAAATGTTACAGATGCATCTTGTAAGTTTCATCCATCCACACAGGAGTGAAAAGAAAGTTTTGTGCTCCAATTTTTTTTTTGGTTTCCTTTTTATACTGTGATATAATCATCTCAAGGAAGCAAACAGAGGATGGATTGGGAATATGTTAATTAATGCTTCTAAAAGGACAATGAATTCATCTTGATTGAGGATTTTTGTTTATATTAAATATTATACACTCAGGATTTCCCCGTACACAAACAACAATTTCTTCCTTTGAATTTCAGTTACAATCAACCAAAAACTGAAGTTTATAAAAACAGAAAGCCGCATACCAGCATCCCTGGTGTCCACAACGAACTCGGCCATTTGGCCAGCGTCCGCATCGGAGATTCCGCGCCCTCTCACTTTGACCTTAGAGGAATCTCCAACCTCCTGGGAACCCACAATGATCTTGAAGGGGCTGCCTGGGATTGGCCGGTTGAATTTCTTCACGGTGACTAGATGTTCCCCTACCTCCTTGGGTGTGAATGTGATACCTGTTTGAATGAAGACGTCAGATCATTAAACATGTTGATAACATTAAAATGCCCAAAAAGTGTCGTTTTGTAAACAACATAATATTAATCAAATTTCTTTTATAGCACTTTATCACACCCGAGGGGGAATCTCAATGCACTCATTATTTTGACAACAGGCATGAAGAGCAATGTTTAAATTATGAGACAAACTTATAGAGCCCCTTGTAAGGGTTTACAAGGAGATGCGGCTCAATTTGCAGCGAACCAGACCAGAAACATCGTGGCGAGGCCCTTCTCTTAACGATTAGTGTATTGGGATCTTTTACTTGTATCGCACAACACACAGGAACTGTGACTTCGCGTCCCATCTTGAGGACTCACCGATATTTCCGTTGGGAAGACGTTTAAGAGTGCACGGCTCTTCTCCTCCGCTGGGTGGAGTAATGAAAGCCTTGAGTTGAGTGATGTCACTCTCGGTGATCTTGAGAGGGACATCACTAGCTGCTCCAATTGACATCATACTGCCTGCCTTGTCTGTTGGTTTACACAGAGAAATGAATGAAATGTTATTCAGCAACTTCACCGTCCATCCTCTCTCGACGTTACCCTCTTCACAACTCTAGTTCCACCCTCCCCTCACATTACCCCATATTTTTCATTTTCATTTTTCACTTATTCTGGTTGTGAAGCTAAGGATTCTCGAAAAAGCAAACTTAAACACTAAATTAGCCCAGAACCCCATGGAGAAAAGACAAGTAAAAAAGCTTCAGTTTTAGACAGAGAGGAAAACCCTTAAGAAATATTCCAGGAAAACCTCACGCAATCAGGTAGGGACTGAAACCCAACCCACATAGTGCCCCCGGCGGAATTCGAACCAAGGTCCTAGAGAAGGAAGGCGAGGACAGATCAGCGCCTAATCTACAGGCGTCTCGCAGAGCTTATTAATTTTTTAATGACTGGTATGCCATGTTTGAAATATGAGACCCATTTATATACAGGCATGCAACAGCAGTTTGTCAAAAAAGGGGAAATTGTAGTTTCAAGAAGGCAATACTCTGTACTGTCTTTTTTGATTTTCAATGGCACAGCTAAAAAAAAAAAAAAAAAATGGAGAAATTAGCTGAAAAGTTGGATGGCTGTATATAGCACCTGGTAATGGTTTGCATGGTGATGCGGTGCATTCTGCAGCCTACCAGGGCCCAATTTCATAGAGCTGCTTAAGCGGAAAATTTTGCTTAACAATTTGCTGTTTAGCGATAATGAGCAGGATACCTGTCATAAATTGTACATGTGAAATGGCATTTTAGCTGGTAACCTTATTCTGATAAGCATCATTTTGTTGTGCTCAGCTACTTTTTGTGCTTAAAGCAGCTCTAGGAAATTGGGCCCAGGCTAGAAACACCGGGGGCAAACTCCCTGAAGAACAACCTTTACTTACCGACAACATTTGCCTTAAAGGGACTGCCTGGGACATGTTTGTCGGCGAATTTGACAGTCACCTCATACTGGCCGATCTTCTGTGGGAAGTATGTTACGTTACATGTTCCATCTTTGTTGTCTACACACTTGATCTCTGCCTTGGAGGGACCTTCTACAGCTAGGGCAAGGCCACCTAGGTTGGAAATAAGTCACAGACTTTCAGTAAAACATATTCAACTGAAAATATCTCTTCTTCAAAGGAGACAGAACATTCGGTGCGTTCTTTTCCGTAAATTATTATGTCATACTGGGTCAAAACTCTCCTCTTTTTGATAATATTAGCAAGTTAGTTGACCAACCAGTAGGCCGTATTTCTGACAGCAAGAGGGCGCAATACTTATTCCATATGAAAGTACAAAAACATTTCAAAACATTAAAAATACAAATTTTCCAAGCAAATATCTTACACTGATCACATTGTAAAACTGTCAATAACGAAAAAAAAACTCAAAAGGTGTAAGTTAACTGCTCTATTAGAAGTCTAATTGCATCCGGTTTACCGCACTATTTCTATGGTTTGACTCCCAATCAACCCCCAAAGGGCGCCCTCTTGCAGTCAAAAATAAGGCCTACTGAAACCATTCAACTGCACATATAAAACAACCTGTGTACAAAGAACCATCTGTACACTGTAGGGATAAAACAACCTGTGTACAAAGAACCATCTGTACACTGTAGGGATAAAACAACCTGTGTACAAAGAACCATCTGTACACTGTAGGGATGCGTTCACCGAATCAAAGTACACTACTGCAGTGTGGATGATACTAAATGGTCAGACGGTTATAACCTCAAATATTACTCAAAGCTCCTATCGCTTTAGTTTAACGTTGCTAACTGTGTCATTGATCATTGTCCGAGTTCAGAATGTCGCAATGAATAAGTTATGATTATAATTTCAATATCTGCATACCTGGTCCAGCATCCTTTGTGTTGACGGTGAAGGTAGCAGTCTCTCCGCAGATTCCATGAGTCAGACCTGGACCGAAGGCGGTAGCCTGGCCGCTCTTCAGCTCATCAACATGGAACTCAAACGGACTCCCTAAAGATTGAAAAAAAAAAAAAAATAAATAAAAGTAACTGCTTTAGATCTCCAACAACCACTGTATCCACGGTTCAGTTTGAGTGTTTTTGTTTTCACCTCTGTGTCATTATCTCTGTCCGTAAGTTTTGTCTCTGTATTTGATGTACAGTATTTGGTTTGCTGATTGGAGGGGGGGGGGTGTTCAAATCTTTTTAGAGAGTCTTCTAAAAAATTATATACTGGTCCTTTCTAGTGCTTAGGTTTCATCCTATTCAGTTTTGTACTTTATCTTGATGCATTTTTATGAGTTATATGAGGGCCCAAAATGTCCAGCTGTGCTGGTTTGGTTACTCTCATTAAAGATGAACATAACAAAATATTTACAACAATAAAAAAAAATTACAAAATTACAAAACAATAAAAAAATAAAAAATCTGATGGTGGTTCTCCTCAAACACCAGAATGCAATGGGAAAAAAGTGAAATCTTTGTCTTTGAGGTTTACCTGGAACATGGTTGTTTCCATACTTGATGGTCAGTTCATGCTTGCCAGTTTCCTGTGGTGCGTACTTGACGGTGATCGTGCCGGATTTGTTCTCTGTGATGGTGGGAATGTCCTTCTTACCCGATGGTCTCTTGACCTCACCTTGACAAAGAATTGTGGGAAAGATCGGTCAGAGGTCACATGAACTACCACTAAGGGACTTACAAACTTAATAAGAGCGTTGTAGCACTTTAATTTATATAAATGTTTGATAACTTTTTGAAGAGTGTTGACTTCTAGGCTGACTTATGTATCATAACTTGGAATTTTATATTCAACAATCTGAATTTTGGGAAATTTTGGAAAAGCAAACTTTGGAAAGCTGTTTATAATCAAAGTAATATTTGAAAAGCAAAAAAATACAGACTTTTTAGAAGTTTAATTTCATTAGGAAGTAAATGCAAACCAAACAGTTCCCACTACGAACTATTCTGAAGTAGAATAAAACAAAGTGGTAACAAAATAGTAACAAATCCTTCTTGAAAACATTTATCAACAATTATGTATACAAATGATAATTCATAAACAGACAGCACATGTAAATCGATTACAAAAACACATCTTATTATGAAATGACAGAAACAAATTCACCACCGACCGACAGAAAGAGACCAACATTCAGAAAGAAAATGGATGATCATAAAAACAAGAAATAAGTGCATGGTAAAATTGATGCAATGGCAGGAGAAAAAGAAAAAGTGAGAATTATTGAGGTTGTAAACATGTACATAATGGAATATAAAAAAAAGACAAAAAAAAGGAATATATTACATGGTGGTGGTGGGGGGGGAAAATCATTTATAACTGTTGGAAAAAAGAAGTTTTGCGTTAAAAGATGGATGTGAGAATAACCTTGAAGGGGTCCATACAAAAGCTGTGAAGATTAAGACAGAGAAGGAAAAAAAAAACAATAGTGGTTAATATTCCGTAACCAATAGCAATTTTTAATCATTACAAAAATAACGACAGAAAGCGTGTTCATAAAAAAAAAATACAACATAGCATGTCATCTACTGTGTCCAGATTAGTAGTTGGGATATGAATAAACGACCTTCTTAATCTGGTGGAAAAGAAAGGTTAAAGGTTAAAGAAAGAGCAAAAGAGAAATCAATGAGTTGTTTCATTTATTAGTCATCTTTGGTCCCAATTAAAAAAACCTACTGACTCCTGATAAAAGAAGTTGGCTAACTTCTCATTTAAAAAGGTTTCAAACCCAGTGTATCATTTACTTAAGGTGGGGTACAGTAATTTAATTGGAGGGGGTGTCTTCACTCCCGTTAACCAGTTTTCCAGAAACGCCATTTCAAATATCAGTTGAAATTTCTTTGAGTGCAGATGCTTATACTTTTCATTGTTCTGTTACAATTGACATGTTTTCAGATAATCCAAGTCATTATCATGGCTTATGAAGTGGGATATTCTGAGAGGTAAGGGCGCCAGTGGGAACACTATGAGTATCTTGCGACCTTCTGTAATGTGTTGTGAAATTATTATTTTTTTTTCTGGTGTCAGTGACATACCATCTGGTTAGATTAAGAATACCTGCACCTTAATCTCCTATGGATTATCTGAATGGATTAGCTCATTGTTAAACTTCATGAAGTTACCCTGTAGAGTTACAAACATCAAGAAATCCACATGTAATAAATGAATATAGTCAGATCAACGTACCAAGAGTTATTGCCGATTGAGAGACAGTTACGAAAAATCAGTCTAGTCTGCCCATTTAAAGATGATGACCGTGTTAGAACCAAAACATAATGATTTTGCAGTAGTTTGTTTGTAGCCAGTGGTATTAGACAGTGATGTTTTTTTCGGGGGGGGTTACTCGTCGTGTTGACACCTCAAGAGTCCTCCAAAGACTCACCATTCAGGGGTCCTCTGCGCTCAAAATCGTCAGGAATTTCCACGGCAAAGTTCCTATCGTTGGGGGTGCCCAAGGGGGAAGCCTCCCCATTGGGCTCCTCCCCTGGCTTATCCCCAAAACGATCAGTGAATCGGATGATTGGGTCAGTGACCCTCCTCAAGAGACCCTTGAGTCCTGACCCTGGGGAGCTCGGACGTCCTGTTGTTGGAATGGAAATGCTTTGTAAAACTTGCATTTACGAACTGAACAAAGCAGAAGCGTAGGATCCTAGTTGCAGAGGAATATGCAGGCAATTACCATGCCCTTTTCAAACTCTAATGATAGTATGTTATTTTTCTAGTAGAAAATAGCTATTTTATTGTTCTACTTTGATCATTCAAGCTCATTAAACTTTAGACGCGGTACCCTAAACAGGCGGAAACTCCAAATGGGATCACAGTATCAACTAACAAAGGCCAAGAGCATCACACTAATGTAAGTCTAGTTTAATAGCTTTTGATTAATACAAAGATTTAATCTCTTTGAATTACATATCTGAGGCCAAATCAACAGAATTCAGTTTTAATTTTCTTTTTTAATAATCCTTGAGTGAAATCTTATCATAGTTTTTAAGTGAACGCTATTTCACCTGAAGCCTCGTCTGCCTCAGGGGCAGCCCCTTCACCCTCTGGAGTGTCCATAAAGGCACCAAAGCTGACTCCTGTACACCCAAAAATACACAGTTAACATTATTGGAATCATTTCCTCTATTCAAATAATTATGTGGGCTCCACGTAAATGCATTTCAACAAAACTGCTCACAATTCAAGTTATAACTGTTTAGTTCATTCATGTATTTCACAGAGTGCAATAACATTTTAATAACTCTTGATGAACAGACTCTTAACGCTTAAAATAGGTTTTTTTTTTTTTTTTTTTTTTTTTTGGGGGGGGGGGGAGTTAAAAGTACAGGCAAAACTACTAAAATGTAAATTGAAGATTTCAGACTTATTGCATATAACCAAGGGATCTGCTGTCTTGAGACACACTTTGCTATTTTGGGTCTTAAATAAAATGACTTATTGGCTGAAATCTACCAACTTGTCGAAATGTAAAAAAAAACAAAAAAAAAACCAATAAATAAATAAAAATAAAATTAAAAGTAAAAAGGGCTGGAACCAAACTATTATGTCAATAAGTCATAAAATTTGTTTTCCACATATTTTGTCTATACTTAAGCATTTCAAGGCCTCATAACAAGAACAAATTAATTAAGGCAATTTTGAGAGTCCACCAACTGCATTGCATGGAATACTTCAGTAGCAACAAGTGTAAATTGCTTTCCTTACTCAGCCAAGCTCCCAAAGCAACCATTTTGGTGACTGGCGGCCGGTATTGCCTGGTACCCAACACATGTTTTTTTTACCATGAGTACCAAGCTATATTGGCCCTCAGTCAACTAGTCGACAAATGGTGGTTGTGCGAACTTGGCCAATGTTTAGCAGTCCAAGATACTATTATTTTAATGTAGGCTGAAGTAGGCTAAGAGTCAATAAAGAACGCCCTCGTTCCTTTTGAGACTAATAAGTATCTGTGTGCAACTGCCTCACCTGCTTCCACAGGCTTTGTTTCTTGTTTGCCGATGATTTCCTCAATCTCATCCCCACTATCGGTAGGGGCGCCATTCTTCCCTGGTTTCCCTTCATCTAAAAGACAGTCATGGATCATTCGTATACAAGTAAACATGAGGCAAACAAAATGAGGTGAAAGTAAAAGACAACTACGATCATTAGTGAGAAAGTTAACGAGTCAGTCGCTTCGAAAGCAAGTGATGGATGCTGTTAGCAGTTGCCACGGCGCCACCTCTGTGAAAAAAAAAGTGTGAAAAAGAAAACAGGTGATCTTTTACATCCAGGTGTTATTTCTAGTTCAATTGACTGATCATTCAAAAGCACTATTAGCTGCCCTGTTCGTGAGTGGTAGAGAAACTGCGCAGTGTGCAGTTTAAACAGCATTTACAACACATCGTCATGTAATGCAGGTCAATTTGTGCTGTCACAATAACTTGAATGATCAATCAACAATGGGAAAAAACATCTGAACACTGCCCAGCAACTATTTCTAGTACAAAAAGGCTCTGCAGGAAAGGAAGCAATACCTGAAAGGAAAAACGCTGTGACATTAACAGCAGGTTATAACACACAGAAATATCTGGTTAGAAAACCTGTCACAAACTAAACGGTGCATCAAAACACAACTTGGCAAAGGTGTGGTATTAGCTATCATTACACCTTGTATTAAAACAACATTTGACATGAGATTAAAAAACACTACCTTGTGAACTACGTAGGACTTATCACTACTGTAGAAAAGTTTGACAAAGAATGGCACCACCCTAAAAATAACCAATCACTGACAACACCAAGCAACTCATACATTAGTTGAGTGAGACATTAGAAAAATTGATTAATTCTTTTATTAGTTTCATTGACAAAGTAATGGGTTAACCTTCCTCCAAAAAACAAAAACTGTTTTTCCCCCAACCATAAACCCGAAGAAACGTCCGTCTACTTTGCTGCTACATGCTTGGAATGCTACAGTGCAATCCCATGATTTTTCAATGAGGCGAATGTAGAAGAAAGAACACCAAAAACTAACCCAAGAGTAACTGTTAACCAAGTCATAGTATAACTTAGGACAGTGTCACTAAAAGAATGATTTACAGTGTTGCCTTTCCACATGTGATTGCAATGATGAAGTGACTGCAAGCAAGCTAACAACGTGCTCATACGTTAACAAGTTATCCTGTTGTCACCACTGCTCACCGTCAATGTTTTCAACATTCCCTTCCAAATCGAAGGCAAAATCCCAGTCTTCACTAGGTACTTTATCCTTGTCACCCTTATCCCCGAAACGATCGCCCAATCTCCGGAAGGGCTCCGTGACCCTTTGCAAGAAGCCCATCGCAAAGCTAGGCGAGGTTGGCTCTGTTAATGAGATGTGGGGGACAATTCACGCAAAAGTGTCATTGGTTACCATTAAACATTTCATGCTAATTTACTGAAGACATTAATTTACCGTTCTACACAAAAATTAATGTTATTTTGACAGAGACAAAACCCATTACCTTACACAATTCAAATCTTTTCTCAAAACATTTCTTTATAAGTCATGTTAGTTCTTCTCTTTTTGTTTTGTTCTCCTGAGCTCTTGGAGACTCTCTTCGGAAGGTGTTAGGCGCTATATAAAAACAGTTTCTATTATTATTATTATTATTATTTTAATTACACCATGTTTAACATTAAAATACTGAGGGTTTTGTTTCATGTTAAAATTCAACGTTGACCAATTCATATGTCCGAAGAATTAAAAACTCTACTAAATTTTCGAACACATTTATCTAACATTTCAATCCTGAAGTTTTTTTGTTTATTCAGTGGTTTCATTTCCATGGTAGTGTGCTAAAGTTAATCGTTGATTAATCTATATGTCTGCAGAATTAAAAACTCTACCCCAAATTTCACCTGCGTCATCTTTTTTCTCTTGTTCTGCATCTCTGTCTTGAGAACCAGGCTCATCCATAAAACCACTGAAGCTTACTCCTGTCCATGAAATTACAGAGCTAGCTTAACTTTGTAAGTTGTAAATACTTGATGAAATATAACTGTTATGTTTAAAGCCTTGTACATTTCTTTTTAATACGGTATGCGAATATAAAATCTGTCTGGTTTTGAATGGTGGAGTAACTTTGGATCAAATTACTAGTCCTAAACTTGCAACTGTTTTGCCATTTTTCTGATGAAAATACATTTTTACAGAGTAAAATGGCTCGGCGGGCTGTTGTTTCAAACGAAAGACTTTTATTCTGCTTTATTTTAACTATTGTGAGGTTTTCACATCTGAGGAATATTCAATTTCTTTATACATGAAGGCCATTTTTACGGGCGTAATCAAAGTGTGGTTTCTGTAAAAAGACTTCATTTTATGTTTCGCAATAAAAGTGCGTTAAATCTACCAAAAATATCTGACCCCTTAGCTTAAAAAAAAAAAAAAAAAATGTTCAATGTTACTAACCAGTCATGCAATATTATACATGTAATTGCCAAAAAAAGGTAAATGGTCAACCACACTGAACTTTGGACAGTGTTTTTCAGTTTTCTACGGCACTATTATTAAAGAAAATCAGCAAATCGGCTGAAAAGTTGCATACCTAAACTAACATCTGAGATGTTATAAGAACAGAAAATGTTTTGACAGATTAATCAAAGCCTTGAAACCCTCACCTGATTCCACAGGTTTAACCTGCTCTCTCCCAACAACTTCATCAATGTAATCACCATTCTCACTCGGGTGGCCATTCTCACCTGGTTGACCTTCATCAAATACCAATCAATACTTTTTGAGTTTAACACAAGAAAATGCTACAACATTTGTGTCCAAAAGCAAACCGTACGAAGCACTTTGAAATACCATGAAAAATCACAGCTAGAGTGTCTTTTGGAACACATACTACCCCATTTCCATTTGATTTTTTGAAAACTTTTCCTGTCTAAAGTGTTCCACAAACATTTGTTTGTCCGTTTCCAACCTAGCATCTGTTAAATATAATAAAAAATTAAAAAAGGAGGGGGGGGGGTTCTTATATAACACACTTCTGGTGGCTTCTTTGTGTCATGATTTGAAACCTCTTCCAATGATTTATAAGTGACAGCCTGCGAAGGTAAAACTGAAATGACATCTTAGTAACTTGACAATTCCTCATGCACAGTATACACACAAGTTTACAAGATGTAGTATCGTTATTTTCACACTGTGGAGTGCAGTAAGACAGTATACAAAAAGTACATACAGATAGTTTAATAGTTTCAAAAAACAATTTAATTGGAAAAAAAAAACCTGGTAAGGTTAATACTCCACATGGACAACCGTCAACTGTCTTGTCCATATCACCAGAACCTGTTGAGATGTGTATAAGTTGAGTTTAATGGGGTGAAAAGAGGTTAAAAACATCAAAAGTAGGAACATTTTTACATTCATGCTAATCAAATTGGTTACGGTTTACTGACAATGTTACATTAAAACCTTACATAAACAGTTATGGTTATAACAAGGGTTTGGCATAAAAGTGGAAAGAAAACAGAGTTTAAAAATAGTTTTGTGTCACGATTTGAGGCTTGAACAAAAAAAGGGGAGAAAGAAAGAGGCACGACAGAAAACATGATCCTAAAAATTATTAGATTGGATTACTGGGGAAGGGTGGGGGGGGGGGGTCTTCACCACATTTAAATAAAAGGCGATTCCCTTATCAATAGTTGAACAAATCTGTTTTATTTCACTGTTAAATAAAACAATATTTACACACAATTTCGTAGAGCTGCTTAAGCAGAAAATAGTGCTAAACAAATGTCTGCTGGTCAATAACTAACAGGAAACCAGTAACAAATGGTACATACGCAATGGTAGTTTGGCTGGTGACCTCATTCTGGTAAGCATATCATTTCGCGTTTAGCTAATTTTTGTGCTTAAGCAGCTCTATGAAATTGGGCCCATGTCTCCAACTGACATCATTAAGATATGCAACTTGTTTTGTGTGTCCCTTCCTCCCCAAGTTGATCCCTTTTTTCAGTCAGTTCAAAAGACTCTTTACAATTAGTTAGAGAAAAGGCACAGCATCTTTGAATTCAATTCGACCAAAACAGTAAAGTATTTCCATACAATTTACAAGAATACGTTACAGCACAACGCTTCATACTTTATGTTAGCCAACTTAAATAGGTTGAATTTCACTGAAATTTAGCAATGAGTACACATTATTTAATTGCCTGTTCCCAAAGACTGCTTCAAATCTCACTAGACTTCAACAAAAAAGCTTGAGCCTCAAGCTAAGTTTTGCAATTATAGTAAGACAAATGCTGTTTCTTGTCTGAACCACTTCAATTTTCTGGGTAGAAATATGGTAGACATTTATAAACGCCTGCAACAACTTCGGTCGGTTGCAGTCAGTGAGGCGGTTAATGACCGTCCATGTTTAACCAGTTGCCCCCTGGATTCTTTTTTGTTGTCCTGTCCCTCTCGCAGGATTCTTTTGGCGGAACTGCTGGAATCTTTTTTCTTTGAGGGTACCAACTGCACAAAGAAACCCTGACTTGGCAATGCCAAGAGAATGAAGATTTTCTTTATTGGGTCGTCCGTTTTGTTTCTCGACCGAGAAAATGTGAAGTTCATACAGGGTGAATTGCAAAACATCGGCCGTTACCTATGGCATAGGAGTGGAACTAAACATGGAACCATGGCTCGATTGCCGGCTCACTCTGGCTTACCTTCATTGAGCCGAAATGCAATGAATGAACAATGGTGGAAGCCTCTCGATGCCTCGTAATCCCTCAAGGGAAAAGGTCTATAATCGGGGATTACACAAAAATCACCTCTCAATGGCCACAAAATGCGAGTATAATCAAAACCTTTTTTGTCCTTGTGTGGGTGAAATGAAGAGTTAGACAGAGTGTGTATGGTCTCCGTAGTTGAATGACCGGGTGACATTCGGTCCCACGGTCTGTAATTACCTAATGGCATCTTAAGATGGCTTCCGTTTCCAGGCAGGGGAAACATTTGCGTGTTCTCACGTCATCCGGTGCCTACTGGTTAAGTCACCCTCTACCACACATACTTTTTGTAATAATATTAGAGACATTTTAGTTGTTTAGGTAATTGTTTTAAATTTAGTTTGACAAAGACACTGAGTTTAAAAATCCCTTTTCCCTTTGCACACCTAACACAGTTAAGGAAAGACATCGACGTAAATCTTTACCAGTTATTACACATTAGAACATGGGTATACACATACAGCAACTACCGTGAATTAACACTGGAGTGAAAACTTGTGAAAAATTGTCACCTTCTATGTCAAGTCCAAAGTCGGTATCGAATCCAAATGGAATATCTTTATAAACATCGTAACTGTCTCCTGCTGAAAATGGTAATTTGTAAACATGTGTATATGGAAAAATACACAAACTTCACTGTGTACCTTTGGTGACAACAATGCAAGGAGCAAGGATGACCTACATCAATTAGAGGTTCACCTTGCAAAATTGCATCATAGGATAAGTCAATCTTTACCTTTCCAACATTTCAGAAAAAATACTGCAATATTTGTATCATTAGTGCTTTATATGCCATTGGAAAGTTCTCTGTCTTCAGAATTCATAATTGCTAAAATGAGAGTAAACAAGACATTGGCAATTTCCTTCACTTTGTGTGACTCAACTAACAAAATCTAATGAACATTATTCTACTTGAAGAAAATGTACGTCATTCAAGGATCTGTCGTCGATATGTTTGTTTGGTCAAGAAATCTAGGCAGCAGAGATCTTCCTTGATCGAACAGCAAGGGAGACCAACCAAAATCATAAGGCTGTTCTACTTGAAGGTCATCACAACAGATTAAAAACAGGATCTCAAATATGACTGAATCGTAAACTTTCAAATAAAGAGATCCTCGTTCAATAGAAACTGTTCTCAAGCTTTTAAACTTATCACAATTTTGTCCCTAACTTGTACATCTACTTTCTCTGAAATATATTGTGTTAACCAAGAAACAGGAAAGCCAACCTCCTTTGTCGAAGTCATTTGACGAGACTGGATTCACATCAGAATCTTTGCCTAAAAAGGGGGAAAAAAACAAAAGCAAAAACAAATATTTAAATATGTTTTTTTACTTGTTTTCTTCAGAAATTAATACAATAAAGGAACAAGAAGAAATAATTTATTTAAATGGAAACAACCAAGACTTTTTTTACTCACTGTTTCCTTCGCTTCCTGAACTTCTTTTTGCTTTTCCACCTCGGATGACTTTTCCAAAGCTCAGTCGCTTTGTCAGCTTGAATGAATCTTTTTTCTCTGTTTGGTTTTTGGGTCATCGAGAAAGAAGCACAATGAAAAAAAAAACAGTTGATGTAAAAAGTTCTGAGTTTACATGTAACTGTGAATTGACTGTTTAATACCTCTGCACATTGGAGTGTTGGTGAAATCCAGTTCGTGCGGGGAATTTTACATTTTTTTCCCCCAGCCAGCTTGGCGGGATTATTTTCACAGAATTGCCGGAATCATTTTCTTCGAGACTTTAATGCTGAAACAAAGAATCTCTGACTTGAAAAAGCCAAGACAACAAAAATTTCTCTTTGAAGCACCGGGATTTGTAGTTTCTCTATCGAAAAAAAAAAAAAGTTCTCACAATGTGAATTGCAAACCCTGGGCAGTGAGCTATGGCTGAGGATTGGTCCTACATCCAGAACCAAGGCTGGAAACTGGGTTCATGTCACAGTAAATAAACAATGGTGGCAGCCTCTCGATGTCTCGTTATCCTCTTTTTGAAACAAAAGGACATAGGTCTGCAATTGGGGATTACACAATAAACCCAACACAATGGGCAAAAATCTGTGAAATATTCAGGGCATACTCTGTGCACACTCTAAACAAAATCAACTCATATTTTACTACCAAATTTGTGAGGAACTGAATTCACTTCAGTGGTATTACAAGCACAAAATTGTTTCCCACCTGTTTTATCTTTTTTCTGTACATCTTCGTCTCCTGCCTCTGAGATGTCTGATGAAATGGAGGACCTGCTCTTCTTTTTCTTAAGAGCCTCCTTCAACCTGGAACCAACACTGTCTCTACGCTTAGGAGATCTTGGTTCTACCTGTAAATCTGTGATTTAAAATGAAAGGTGAATAGAAATCAACAAATAAATATAAATATATATATATATATATATATATAAAACTAGTAGGGTTGATGGCCTTAGCTTTCGATCCAAACTGGACCTTCGTCAGAGGCAAAAACAAGCACAAACATAAAAACAGATATATATATACATATATATATATATACATACATATTTGCCTATTCAATAATATTTAGTTAATTTAGGAATAGTTATAACATCACAAATCCAAAATATTTTTTAATTTAACATAAAGATGACACAAACAAATTAATGAGAACCAATTATTCATGTGCAATGTTTTTTCTTAAAGGCATTTTTCTTTTGAAGTTAGATTTTAGTGTAACTTTACAGACCATTTTGTACTTTGTCAAAACAATATTTGTTGTAATATGAGTAAGTTTTAACCACTTCCCGACAGTATAAACAAATCTGTATCCCGCCTCTGTGTGGTGTTATTTTTTTCCGGAACTTCCAAATTATTTTCTTTAATCTCTTTGAAAATATCGTTGTCACAATGAAACCATACCTAAACAAAGTAGAAACAACTTTCTCATAAAATGCACTGGGAATTTTTGTTCTCTTTCAAGAAATTATGGAATGTTTTCACCGTGAATAGGCCAAACCTTGAATGTAAGCCACAACTGATTATCAGCCATGGTTTATGCATGATGGAATCGCATATTTGCCTCCCATGTGCTGAATACAATGGTTTACAATGGTGGCAGCCTATCGATCTCTCATAATTCCTCGTTTGTACACAATAACCCCCGAAAAAAAAGCGCGAATTCAGTTTGGAAAACATTTACTTAAAAATGTTTGCTTGAGATTTCATACCAGGTGAACCATCATGTGACAACACTGACACAAGCTGACCCCCCCCCCCCCCCCCCCGCAACAAACAAACAAAAGCATGAATAATACAAACTCATTATTACCACATTTGAAATTGATTTTCAAAAAATATCAAAAAAAAAAAAAAAAAAAAAAAAAAAAAAATTAAGATTAATTTCCTTTTAACTTCCACAGAGAAAGGAAAAAAATAAAACACTATTTTAGGTAAGCTTCTTGTGTACAACAAATGGGTCTAACAAGTGATTCCGCACATCTACACCTGGAACATATAAAATAATTAATATGATATCTCACCTGAGTCTACTTGGATGCTTGCACTCATTCTACTTCCCTGATTACTGTTCGGGTCATCAAGTGAATCACCATTATCTACAAGACAAAGTTGCCATTTTTGGTGAGCCAAATTTACGCGATGCAATACAAGTAAAAAGAACTGTTTTTTTCGATCCCTTCTTAATTTGTCTTATTTATTTGGCCGTTGATACAAGAAAACATCATAAAGGCAGTCAAAATAAGATAAAACTGTAATTGTGATGTTAGGAAATTAGCCGTTGAAAGCGGTGAATACTACAGTCAATTACATCAACTACGTTGTTCTGCGTAGAACAATATTGCCATATAAATGGTGATTTGTATTGTGACATCATACTTATGTGACATCATACTATTGTGACATCATGCTTATCAATTAACATTGATACACGTCTTAAGATCTTCGTGAAATTGACCCCAGGATCTTGAGGCAACTCATGAAAAACATTTTGTTTCCACTTTTTGTTTTAACTTCGTTATAATCAACGGAGTGAGTGCATCACTTCTTTCTGAAGAGGATCCTAACACATTTTCAGGTACAAGATTTGATGTACGTAAATTCCCTGAAAAAATGGCTTACAGGCTTGGGTTTTCCCTTATTCCAGACCCAGAACCTCCCAGATGTTCCAATTCCAGACTCTGTTCCAGACTCTGTCCATCACCTGAGATATAAAACTATAGGTTCGCAAACAATGTGGACAATTTCTTTCTCCATTTCCTTCTTTCAAGAAAATTTGAAGGCTGAGGGAGACCATCCCGAAACCAGACTAAATCCTCAGATAACACACGCCTGCAAATTGTAGTTTTGCTCTGACATCAGGAGCATCTAGGACCATGGAGGAAACACTTGAGACCAGAATTTAATGTTCGTGTTAAATCATGATGAAAGTCTTGACACACAAAACTAAATTCTCCGACCCTCGGAAGCACTTGGTTTACTGGCTCATAAGTGAACTTTAAATTGTTTAGAAGTCTTACCTGAAGACTTGATGTGTCCAACCAGCTTAATCTTGCCACCAGGCATTTCTAGGCCAGACCTTGATGTTCTTTTCTTAATGGCTTCTTTCATTGATTTACCAACACCTCTCCGTTTTGGGAATATTATTGGGTCTGATCGAAAAAAAAAAAAAAATAAAAATAAAAATAAATAAATCACTCAATAAATGAATAAGCTTGCTTAATGTATAAGTGGTCAAGAAAATACCAACCACTGAAATGGTATTATCTTTGGGAAAAAAAGATCCATCATGCTTACAATAACAGCTTTTGCGGCAAAATAGCTTAATGATATCAAAACATAAAAATATTAATATTAAGCCCAAGACTGGCAGATACAAAAATGAATAAGGTGCAACGCTATTAAGTGGTAAAATTTTGATCCCAGTGTACTTGGATGACAACAATCAAGCAATCACTCCTTCATTTCTAAAAGTGTTCAATAGTGTTCTGAATTTACTCAGTCTCAATCAAAGTAAATTGCTCTCATTTGCAGTATACATGTACAGCATAACGTAATACATGGACTCGATCCAAGCCTGTTCTTCATTTTCTCTCATTAATGTCTATCTTTGTGGTATCAAACTATTTTTCTCTTGACGTTTTCTCCCTAGAGGTGTCAACTCTAATTCATTTAAACGAATGCAATTTGATTGGTTACCAAGAAACTGTGACACCATGCTATTAATCTCTCTATTGAGCTATGGTGGTTCTGAAAAGAACAAGATGACTTAGTATGCTTTGCTTCAAGAGAAAAGCTGCTCAGCGAAGCAGTAAGGTGGGAGAATGAAAACGGGATCTGGTGTGGGTTTGTGCCCAATGAACTGTGTCAGTCGAAAATTAACGATTTACTAAAATTATAGCTGGATATAGCATGTAGCTATAAAATACTTTTTATAGCTCCATGGTTCTACACACCTTGCATACACTGCTATCAAAGAGGGAAAATAATGTAAATGCACGCATGCGTATGCCCCACACACAACTACATGTATCAGTCGATAAGAGGACTTCACTTGACCTCAGTGAGGGCACTGCTTGACCCTGTGGCGTCCAATGTAGAGAGTCTATCACATGGTACACCGCATCCCTTCAAATTCTAGATTGTTTTCCCACCATGATAACGTCCAAATCCTACTTATTACTATTATCACATATAGACCGATTAATTCTGCATGATCTCTCACCTGGTTGAATTGATGGCGCCGATTCATCACTGCTATCGCAGCCTTCAACAATGGTTATCTCTACAATATCATTTAGATATTTTTCTTCTTCCTCCTCTTCATAATAGACATATTGCTGATCGTCATCGGATTCACTCGGGCTATCGCTTTTACCGTCTGTAACTACAGCGTCTTTTTATGGAAGATGGATGTTTCACGGATGAATAATTCGCTTTGTTTGTGGTCACTTTCTTTTCTTTTAAATGTTACAGGCGTACAAACAATTCTGCTGAAATATTCAAACTGTGAATATCACCACAGAAGTCAGCACTTACATAATAAAGACAATTGCGTGTGAAAAGTCCGACTGAACTAACTACGAAGAGCATTAAGAAGTACTCAATCCCCTTTACTTTTTGAGCCAACAGAAATAGTCTTATCACAAAAAGATTTCATGTAACACAATATGAATATTTCATAACTTAAGCCAGATGTGAAGATCTTTTAACAGCTGCACAATACAACTGAGGATGACACTGAAAACATTTTTTTTCCTCCCTGCATTATAACTGTTGTTCTTGCGTAAAAACATTACGTTTTGATAGCCTCGATCCCGTACTTTCGCATTGTTCCTTACTCTGACAGACAGTCACTTTGCGATCGGGTTTGGAAACTTAGAAATGGCTTTGTAATCCGTACCTACTTCCGGTTGCCATGGTAAAGCCTGGACATCAAGCACCATGACAGTCTTTCCTGCCGAGGGTGAGGTTACCTGGATCCCACTCACATTTTGATGACCTGCTAGATATGTGAGCAAGTTTAATCGCATGCACTAAATATATATACATGTCAAATAAAATTATCTGCAAATACATGTACCTGTTGGAAATTAAACCATGTCCTTTTTGGTGCGATAAACTTCCCTGAAAATAAAGCAATGTTTAGTATTATATGAAAAAATGGCAGTTGGTAACTTCTTCATTGTGTGGTCCGGTTTCCATAATCCAGCTGGCTACGATTACTAAAATGTTGTTAAAACCTAAATCCAGCTCAATCACTGACGGAAAACTAGGAGTGACATAAACAACAAAACACAGAAAACTCACCAAACAATCACACACTTAAGGCACAGTATCAACAATTGAAAAATTGATACACACACAAAAAAGAAGAAAATAAGACAAGAACAAAAGATGGGATAACAAAGATGGAAAACAAGTGGAATAAAAAGTCAAAACCAAAGAAAAACGTGTTACCATACTGCATAAGGATGACCTGAATAATTACCACTGACACACCATGGTTTACGCAGATGTCCGAGAGCAAGACTTGCCTCCAAAGTTGTAAACGCTGATCATCATCCGAAACTTTTTACTTGGTAACGGTGGTACATTGCAATCCTCTCCAACAATGCTGGCCTGTTGGAAACTGTAAACCAAAATGTTCTTCCCCATAGTGTGCGTCCGAACATTATATCAAAAGGGTCTTACCATTGATGTTTCCATAGCCAGCACCCAACACTGGAAGTTGGAGCTCAAGGGGTCGGCATTCTTGTGGCATGACTGTTTCGGCGTCTATCAAGTCTTCAGGTGGACCTTCTGCACCCTGTGTACAGAAAACAACATTGATAGCTTGACGGTGTGTACAACTGATAATGGATATGTCCTGATGTGTACTACCCATTCATCTTTACATAATCACCTAGTTTGCTGCCGATTCAAACAATTTCAAAACCCTAATAGTTAAGCCGCTTTCTTCACAAAGAATGGCATGCCCAGGGATTCGAACCAGTAACCACCAGACACATGTTCGGGGCAGTGCTCATCACTTTAGAAAAGCTGGCGATGAACTTGAACCAAAGACCACTGAGAAGACATGTGTATTAAGTTGTAAAATTAACAGTCCAGTCCAGCCCAGTCCAGTACTAATGAAGCTCTTATTGTAAAAGTACATCTTCATCACACTGCTGTCGGCCTTGTCATGTTCCCAATATGCAACGGCTAACAAGAAAACCAATTTCTCATTATGTTAAAGCAGGGACAGACTGTTTTCCTTTGAGTCTCAGTTTAGTAACATTGATAAGGAAAGGCTACACTTGGATACAATGTCTCTGTCACTCCCCAAATAAAGAGCAAAAAGACAACCATTATAGATTTACCGAAAAATAAGCGTCCTCAAATTTTCGAGAGCTTCCTCGTCAATGGGGGGAAAAGTTTACAATTTTAGGAACTGCATTTGCAAATGATATACATGGCTTCTTACATGTCCCATCATGACAGCTGAATGTAACTCAGCCAAGAAGCTTATATTATGAGTTTAAGAAGAGACGTGAGGCTATGTTACAAAGGGTAAACTGCAACGCATGGAAAACAAATACAAAAATAAAGGGTACTGAAGCCTACCAGGAGTGCCAGCCAACTGATTACATTTCTGACATAGTTGCTCTGAGTTCCCAAACCTTGGCATAAATCATCTTATAATTCTGCAGTGATGTTTTCACAACCAGTAGACTGGAATTTGTTTTGAAGCACACGAGAAACATCTATTTCAATACAGCAACTAACTTTGTATCCTAAATGAATTATTCTCGGTCTATGGCCCTTCAAGAAACTTAATTCATAATGATCCGGGGTTTGTGACTGGTTCCCAGCATTTTTGTTTCCTTTGCTGAAACTCGTTCAGTAGTATGTTCTGCTTAGCAGCTAATTGAAATTTGGCTCAAATCTCCGTGCACCAGTGAACCTTTTAGATTGATCACCTTACTAACATGAAAATCTCATAGTTTGTGGTCACGAATCAGGTCGCCAATTATGCTTGTTATAAATCTAACGACCCACTTATTACTTGCGCGGTTGTGTTGCGATCACAGTAAGGCCACGCATTCTTGGCCGAGATGGTTTTGAAATGAACTACTTGGTTTATTACTCTGTGAGTACAAATTAACATTTATCTATCCGGTAACTTTATACACTTTTGCCCTCAGGGTGTAAGAGAACTTAGCGGTGTCTATTGCAAAATAATTACACACTCTAGGTATGGAATTTTTTTCGGGAAATTATAACGGGTTTAAAAACGGAGGAAACTTATCCTCATTCCTTCTTTGCGTCATCTTCATTTGACATTTTGTAATTCATTTTTCAACTGACTCCATCTTTATAGGAAATATAGCAGCATTCATTTAAAAAAATATACAAATCCATTTTGACTTTCTCAGTGAGCAGGGAGGGCTTCAATCACATTTCTAATGTTCCATCAAAAAACAAAACAAAACAAAAAATTAGCTGGTCATAAAAATTCATGGCTTTACCGGCAAAACTTTCAGATAAATTGTGTAGATTGTAGATTATTTTACACAACAAGAATGACATCAATGGTTAACTAGTTTTTACACACAAACAAAAAGGGAGGAAGAAAAAAATCTGACAAAAAAAAAAAGCAGCAACACCACCAACAACAACCGGAGTCTACCAGAGGTAACATATGACAAAAGAAGTAGGTGACTTTTCCTAAAACTATTTATAACTAAAATTCTCGGTGTATAACCAGGGTTTGAAATTGCCACTACGCACATCCCAAAAAGTATCTTGACAGGTGGTACTGATGAAGTGGCCACCCCTTCCCCCCGACACAAAAAAAATAAAATAAAATAAAAAAATAAAAAAATAAAAAAAATTGCTTCCTTTTGCTGACACTTTAAAGACTCCCGCTGGTCACCATTACCCGTCGACAATTTCTGTGGCACAAAACGACCATGTACCCATACCTAGTTTGCGCGTGCACCGGTCAAAGGTGATCTTTCGTGGCACGAAATTTGTTTGTTGTGGGAGGGCGTCTTTAAACCCCTAAATATAGCCCTAGTAGAACAACATTCCTTTTTATTAAATATGTCAGATGTCAACAAGCTGAACATGCCAAGACATAACACTATCAATCATCACAACTATTCACATTGCCTAAATTATTTCCTCATGTCATCCTTCCAGCATGTAAGGCACTGATTTTGTACATTGTAACACAGTCCTGGTAAAACATGTCCTTGGAGAATACTGTGGCCATATAGCCTCTTCTGGCCTTCTGGTCTTGGTGGCAATGAAGTCTTTCAAAAAACATCTTCACAAACTTGAAGATTTTCCAGTGGAAGTGTCCTTTGCAAAAGAAGAAAAATGGCCGAGTGCCATCGAAGACGAAATTCCAGTCCTACACTGTGAATATACATGCTTGTAAAACAACAACAACCCACACACCATCATGTGATGAAACTTTTATGTGACATTCCCTGGGCACATGAACATAAACAAGATGTACTGAGCCAAAAAATATAAAGCAGTAACATGTTGACATCAAGGCGTTAAGTGCAAATTAGTTTACCATGAGACAATGTGTCCTCTTTTTCCACTTTGATTTCTAGTTATTCTTCAGTAACATAAATTGAGCAAGTTTGAACGAGTTCACTTTTGATACTTCAAAGCATTTGCATTCAAGCGGGATTACTGGAAAGCTGGTTTCCAACCGACCAATCTCCGATTTGGAAAAAAAACTAATTTTATGGGGGTAGCACATTTACCGTTTTGCTGAAAATTCCCTTTCAGCCAACAAACACCCTCTGCACAACTAAGTGCGCCTCAAGATATCAATGTCCGTCATATTTGTCTCTGACTAAATGCACCCTTTTAAAATTGACTATTCCTTTGTAAGTTCCCCTTGACAGTGCTCCAGGGTGGTGTGTTTTTCCCATCATTCACAGTATCCTACTCTCTATTTTGGTCTGTGATTACAACGTGTCTCCCATGGTTAAGATGAGCGGAGGAAATTCAAGAGCAGCAACACATTCCAAACATTAACGTCTCAGCAGCGCATCCCAAGGTGTTATCCTGCTCTCTGTGGGAAAACTTTTCACCCGCATTCTCAAATATTATCGCTTTACTTGTTTATTTTTTTTTTTTTTAAATGTACATCGTGTCTCTTTCGACATTTTATGGCCACCTTAGATGTTATGTAATATGCATGCTGAACGTGTAACTAATATGGATGAAAAAAAGGGGTGCTTGAGGGACTTTTACGAGGCGATCTCTATCAAGAAGTTAGCGGAAGAAGAAGTTAACAGGAACTTGACAAATTACAAAGGATACTTATACTTAAAAAAAAACTATGGAAATGATGACTTGATAACCCAAATATTGCAGGTGTTGAAAGACAAAATGCCGAAAGTAAGACCAGGGATGAGATCTGGCAAATGTGAACAATCCTGAAAAATGGCTTGCAGGCCTGGGTTCCCTCTAATTCTGGACCTGGAACTAATCAGATGTTTCAATTCAGGAGGTTTACAGACTAAGCTCATCACCAGAAATACAAAACTACAGGTTTGGACACAATGTGGACTATCCTCTCTCCATTTTGGTGATTGCTTTACTTCTTTCAAGAAGTTTGAAATACTTAATGAGGTTTTGAGAAAATCCTGCAATCAGGAAAAATCCTGAGAAATCACATGCCTGTAAGACGATAGAAGTAGTATGTACATGTATATCTCGTATACAATAATATCGCTACCCAAAGTGCAGCCATCTTGTTTTCTTCAATTTAAACCCATCAACCAAACCCAAAACAGGAAGTGAGAAATTGATGTTCCTTTGGATCCATTCACAGTCATTTAGCCAAAGACTTCAGTCAACCCAACAAACAAGCCTTGGACATTATGTAGATCTTAAAAATGTATGAGAACTGGATTCTTTCAGGATCGAATGAGATAACAACTTCATTCTTAATTTGTACATTGAAGGAACCAATAAGGCAAACAGTAAAGTACAGTCACACCTTAATGACTAAAAGCACGCCAGTTTACCAGCCATAACGAAATGATGCAAGATGGTATGGATAGCTCATTATGGATGCATTTATATATAGTCCATAAGCAACTTTGGAAACAGTTGGCAAATGCAATCACAGAGAGAGGATTAACTAGTTAAAAGCTCAGTTGTATATTTCTACAGTCAATTGAACAAGCATCCCTTAATGTTATTTAGGGGATAGTGAAACATTTGCAGTTGGAGGGGTGACTTCATTCCAAGCCTGGGGTTCTCATATAAAGAATTTTCAAGAAATCAGCATATTTTTCATAAAGTACAGTGGGCACTCTTGTATGTGTGAAAACAGTTAGCAAAGAATGCAACACAGCGAGATTTTGAGAGAAAGCTATTTTGCAATGTGCACCTCTCCACTCTCCAGTCACGCTTTCTGTCGTTTCTTCGCAGAGTATATTTGGCCCAGATATCTCCCCAAGTCACTGCACTTCATGAAATCTATATCCAGCAGGATTCTTGTATACGACGTGACCTACTTAGAGAGTCTGGTGGACATTATGAAAGACATCATAGGGGAAAATACCGGAGATGTCTGTGAGAAATAATTCATTTGATGTGTCTAAGTCATGCTAACCAGGGTCCAGTTTCACGGAGCTGCTCGAGCGGAAAATAGTGATTTAAACATTTCTGTTCAGCAAAAATAGGCAGGATACCAGTCATAAATGGTACATGCGGCACGGTACTTTGGCTGATAACCTTATTTTTGTAAGCACAGTTCTGTTGTGCAAGCTACTTTTTGTGCTTAAGCAGCTTCATGAAATAGCTGGGCCCAGTTTCATGAAGCCATGCCATACAAACAAATTTGCTTGGTAAATTTTGCTGTAAAGCAAACAAATCAGCAGGGCACCAGCTGCAGCAATGGAAAATACACAGCATTTTGGCTGGCTACCTGGTTCTGCTAAGCGATATTGTTCTGTGCTTACCAGGTTTATGAAATTGATAAGGGGATAATACCTGTGTCCGTCCTTGTTTTAGATATGGCACAGTATTAGTCAATTATCAACTTAACTGTGTAAGCTTACAGTATTGAATCCAACCTCATAGAGCAATTTTCAGTTTCTTGAGGTGTCCCATTAAGAGGTGTCACTGAACAGAGAAAATGTCAATGCAGTTAACGAAGGGTTTAAGCTGAAAAGTTCAAAGGCTGGTTGATTAGTCCACATCTGGATTTGAGTAGAAGAGCATAATGCAAGTGACACAGTTTTGGCATCACAACCGATCAGTCTTATCAAGGTGGGTGCAAACGACCCAATCTTACCCGGTGCCCACCTGCTTGGCTAGTTCATCCTCTTAACAGGTTACCTTGAGGTACCAACTTGGATGGCAAGTATCTTCTGGAGGTAGAAAATTGGCTTGTCCAAATACAAATCAACGTTAAGGCAATAATAAAATTAAGGGCAGGTAAATTCTCAATTGGGTCGGAAAATGTACTGAGAGAGAAAATAATTTTGAGTGACTTCTGTTAAATGCTGTACACGTAACTCTTGAACACTGTAACTCAGAAGCAAAAAGTACAATTAAAAAAAAACTTCCTAGATTTTCCCAACATTAAGCTACATGTATATGTGGGTAACAACAACAACTCCTGAGGGCGCTGGTTTGATCTCTGGCACACAACCTACCTTTACCTCAAACAACAGACCACTCTCGGTCGTGTGCACTGAGTGCAAATCAACAAAAACCGTACCAGTAAAACCAGCAGAGTTTACTCCATAAAAGAAAGTAAAAACAAAACACAAGTTCAAAAAGCAGGTCTGCAAACTGGTATCACAAAAAAGATGAATTACATCCATGGAGACAACAGAGCGATAGCAAGCCATCATACTCACAATGATACTTTTCAAGCTAGTAACTTGGATTCATCCCAAGATGTCAATCATTCCATCCTACTGGACAGTGTCACTGCCATGACCTTGATGACACAATGCACATGGACTTCCAATAACAGTAAACCCCAGATAAACACTCACTTCCAAGAAACATACCTAGTACAAAGTGGATCCACAGAAAGTATCTCCCACTCTTGAAGAAAATACGAGAGATGAATATTTGAGCTGGACTTTTGTCTCAATCCGGATGGTTTTCAATCCAAACGTACTCGGTATTCCAAGGAGTGGTTAAGACCGACAGTGACTGCAAACCACACACACCAAACAGCACGTGGTGTACTTCAGACAAGTGTAGTCTAAACATCCGTCAAAATGACGAGAAGGAATATAGACTCCTACACACAGAAACCACAGTTGTTTAAATGTCACTGGCTGTCTGTAATATTTGCGCCCAACCAAATAAGTCCAGCCGGGGTATTTCAAGAAACAGGCGATGGGGAGGCAACAGTTGAGACACAAGTAATCTTAAACCACCTCGGAATGCCACACATGCCTCGTGAAAGAGTGGCGAGTGGAAAAAAAAAAAAAAAAAAAAACCTCTGAGCTGATGTGAACACACACGAGCCATCACTGGTGGGACAATCATGTCCCCACGCATCCTCTGCTATTTCTGTCCGTCTCTAATGATGCTGGTTACCTAGCAACGCCTGGTCAGCCATTTTCAAACAAACGTGATTGACAGACGGGACTGCTGGTTCTCCCAGGGGGCAGGCTACATGTTCCACCTTCTCAAATGTTACTTAGATTGACTTACCGATTCAGTCCTACACGTGTGGGTACAACCCTCCAGGAATTACATTTCAACACAAGATCAACTCGGTATCCACGTACTCAAACCATTACTGTATGTAAACAGTAGGCAATCTTTGATAATGTTATGACGTGTGTTTATAAGCATTCCACGCTTTTGAAGCTTTCCAAAGATCCTCGCCAGATTTGCTTCCGACTATCTAGGTCAAACAGTTGCAGACGGAACTATTTGAACCCGTAAAATGGGTTAATTTGCTTGTTGTGAGATTAATGGGCGTGTTAGGTGATAAATGTTTGAAGCGATAACACTTGCTCGCAACCAAGTAAAAGAACAGATACCACTTCAACACATTCTGTGCAAAACACTCGTTGAAAACACTATGAGTTTGAATAATGAAACATCTTTGGCAGAACAGCCTTTTTGTTTGGTGAGAGTTTCTTACTCAAATTTGATTGAATTACCCTTGAATGTATGTTAAGTAAAAAAAAAAAATCATTTTAAATTCTAACCGAAACCACAATATCACTAGCTATTAAAACATATCATGATTGAAAAAACAAAAAACACCAAAATCAAATGCTGTCAAAAGAATTTTCTAAAATGGAGTTTTTTTCTAAAGAAAATTATTCTAATTGACTCTAAAAACCATTATCGTTTCAAAAGGTGGCCTACTTACATGTGAGGGTTGAATAAGGAAGACAGCATTTCAAAAAGAAAAATGTCTCACTCTGTATATAGAATCAGCGCCAACTTTATACCAAGAAAGCTCTTACAATCAAATGAACAGTTTTTGGGTGAACAAAGAAAAATTGACTGGAGCGGGATTTGAACCTGCAACCACTGGCTAAACGTACCGATGCTCTGCTAAGCTAACCCAGCTATCCAGCCCTGATGTTGGCAGTCTCCCTATTTTGTCAATATCTTTCTGGCGTGCCAGAAAGCAGTCAGAAGCCATTCAACTGGATATTGGCGTGTAGCCAACCGGATAGTGGCGTGTCGCCAGGGATCACACCCCATTATGCAATACGACCATCGAGCTAGCTCTATGGATATAACCTGGAAAGCGACAGCGCAAGGCTCACCTTATGGATTATGCAACTTTTTGATTTTTAATATCAAGCAATAAACCACAAGGGAAACTAAACTAAAATTTTTAAATCTGTTTTGGGGTAAACGAAAAAGAATATGACCGGAGTAGGCTCAAATAAACATTCTGATTATCAATGAAACGATTAAATGTCTTTGGGACATTGGTATTCCCTCATCACTGGATGTGTAACAGGTGAGAGGATGGATTACAGAAATAGATGAACCCCTGGTAACCAAGCTGCAGGATATCTCCCAGAGTGTTACTGATGGAGGAGAGGCAGTGTGCATTGCCGTGACGTGGCAACTGCCACGGGGAAACGATCAGGACCCCCTTCCAAAGAAACAGTCTTTTAATCGCTCTCTGGCGATGGGAATCCGATTTCATCATTTGTTACTTGTTTAAACAATGTGGATGAAGTTAACGTCTGGAGATGCTCAAAGCTGGCTGTCTGAGACTCTTGGTAAGATTGGAAAACCAGATAACCTCTGTTAAACGTCTGCAAATTCCTCTGCACTTTACACACTCAAGAAATATTCACAAAAACAAACTACGTCTGATCTAACTCTTTTCATTATCCTGTTCAAATTAGCATCAACGTAAACTTTAACACAGCCTTTATATCTCTTAAAGTTGCCAGATGATTGCAATACTGTTTTGCTTATTTTTTTTCTTCAGAACTTTAGCTTCTTTATGTTAATCAAGGGGAAATACTATCCATTTTCTAGCAATTGTCTTGTTACACAAGATCAACAAGTAATGCCTCCTTGACCTTCACCTTAATTTAATGAGATGACACATTAGCTTAGACATTTGAGCAATTAGTGAGAACTCAATGAGGTGTAGCAACCAAATTGGCATTACACTACATTTCTTGTCACTTCAAATAATATAATGAATCCCATCAGAAGGGTTAGAAAGAAAAAGAAAAAAAAATATCTATTGACCTTAACAGTCAATCATTTCCCAAAGGTTATACAAAAAAAGAAGTCACACAATCTGTCAGCACCAACCCTTAATTTTTATCAACATCTAACCATCAGACAGGAGCTGGCCATACTATGTGTACAATTACATAACTGTTTACTGTGTGATGAGTAACACGCTTCTAACAAAAACTGCACTGCTTGTGGCAATAAGCTCTGTAGACGAAATGAGAAAACACAAGCAGGCAACCAAGTATTTGTACACCAGACAGATATCAACCGCTTGGTACAGTAGACAGCAAACAATTTCGATGAACTACCTCAGGTTTGCATTGAACCGCGGCTTCCAATTGCATTCCCACTGCCCCAGGTTTACCAGACAACTGCATCTCCTTAAATGGGCCTGTGTGCTGTGTGAGGGTTGCATAACTGAAATGCCAGGCCAAGAAAAGAGTTCAGCTCATGCATTGGGGGAGTATTAGAACCGATCACCCAATGGTTCTTTCTGAGCCCCTGGACTGGAAGCGATGGTATTGTGAAGTGAACTGGCAGATGATCTAATACTGCATATTATGATGTTCATATTATTTTTTATGAAACAGATCGTCATTTCTGTGCTGCAATTGTGGTTGCTACAGCCTTTAGCTTCTTATATGGCTCACGTTTGTACAAAAAAAAAACCAAATTCTTTAAACTAATTGAAATACACTCTACTTATTTAAACAGTGAATAAGAACACTTAACTTTCCCGTACGAATTTTATTGTGTTTACCCTAGACGACTTTGTTCTAATATTTTCTTAAAAGACCAAGGTGACATCAAAAAACTTTTCTTATCTGGGTAAAATTACAGAGGAATGAGAGATACAAATACAATGGGGAAAAAACAAAGCTCTGTATAAGGATTCCAAGACTGAGAAATAAATACTAGAGGATGGTTACAATTATCTTGAACTTCCATAAATTTCTGTCAGTTTTTAAAAAACATTTGCCAGGTTTCTGTCAGCAGCGAAATGAATGACATCTGCAAATTAATTGAAATTAGTTTGGATTAAAACCAAATGTCGCACACCCAAAAATATAAATCTCCTAATTATTGTGGCCAACAGCAATTCAACAGGACAGCTGTGTACTGTCTATGTTATCATTAAATCCAGCAATATTTTATGAAGGGTCTGACGTTGCACACACCGCCCAACCCATCAAATGATGCATCAATGCTTACTCCGAAATGATAAACAGTAAGTCAGTGAGTGAGTGCGTCCTACAACACTGTCCACAACGCATGTCTTGTTAAATATGTCACAGATAATGTGCATCTCAAAGTGCCCAAATGCAGAGTATGGGTATAAATTACGCACACATATATGAATGTAAAAATTGTTGTGGTTTTTACAGGAATTGGATCAGGGTACGAAGTCAAGAGCTCTATCTGGAGTAGTCTGGCGGAACTCAACCAACAAAGCACTGTATTGTACAAAGCAACACCTATAGTATTTTCAGATGTTCTAACTGGAGCAATGTCAAATTCACCTCCAAAAGCAAGCTTCCAGAACTTATGTTATAAACATCTTGAAGACGGGGAATTTCTCAAACTGTAATCTTTCCATGTGCTTTCCATTTTGTATGAATCATCATTTATTTTTAAAAGTAATTTGTAATTGTTTTTTTTTTTTTTTTTTTTTTGGGGGGGGAGGGGGAGAAATAGACCTCCATGTTTTACCTTAATTAAAAGAAAATGTGTTCTATCAGATTTCCAAATTATACCATATCAAAACTTTACAGTTTTTAAAACAAAGAGATACAATGATCACAGTAAAAATCACAAAATTGTTTGCCTTGAATTCTAGCAGCCACATATTTCTTTATGTAACAGACTTGGATTTTTGAACAAGGTTATGCAAATTGTATGTAGTCATAAAAGACTCTGTAGGCCTAAGCTGTAAGATTTTTGCTTTATTTGTATCATTTTCAAAAAGTGCGAACAAAAAGTTTCCATCTTGTTTTCTCATCATAAATGACCATCATTTTATGGGGTCATTTCTCCCTCAGCGGGATGGAGTTACTGCTCCCATGACCTCAATGACCTGCAGTAACCCTCAAAACAATCCATGGCATCTCCTCCATATAAAATGACTTTAATATCACCAGCCAACATCCATGACCTCAAAACGAAAAAACCACCACGGTGGAAATGCAATATAATAAGGTTTGCGGTCACACCATGTATAGAAATCTCTCTTGTGAGATGTGGTGGTTTCTCCTGAAGACAATCAGAGTATACTGACTGAAACGTTGAGTAGCTTCACCACAGGTTCTTTCAGCTCTTATGACAGATTCATGGTGTTACCGCAAAATTGACCACATTGATTTAAAAAAAAACTGTCTGATATAGACCCAAGGTGAGTACAGTTGTTCAAACTGTCTAAAAAGCCCCCTTTTTCTCTTCTATATTAATGTTTGGAGGTATTAAAGTGGGGGGTGTTAAATATAAACTTCAGGGGGGGGGGTATTAAGTGAAGATTTGAACTAGGTTTGAATAAGTTTATTCATGTCTCCTTTCCCTCTACCATCATGTGGATTGTTGTCCAAGTTTAATCTCTTTACAGTACGTTAGATAGGCACTCAACATGAGGTCCAGATATGACATCCAATTAGTTCATGCTCGGGTTTAGAGATGAGTAACTGAGGCCATCTGTCCCAATGACCTCAGGAAGTTGTTATCATTGACGATTAACGAACCATCAGGCATCTAACAAGCATCAGAAATTCCTGGTTTCATTGGGTCAGATTGGGCGCAATGAAATGCAAAAGGGGGGGGGGTCTTGAACCCCGGCTCCCAGGGAAAGTTATTTAGGAGCTTATTCAAACCAGGTGAGAGTGGATAGTGTGGAGGATGTATTTGTTGAGTCAGTACCCTCTATCATCAATCTGTAATGCTTCAATTCAAAGTGTTGTCACTAATCTTGTACACAGAAGTCTCACGCATTCAAAACTTTGGGGAAACCTTGGGTTCCCTTGAACATTTCTTAAAAATCATGTACTTTGATGAACCCCAAACCCCGAATTCGCATGAGACTTGCACAGTCTATTGTTGGCTGGAGTTTTCAGTATTTGTTTTGTTAGACCCATAGTAAGAGCTAAAGGGAGCACTTGCCATGGGCGAAAAATCCCTATGGGTCAATTGCATACGAATGTCCACTTAGAAAATATTGCTGTGTAAGCTAATGAGTGACCAGTGTAAATGAATGGTCCACACCATTTTCTCAATGGTCAAAAATGCTCCTTGTCGGGCCGTGTCGCATGGTTTTGTACGCCCTCTTGTTCTTATCTGTAACTCTATTGGTTAGACCACATAAATGCATCATCCAAGTTTTAGGCTGGTGCTCGTTCAAGAAATCTCCAAATACAGACTTAACACAGAGTACGATTAGAGCTTTATGAAAAAAACAAGACAAGCAAGGAAAAAGATATCATATCAAAACAAAGGAGAAAGAAAAGGATCTGTATTGGCTGCACGTCCTTCCTTTGACACTGTGAACAAATAATGAAACAGCTTCGAGCCAAAGACATCACCATAAACCTGTCCTTCAAAGGTTCATCCAAAATGACCAACTTGAATACATCAAAACGAATCTGGTTCTCATTGAGGCTGGCAAACTAATTCCAGTTACTCTATGGAATCGGAATGTGTGGATTAAGAAAGAATCTTAACAAAGATCCTTAGGGGTTTAGGGTTAACCAAAGGCAATAATCTACATAGGCGTACATACTTGTACATCATCACGTACACACTTCTAGAACAATTTCAAAAAACTTCTGAAAATGCATATCTGATAGAGGTTTGAATAATTTGTTTTCCTGGCTTGTTTCTCAATCCTACAATGTCAAGCATAGTGTACATACACTACACTTCCTTTTATACACTGTTTGCTTTCATACAAATAAAAGACAAAATTAAGGCTGTCAGGGAATTAGGCTGGCTCCTCCAATTTTATGATTATCTTTGGTACAACAACTATAGTAAGATACAGGAAACCATACAAAAATGGCTGAGGCTTGAGGTAGGTCTTTCGCTGTGTATTACCGTAAAGACTAATTTTGGTTTTAATAAAAGTTATCTGGAAATATTTAACGGGTGCAAAGAATACATTCACTACAGAAACAAGTTATTATTCTAACTTTTGCCCTTGCTTCAGCAAAAACACCTATGCTTTATGCTTCAGATGGGACATGGATGCAGCCATAGATTCTGTACACTAGAATAAGTAGATGACCAGGAAAACTCAAGGACACTAAGTATTTCGGACAAAAAAGTATTAACGGCAGTAATCCTGGCACAAATAGCACCCAAATTTCACCAGGCTAGCCAACTTCAAAGGTGGCTCGTGTCTATCAAAGTGATCAATGGTTATCAATAGAAATATGTAATCGTATGAGTTAATGATACTTACGCTGATAGTGATGGGTCCTCCAGTGAGGGACACACCTCCAAACTTGATGTCCACGTTGTAGGTTCCAGGGGCAGGGCAAGTCCAGATGATATCAAAGGTTCCGTCACCGTTGTCGACAACAGAACAATCGGGTACCTCTTTGCCGTCGGGGCCGACGATGGTGCAGGTCACATGACCCTTACCGGCGTCGCGCGAGTTCACCTTGAATACTGTCTCCTCCTCCACAGTAACTGTCTTGGTGATTGTTTCTTTGTTAGAAAATGGGGGAGATGGTGAAGATTTCGAAAGAAAACAAAGAATTAGTTTTTAGAAAATGGACGGCCCAAGCTTGTTATCTTAATTCCTGAGTCTGACTCCTGCTCATGGACTTTTAACATTCATTTCAGTTGGCCCATACTGAAATTGCTCTAACCATGGCATTTTGTGCTGATCGTGACCATTTTCTTGTTAAGAGTGACCTGTGAAACGCTGGAACAGATGTCTATATTTTCAATGAAACAGTGTTTTGTTCTTGCATTTTCAGTTATGAAAGCTATAAAAGTCAAACTGGATTTATACAAGGTTTCCTCAACAGTGTTTCAGAATGTCAAGAAACCTGGTACCAATTGCAAACTTTATACTTAATAACAGAGACCAAATTTATATTAAATTTCTGATAAGCAATAATTAGCAGAAAACCAGCCATAAATGGTACATGTAACTTGGCATTTTAGCTGGTAACCTGATTATGGTAAGCAAACTTTTGTTGTGCTTAAATTGTTTTTGTGCTTAATCAGCTCTATGAAATTGGGCCCTGGATACCTTTCAAATTCAGGCTTGTGATAAGTCTTCGTCTTTTTTTTTTTTAATCAGAACAGTAGCGAGTTTTCAAAATCTTATGACTGGAGAAAAGTCCATATTATTGGAGGGTGTCAGATACAGAAACTCAAATGATAACTTGGTGCTGTGTATTCCAAGATAGACCATGTGTATCTACATGTATGTCATAAATCACTTACATGCTTCTGTCATTTTGGTGATCACCGCACAAAAGCGCTCAATGTTCAACAACTGTTTCATGTTTCTTAAAAACTCTTTTATCTTGTGGGTTTAAAATTCAAGCATGAAACATAAGGCATTTCTTCACCTGATTGGCACAGTGCTGCATCTTCCATTGGGCTGGCCTATTGTTACAATTTGTGTTCAACCATAGATTATTCAACACTTGCAATGTGATTGATTACATAAATGTCACATGCACAAGGTCTCCACATATCACAAAAACAACTGTGCAAAGCAACAATGCAAAAAATGCTCACAAACAATTTAAAAGTGTCATTTTTGTAAGAAAAAATTAGTGTTTTTCTAGTTTTTTTCCCCCATCATAACAGCTGTGTTCAACAATACTTTTTTAACATAACAAGTGAACAAAGTTAATTAACCAATTTTAAAATAGACCCCCTTGGTAAGTGGTGATTTCAAAACAGCACATCAAGTGTGCAACTATTGTAACAAGGTTAAAGGGCCCCTACAGGACAAACAGAATTAGTACAGGTTGATTTTTTTTTCCTTTACGGAAATGCTTAGAAACTCAGTTTTGTGCAGGAACTATTTTGCAGCGCAACGGACAAGTACATGACTTTATACAGAAACGAACTTTACAGATACAAGTCTTAGAACTTGGCAGCTTTTTTTTTTTAAACTACAGCTGTTGGCTTTGTCATTTCCACAGCTGACCATAAGTGGAAGCCTCTGTAGAGGTTTCAAAAGGGCCCGTTGCCATTTGGCGCATGGGGTAGTCGCTAGTGGCTGTCTTGAAAGTATAGACTGTGCTCAAGAAGGGTTAGGATACATTGTTAGGCTGAGTCCAAATTGGTGGCTGTTGCTAAGGGCGTTGCTAAGAATAGCCTATGCTTCAGCTCATGTTATATTGGTGATCCAACTGCAGCCTAAATTCGGAAACGGCCTAGCACAGAACTTGCACCATTTATTTTTACGGTAATGTTTTCATTTTGGATTTGAGTTTGTTCTGGAACCATTGACCTGTCAAAATGCTCATGTCCAACATTCAAATAAAATATTAATAATCACGTCGGTATTTGCACTGCGATGACAACCAAGACATATAGCCAGTTATTTACGAGAAGGTATATGTAACTCCTATCATGTTATCTTCGATGAAATTGTTTTGTTGATTTTTTGTATTTAGGAAAATGCAGAATTGGTTGGTCCCGAGGAAATGCTCATCGAGACGTTATAAATATACATCTCATCAGCTAAAGTCTACACAAACCAATCTACTTTTTGGCTGTGCTTTTTTTTTTTATAAAGACACTTTGCTGCAAAGCTTATATTTGCATTTCATTTCGCTACAGGCAAATGCACCTCACAAGAAGTGAACACTTTTGAATGGCACAGTGAATGCTGCAAACTGGGTTTGACAATTTTTTTTTTCGCTTTAAATCCCAGCTTTTACAAATGCATGTTTAAACTACAGCAGTAGTGGTAATTTTCTAAAAAAAAAAAAACTGTCCTCACACCAACTACCTAGAAAGAAAATTTCAGCGTCAGTTTAATGGAGGGAATACAAGATGCCTATGCCATAATAAAAGGACGAACTGAACCAAAGTTTTAAGCACGTGTGATAAACAGACTTCAGGATGATAATTTTGAATAATTATCAAGCATACATTAAAAAAAAATACTTGAAACAACAAAAAACTAACATGTTCAAACACACAGAGGACAATTCGAGCAATCTTGTGCATGCATCTGCTGTCTTGAAAATGAAGCAGTAGGATTAGTAACAAAGTGGTGTGGCTAAAAACATTTGCTTTTCAATGTTTCACACAAAAGCGTCAGTTTCTCTTCATTCTAAATGCTTTCCCAAGAAAACCAACAATGAAGAGTGTCATGTAAATGAAGCTAAAGCAGTTGTTTCTCTAAGTTTCACACGAAACATTGGCTTTTCAAAGTTCACACAGCAGCGTGAGTTTCATGTCATTTTAATTTTCCCTTGAAACCAACAATAAAGAGTGTCATAAAAGTGAGTCTTAAAGAAGCGAAAAGTGTAATGTTGAAAAAGTTTCATTTTTGTCATAAACAAATTCTACATATGCAGTTGGCCCCCCTCCAAAATGTACTTGTTCATTTTTTGCATTTTGGAATCATATTTGATATCTGCAAATTCAGTCACTTTCATGTAACTTATTATTTGCAAATATTATTTTGAAAACAAGTGACAGTTATTTTTTTAAAAGTGACAGTTATCCGTAATATCATTCATTATGAACACAGATTATAATAACCGTTTAATTATAAAATACAGATTGAGTTAGTAATTTGACGGTGCACAGAGATGAACCGCCATGCTGAGGCATGCTATGCTTGAAGCTCACACTGACCTTTGACCTGTTCAAAACAGGAAATCATTATTGGTTAATGAGTCAAACGGGGTGTCCAGGGCGGGGTGAAAAGGTGCGCAGTTGAAGAAATAGTTTGTCGACAGCAGAACGCTTAATTTAGTTTTTTTTTAAGGATTAGTTCTTGGGAGAAAAATGTATCTGATCAACAACTCGGGTTAAGTTTTTACATTTTTTTATCAAAAATTTGCTTGGCAATTTGATGTTTAACTTGTTCAAACAAATGCTCAAGTTCAGAATAAAACAGCATTGTGCTTCATGTTGTATGCATACATGTACAGATACGATTAGATTAAAACAATATCTGTAACCTCTTGAACTGTTCACCTTTATTTTGTGACTGGGTAAGGGCTAAGAGGGCTGTACACCAATCAAAGATCTTCTTCTGGTGTAAACTAACAACCATTACATGAATGTACTGGAGTCTTTGTATCAGTGTTAGGCTGCAAGATCTATTTCAGGAACTTTTTCTCTCCTTAAACCAATACATTGGACTGGCCCTCTTTTTTGAAAATATAAAAAGCACTGTACTTTGAATACAGAAGTCCAAATAAACATGGATGCAGGAGAATTAACGTTCTGTGGCCGTGACTAACAAAAAAAAACACTGCTTGATTTGAATGTTCTGTACTTTCAACACAGGAACTGAAAGTCGCAGACAGAGCCAAAATTGAAGCCAGTAGAGCAGAGCTGTAGTTTTGAATAAAGCTCCTTGTTGGACAATGTCTAAATGAAAAGGTTTGGCTGTGCCAATGGCATTTTTTATAGATCTGTACTTCACTACCAAAGATGCAGCAAACAGTCAAAGCTATAGGCAAAGTTGCTCAATTCAGACGCAGAATTGCGGAAGTCATACATGTATCTGCCAAGATATGAAATCTGGAAAAAGGAAAACATGGTGGAGCTAGAGGCTTGAACAGATTGTCCAATAGTGGGGTCCAGGTCAAGCTAGCTGCTCACGCCCCCGGTAGGGTCCGAGTTTTTACTTCATTTACGCCCACAGCAGCTGACCACAACCTGCTGCTTATGAATAGCGCCCTCATGTTACAGCACCCTATATATCAGATGGTATTCGAGTCAGACTGCCCTTTTTGAACTCCTCCTGTGAAAATTGGGACATCATTGTTTTTAGGTGTTTTTAAACTCGGAAATCAGGACAGTCCCAGAAAAAAAACTGGAACAGTTGGCAGATATGAGATGTGTACACTGTATAGCTTGAAGACAGTTAGCAAGCAGAGATAAAAAAAAAAACCTCAAACAATGAAAGACCTCAATCATGGTAGTTTTGCTTTACATTACAAAGAAGGAATCAGAATGGTGTTCAGCCCCCAGACATCAGGAGAAGGGAATTCAAACTTTGGGGGGGCTCAATCTCACTCAGCTGCTAAGCAGAAAATACACTCAGTTAAAAACATTTCACTTTAATAGCAATAGATACAAGACTACCAGCTGAAGGTTTTTGGGGACACTCTTATTTCATACAAGTTGTTGTTTGGTTACCAATCAAATCTACTTTGAATATTTCCAACTGAGCATATCTGTGCTTATCAACTCGATAAAACTGACCCCTGGAATAACACCATGCAGGCGGAACAAGAGGTTTTTTGGGGGGTGGGGGTGGGGGCAGGGGGCAGGGGGCAGGGGGAAGGGGGCAGGGGGCAGGGGGCAGGGGGCAGGGGGCAGGCGGCAGGGGGAGGAAGGAGAAGGGAAGTCGGATGAGAAGGCAGGATTGGATGTTAAAAATTGCATTTGAATGGATATGCCCTTTTCTGCAATGATGTTAGACGAGTATACAATCTCATTTTGTTTAGTTTCAAATCTCTAAGAAATCTAGGTTTCAAAAAACTTCCTTTAGAATGTAGATTCTCTCAGGTAAGCGCTATGCTTCAGGGAGCATATCCATTCAAGTGTCAATAATATGCACAATCGTTTTATTTGTTCTCTCTCTCTGAAAGAAGCAGTGCAACAATTTTTTTTTTTGTGGCTTCTCTTTCTATGTTAATAATTTGATCTTTGGTTGCCATGCCGATGCCTGCAGATATCCCTTACTTGTTGTTGTAGTGCGTGTGGTGGTGGTACGTGTTGTCGTGGTACTCTCTGAGCTAAGGCTACGCCGTCTGACGGGGATCTCGTAATTGCCGCTTTTGCAGCCTGAAAGCCAAAATTATGGGTCATCTCAAAAGGTTAATGCCAATCCTGGGCAAAGACATTTTTCGTGGGGGATGAAGTCTCCCTCCGTGCGATTTAGAATCATTTTTTTTTTCCCCCAAGGTCTTCCACAAAAAAAAAAAACATCTTGGAGGTCTTTTCTTTTGAAAAATTTTGGCTATGAAGTCTTTCCAAAAGCTGAACCTTGGGTTGAACATGTGCATCAATTCGGTCCTCCACATTGTACCTATTTTTTGAGTGGTAAGGATTTTTCAATGGAATCAACTTTGAGTGTTTGATGTTTTTGGGTGCATTCCACACATATCACCTTGAAGAACTTTAAAATGCATTTCGCGTACAAATACCATTTGACTGGTTGCAGGAGAACACTAGGTGGCTTTTTAGAAAGTGCAGAACAAAAATGAAAGGCCCCCCCCCCCCCGAAAAAAGGAAAAAAAAAAACTAGATTGAGTAACAGATATCCAAGATGTTCACTGGAAGATCCAATGCACTCTGGCTTGATCCCAATACAGTTAATATTTTGTTTTGAGTAAAAGCTCACACGTCTGCCTTGTCCCAAGATTAGGTTAATGCGGGTAAAAGGAGCGTACGTCGTTTGGCAAATGCACTTCCAGGGTTAGGTCTACAGTCTAGGCGAGTATGGGGTAAGCTTCTAAATGAATGCTCAGTACTGTCCTTATGGTTCATATAGGATGATGAAGTTCATGTCAAACTACCTTCGATGACTCATTTTGTGGTTATAATTTCATTGGTAACCATTACATTGGTAGCCATCAATTAAAGAGCTAGTTTGTTCAGACTTTCAAATCATATTGCGAGTTTAATGATAAGTGGACAATTTTAAAAGGAGTTTCACCAAAAAAAAGTACTTTGCGCATGGGTGACTTGTTTCAATTCAACCCAGCTTCAATTCAAAGTGACTCCAACTGGAGCATAAAAAAAAAATGCTCTGCGACCCGATGCGAAACAAGTCAGACTGAACTAGCTCTTCAATTCTTCACCAGGCTATCCTAGTACATGACTGCTGATTGGTTGTTAATATCTACTCGGCTATTTTATGAATGATTACGACACCACCAATCAAAACTCACCGATGATATCGCACTTGCTGGCATCTCCAGTGGGGCTGGTTGAGATGACCCAGGGTGACTTTGGGACCTGTACCCCACCGTACTTCACCTTGATGGTGTAGCGGTCCACATCCTTCGGTGTGTAGATGATCTTGAAGGTACCATCCTGGTTGTCAATGACTTCGGGTGTGATTGGTTTGCCTGAGCTATCCTGTTAGTGAGAACAAGGTTGTCGTTGTGATAATTACATCCGCCAAAGATGAAATAAAAATCAAAAAAATATATATTTAAAACCAAGAATTTCACCAAGAAAGCTTGTGTGATTACAATAATTAATTGTCTTGAGGGAAAATCCAACAATGGTTACAATCCCTCCACAAAATGATTAAATGAATATATTTATCCAAAATTTATATCCGGAGTAAATTGACCGTAAGAGCTATTTTTGTATTGCAAAACTTTCTCAATGCAATGATTTTTTTTTCGATGGTTGTTTTTGGTTGGAACACAAAAGTACACCTTGGTGACATGGATACAGAGTTAATTTGCATGTGTATAAATGTTTTCCGAAATTGTGCTTTTATTTTTCTCAAAAGTTACAAAAAAATTCCTACAGTGATGGTAATTTCAAGATCAGCATCTCCAGCATCCCTGGTATCCACAGTGAACTCCACTGGTAAACTGGCAAGCACTCCCTTCTCAACTCCCGGACCTTTGACTTTGACCTTGCTGGCATCGGCCTTGTTGGGCATCACCTTGGTGAACACAGGACTGGAGTAGATAAAACAACCAAAGTAAAGATTGTAAAAAACCTGTGCAAATTAAACTTGGAAAAAAATTGGCTTCAAAACCCAGGACGACTTAAGACAAAGCCCTTGATTTTTCAAGGTAGATTTATACCAGAGTTGTGACCGAACTGTCTAGTGCGCTGGACTCAAGTTATGGTGTTGTCAGGGGTGTGGGTTTGGGTCTGCTTGTTGTACTTGAGGTTGGCACTCAACCATAATTGTTTTGTCTATCAGCTGAAACACAGAGCAAAGTTTGGTGTGTTGCCAAAATGTTTTGATTTAGATTGTACCCCCATGACCACAGCTTCTTCTAACCCTTACATTACACAAAGCTATATGAATGGGTCCCATCAAAGATCATAGGGCACTGAAGGCGTCAGATGGGGAACTCTGGCTGAAATGTGAAATTCCCACTGGACGCCACATCAGCAAGTAACTCTATTGATACAACAATAGATCAGCGCAGATCAATGACCATTGCTATCAATGGGACACAAAGCATTCACTTGCTGAAATGGCGCCCATGCGTAATTCACGTTCCAACAATAGATAAAGCTCCAATTCCCCATGTTGCGCCTTCAGCGCTCTATAATCTTTGGTCCCATTCAATAAATTATTCATAACCTAATTAAGATTAATTTGAGCACTTTCAAACACTACTTGAAAACATTTTGTAAAGGTTACATATCACTACCATTATGACTACTCATGGGGTGAATGGCTTGTGGTTTTAAGGAGTTCCATAGTTTGATTTAAATCTCAAATCCCCATCACAAATCGGCGTGTTGATTGGCGTGTCGTGGCCGAGCAGATAAGAACACCGTACTCAAGCTCTGGTGTTTCTGATCAGCAGAGTGTGGGTTCGAGTCCCGGTCGTGACACTTGTGTCCTTAAGAAGACACTTGACCATTATTGCTGCGTCCTTCAGATGGGGAGGTAAAGCCGTTGGTCCCGTGTGTTGTGTAATGCACATAAAAGAACCCAGTGCACTTATCGCAAAGAGAAGGGGTTCGCCCCGGTGTTCCTGGTTTGATTGGCTGCAGATTGCACCACAGCACCTTGTAAACCGTTACATAGTGCCATGTAAAGGAACAGGTCTCATACTTCGAATGCCTTGCTAACTCTGAATACCTTGCTGGAAAAATGCTGAGCGCTTTGAGACGCCCACCGGGTGTGATAAAGCACTATACAAGAACTGCGTATTCTTCTTCTTGTTATTAAATCCCCTTTTCATTGAAAACATATCATAAATTTCTTGTACATATACCAACCTCTGTGGAATCTGTCTGCCTCCATACTCAATGTCAACCTGCATCTTGCCTTCAGCTTTGGGCACATAGGTGACATCGTATGTACCGTCCTTGTTGTCAACTACCTTGGCTTTCTCAATTGGTGCTGCAATCATGAACATAACACAACAAATACTTTAAAGGTGAACAACAAGTCAATAAGTAAAACCTCCAATAGACCGATCCATTAAGCCACACCCACTAAACACATTGACCAATCACAGCATTGGCTACATCATCACTGTACACGTGGGCAACACAATGTGCGTCTCTTCAATGCCACACTGCACGACATGAACGTGCGCGCTGTAGGTATACGCATGCATGTTCACATTTTCCAATAGCTTTTTCATCATGTCAGACTTTTGTCGGACTTTCGGTGGCATACCCAAGGCTGTGATTGGTCAACACGTTAAGGGGCGGGGCTTAATGGATCGGTCTACTGGTGCTCGATATGTGGCACGGTGAACAACCCCACCCCCTCACGCCTAACGTATCTTCATTGTGTTCTGGGAATCTCACGAAATCTTCAGAGATTGTTTTTTTTTGGGGGGGGGTTGTATTTCTGTACAAGAGGGGAAGAGTACACCAGAACATGGGAACATCTAGGAGGACTCCCTCTGCCTCATGGTGGGCATAGTATGAACAAACTACTGATAGTTAAAACTAAGGGCAATCCGAATGTGAGTACTTCATCGATAAAGACAGCAAGAATAAAAACTGCCTAAGATCCAGGAAATTTAACATTGAAAGTTGTGTACAATTTCCAGGCTGGGCTCGCCATGGGTGGAAAGATCCGTACATTTGGTAATGCAAAATGCCGAGATCAAACTTTTGCATACAAAAGCTGTGTACCAGATGGCGTAAGTAAGCAATGGACATCCAGTCTAGAGTCTACAAAGCTACCACTGGATTCATATGCAAAGATTGCTGTTTGCAATGTGAAAGTGAACCCACATTGACCTTTGCACCGTGAAACTTCACCTCCATAGACCTCATTATTGTGCAGCTACCTAACTGCTGGCCATGCAACCCAGACAAAAATTGGACTGGTCCCCTCACTGAGTTCATTAAAAAATCAATGCGCCATACGTTCATTACCATCATAATTGCACACGTATAATAGCCTTCGTAGTCAGGGCATAAGACACAAGAGCTACTTACCTCTCTCTGGCATGATAGTGACATCAAGAGGGGCTTTGCCACCTGCCTGGGTAGCATCAACTTTGAAGGTCGCAGGTGCATTAGCCTTAACTCCCTTGCTATCGAGGCCTGGCCCGCTTGCCTTCACCTTGCTTGCATCGATGCTGTCACAGACAGTGGGTCTGAATGGACTTCCTGTACATTATACAAAAAAGTAAAAATGGTTAAGACATTGTTTTTTTGTGTGTTCTTTTAAGATTAAATTCGCCACTACTCTCTAGTTTTCAATAAACACACCATATAACCAACCAGTGAAAATTTCATTTAGTGAAAAAGACTAAATTCGACTTTATATTTTGAATGATTTAATTGAAACTAGCAACACCGATTTGGGAGGTCTGCAAAGGCAACTTTATCCAATTTGACAGCATTTCAGACAGAAATATTTCTCGGGAGGATTGGTTCTGGTATGAGTGTTACAATCAATGAACTTTAAGATTGAAACCAATCTTTCTTTCTTCTTGTCAATAATAACCAATCTTGCAGTTTGTGTTTAAGAGTGGTTCAAACTTTTTAAGAACACTTGTACATATACAAGGGTTATGCCACTTCTCAAGTTCGTTTACAAGCTACAAATGTCCGTTCCTTTTGCCTCGAAGGAGAACAAGGTACATCAGAATCAAAGCACAGAAGATCAAAACACTTCAAAGCAAAAACTTTACAAGAATCTTTATAGATCAAAACTTATTTTCTGTACCATGATCACAAAACCATGTCTGTACACTGTTGTCAGTGCAAAGTTTTGTCAAGGCCGACTTGTAATGAAATAGAGCGATATACATGTGTAAATTCATTTTTGAGATCTCACCTGGAATTGGATCATCTGCGAAGGTGATATGGACCTCATAGTCTCCAGGGACAGTTGGCAGGTATGTTACAGTGCAACTGCCGTCTTTATTGTCCACACATTCCATGGCAGCCTCTGAGGGCCCTTCGATGGCCAGACCGAGACCACCTTTACCAGCACCCTTGGTCTCCACAGTGAAGACAGCCGGCTTGTTGGTGACGGCCGACTCCAGGCCTGGGCCGTAGGCTTTACAGCGGTTGGCATCGTGGCCCGGGATGGCACCCACAGTGTATGGTGATTGACCGAGGGGCTGGCCGGCGAAGGAAACATCAACTGTATGCTCACCTGTAAACAAATGAAAATAAAATCCCCCTTTTTATGTTGGATCAAAAGACGAGAGTTTTGTGCATTGATGGCATATTGCACTGGTGACATTCATTTCATTTTCATCAACATAAACAAATGCCGATGAAGATAGGCAGTCTCCAAAAGACGATCAGAGTACACAATTCAAAAAGAGGAAAATAATTCCTGGGGCTCTGCCTGAATGGAACCATTTCATGCCAGAGTTGATGGCTTTAGAGTGTTGCCCAAAATCTTACACTTAATCCACTGCCACTATGCACAGCTTCAAGTTGTACCCAGGTATGTTTAATAGACTCTTGAGGAAACATTAATCACATCAAGTCTGCTCCTCAAAAAGCTACTACCAGAGTTGAAAACAGTCATATGGTACTTTAAATATATTGCTATTCTCTTTGGGAAAAAAATCCTTTTCATAACACCCACTTTATACTTGTGTATAAATGAGAACTGAAATTGATATAACATAATTTGTCCATGTTTTCATGAACAAGTCACTAACTGTAATCCTTTTTTTTAAAACTAGAATGGTGATGGAAACCACATTAGTCTGAAGTCCATGCACGCAGTCCCTCAAAATGTTGCCTGTTAAAAAAAACTCTCTAAAGAAAAACACACATTTAAATGCATTTGGACCTAAGAATGAGATCACTCACCCTTTTCTATTGGAGTGTAGTTGATGTCGTAGGTGTTGTCCTTGTTATCCTTCATGACGGGTTTCACCTTCTTGCCAGAAGGGGCAGTGACATCGGTTTTCAGAAGGTCCTTGTCGAGAGGAATACCAACGGGTTTGGCATCAACCTGGAACTCAGCGGCGCAGTCACAAAATACAGCTACAGGAGAAAACATTTGCAACCACAGATATGCATTAGAGGATTTCTTTTTAGTCTCCATGTTTTGAAGTTCAATTCATGAAAACTGTATATACGAACCATATCCCATAGTGTAGTTGAAAATTCTTTGTTCATTTTGCAATTATTGCATCATGCCGCACACAAAACAGAAAATGTTTTTGTTTTAACGCCTTTTGAATTTTATAAATTGTCTTGTTTTAAAGTTCTGGCGGACGAACCTTTTGGTTACATGAGAAAAAAGGATATAAAAGTCTTTCTGAAGTTGTCTTTTTAGAAGTTCCAAACGATTGCTGTTTTTTTTATCTACCGTACATTTCATTTGTATGCGCTCTCTTCTTCCATTAGCCAATAACCCTCGTCCCTTGGGCTGAATCCATCCCGTTATTGTATATGTAATGGTCCCTTCTACACGAAATACCATTATTGATTTTGTTAAACATTAAACAATACCTAAGAGATTGTGCTTTGTTATGTTAGCCAACCTTTTACCATAATAACATGGGCTTCGTACTTAGTGGAATTAGAAAAGCACTTTTTCTGATAAATTTTCCACAGCTATTTAAAAGATTACAGCAGTATTTTCTGTAACAATAACATGTCACAATGTGCATAATGCAGATAAATAACTTCTGCCCAACTTCTGCCCATTTACCCAACTGCAAACTGATCTGGTAAAAACAATGAGAAAGCTGACTGCTTCATTATTTCTTTGCACACTATCAACATGAATATCTGCACCCAGCCCATGTCCAGTTGAAGCCGGTCGATTTGTCCAAAATGGAATTTTCCCCCTTTGTGAATGGTTTTGCTCTGACAGATTTCTACCCCCTTTGATAATCTTTGGCAAATGACGGAAAGAAAGAAAAAAATTGCACTGACTAACTAAGATACAATGGTTTGACCACAGCCACCAGTCTAATTGCTAATTGGCATTTATTTGTGTACACTGAGGAATTGAAGGTCTCAATCCGTAGTCACTCATTGGTTTACAGCAGTCAAATTTGCCCATTGTTGAATCTTTCACCAATGTTTTAGCACAATTGTTTTTTGTTTTTTCTCAAACGGTATTAGTGTAGAAACAAACCGGTTATGGGGACTGTCCAAAACAGAAGGGAGGGGATGCAATCTTAAATTCAATATTAGTGTGCCCTTTAAAAAAAAACAATTTAAGGTTAGTTTCCAAAAAGAAGCGACCTAACAACAAATAAATAAAAAGGTGAGAGAGAAAGAAATGCTTCACCGATTCAAATCCCTACGCACAACTTGAGGTTTATTCTACAAGTTTCCCACTTTGCGTTGCTCTGCAAATACATCATGTAGTTTCAGTGAGCAAAATTCTCCACTTAGTGACTTCATTAATAAATACCTCAAGCAAAAGTAATAACATGCAAAACGTGCATTAGCGTGCAATAATACAGCAACACAGTCATAATGACAAAGCTTTCAAAATAGACAGTAATTCAACACCGAGTCTAGGTACCAGCTTCTGACTACACAGATTTTCTAAGTGTTAAAGGATGCGTGTGGGACTAACTTGTCAATATGCCAAGTAAACGTTTGTAATTAATATTTAATAAATCAGATGAAAACATACCTGTTACTATTCCTTATATATATATATATCTTGAACAATTTATTTTATTTAAAATAATGCTCTTCAGGATTGCCCACAAAAAAAGACCTTGCTCACGATGTGACGCCACAGGAGGAACAAAAAAACGCAAACCAAATCGTATAAACTTCATTGCTACCAGACAGGCACATACTGTTGTGGTAGCAAAAGCATTTCTTAACAATTCTTCTTCCAGCAGTGACATCATATGCAGGCCTTGATCTTAACCGAGGCCACCGAGGCCATTAGCTTCAAGCCCTGTCGAGCTGGCCAGCAGGCCCTTCAGAAAAATTGAACTGTCACTACCAACTTGGCCTTGTACAATTTCTCTGATTTGGCCAGCAAAGGCCTGCCCCCGTTTTTCTTAAGATCGAGGCCTGGACATGTAATACATCATCAGCCAGGCTTGTTTTGGGGGAGATTCAAGAGAGCATTACTTCAAATAAAACAAATTGGGAAAAAAAGATACAGAGGGAGTTGCAACATGTATATTTTCATTTGTTTCGTAACAAAATTTGACATAATGGTCAAGGCAGTATGGCGCTCATTATTTAACCGCAAACAAGCTTTGCAGAAATCGGTTACCAACTCAACTGCTCCTAACTGGTAACAATTTTATGTTTTAAGTTCTTCTCATCAGCAGCTGTAAACAAATTGGGCCCAGTCGCTGCTGGTGCAGTGCCTGCTCAAATATACACGAGTGTCAAAACAGGTTACACAAAAACAATTATGAAAGTGAATTTTGCCTTTCACTGACATGTAATTTTGGAGGGAAAATTGTCAGACTCCTATCGAAGGTGAAATTCAAAACCGAAGAAAATAAATAAAAATTGAGCGTATGTACAGAAAATCTGTGTTTTTTTTAGTTATCGCCGACACACGCTGATCCTCCTTAAACCTGTAAACAACATTAATGTAACCTGTACCCAAATAGAAAAAAAAAATTAGTCACAGCATACATGACATGTGTTATTAACCAAGAAGGTGCAGCATTAGTCATTCAGGAAGACAAATCCTCAACTCTTTTCCCAATGACACTTGTGATGATTAATTTACTTTTTTTTCCTTCTAATAGTGCTGTGACAAATGTTGCACCTTCCCTGAATGAGAAAATTGGAAGTTGGCAAAATGTTTGCGTGATGATTTGAAGGCAGATAACAGATGGACACCCATAGTGTGTGCAGATTGTAAGGTGGAGTTGTGAATGACCAAAGCACCCGCACCGATGGTACCTTGAAGTGTCCCATTTCTCCCCATGAAACCAACGCTCTGTAATCATCCATAGAGAGATTCAAGATAGAAATAGAGCATGCCGATGGCTGCTTCAACTCAATTTTGCCGTGATGCATTTTTATCTTGTTCTGATTTTTTGAACAGATGGACTTTCTCTGATGAATTTAGGGAAATTTTGCCGCAAAATATTTCGTTTTAAAGAAATAATAAAACAATTAAAATTTGAGTAACTTTTTTGTAAGAAAGGAACCAGCGTTGTCGCTAGAAGCTGTTTTTACTATAAAAAAAAATATGCATTTAATCACTAAGTAAAAGGAAACTAAAGGAAACTAAGGGTCATGTTTCTGAAAAGAACCAGTGTTGCTCAAGTAAGTTGTTTTCACTGTAACATAACTTATGCTTTGTGAAAAATTGATAATAATTTCATCATGAAGATACCTTTATTATTTGAGGTGGACTACGATCAGTAACTTTCTTTTCATGGGGAATCAATGTGACACCAATTATTATGTACTGTCCCACCACCATGATGATTACCATCGCTTATGATTGCATGATGTTATAAAGCTTAACGTTGATGTGACCAATGAGGGAGCCATTTACCATCATTGTTATCGAATCCCCTTCCTCTCACTGTCACCCCGCTCAGATTGATGGGCTTGCCGATATCGACTCGCCGGGAGAAATCCGGGATAGAGTAACCGCCGTAGGTGACATGGAGCATGTGCTGCCCTTCTTCCATGGGTGCATACGAGACATGGTAGAGATCTTCGTTCAGCGGATCTCGCTTCACTGAAGTATCCAGGACCTCGCCGTCTGGTCCGATGACGGAACACTCAACTGGGAGGGCTCCTTCTTTCTCAGGGGCCTTGCCAGCAGCACTGCAATCAACTTCAAATGGACACGCCAAAGTTGCATACCCTTTGACCAAGCCCGGCCCCCAAGATTCGACCAGAGTGGAATCGATAACCTGCGTGGAAAATGGTGAGCCGGGGATGTGGGCATCGGCAAACAGAATGTTGACAGTGTAGGTGCCGATCCGCATGGGCGTGTAGAAGACCGCACAGGTACCGTCCTCGTTGTCATTGCATTCGATCTCTGCCTCGCTAGGGCCTTCGACAGTGACGCTCAGACCACCATGACCTGCGCCACCGACGTTAATCATGAACTCGGAGGGTTTGTTGACATGGCCTCCAAGCAAACCCGGGCCAGTGGCAGAACACATCGAAGGATCGGTCTTCACAACAACATTGATGATGATTATAACTTGGCCGAGATCAGCAAAATCTGCCTGACTCATCGTAAGCTCATGGGGACCTTCCTCTTCTGGCGTAAAGGTTACCTTAGTGCACTTCGCACTGACCCGCTCAATCTCTGGTTCAACTATCTCCCCGTCCGGTTTCTTGAGGCTTACAGCGAGCTTGGTTATACCTGCCTCACTGGTATCCACCTCAAGGGTGAATGGTTTCCCAAGTTTAACAGCTGAGAGACCACAAGAAAACCAGTGTTTAGGGCGTTATTCATATCTTCTTACCCGTCCAATCTAAAACCAATAACTTATGACAATATTTACTTTTAGCAACAAGGACAATGATGTGGTGTTTCTAAAAACAAAACAACAATAGAAAATAACACATCAACTCAGAATTCAGAAGTTTTGTAGTCCATTTAAAATTCTCTTGACGTGGCAATATTAGTTCCTTGTTCATTTTGTGGATGGGAACATGCTTTGTTAGTTTAAATGGCTGTATGAAAATGGTGGACAACGGTAATCACATTTGCTAAAAAAAAAACAAGAAAAAGAGAAACAACGTTCCTACAACTACATATAACATCATGCAATATTCAGTAGTCACAGTCTTCCAATAATTTCACACCACCTTTGCAAGCTTTTGGCAACAGACTGCAACATCCAAAATCTAGCAAGCATTTGATCATGCAAAGGGTTAAGGGTAAACTACAAATTTGTTGAGGATCTTGTTTAACTTCCCTCGCAAGAAATACACTTCTCTGTTTTCTAAAAGATCCTAGCCACCTCTCCAGCTGTTTAAAAAAAAGAAGCTTTTTTCTACTCTGTACTTGCTGGACCCTACCTCTACTTTCAGTACATTCTACTTCTTAAAAAAATAAAAAAATGATGCCATAACAATCTGAAAAAACAAAAAAATCCCCACTTACTTGGCTCTAGATTCTTGACCTTGATCTTACTAACATCCACATCCGGGATGACCTTGACGGGGATGGGGCTCTGAGGGATCTCTTTGCCTCCAAACTTGACTCCGACATTGTAGTCACCAGGGGCCTCTGGAGCATAGTCCACGGTGAAGGTGTTGTTTCCATTGTCTTTGACCTTGCAGGGGATCTCCTTCTCTTTGGGACCATTGACACCTGGCTTAGACTTGACATTGACGGTAACTGGGGCTGTTTGGGTAAAAAAATAGGGCAACAAAAAAAGGAGCTGCTATTAAAAAAAAAATGCGTGACACTGAAAATTAGTGTAAAAAATTATCCACTGAACCAAGCTTTCAACTACTTGATTCTTATATATTAAAGCACCTCCATGATTAAAGTAAAATCAGTCTGAAATATGATTTCATTCTTTCCCCTCTAATCTACTGTAGTTATTATTTCGTAACTGCAAAGAACGGATAATTCTACAGAGAAATAATTCATTGAAAGAGGTGACCTCCGACCTTTGCCAGCCTCGGTGCAATCCACAGTGAACTGGGTAGGCTTGGAGGATTTGACCTTGTTGGGTTCGACTCCGGGACCGTAAACTTTGACCTTGCCCAGTCCTCCACCAATGTTGATCTGGAAACAAAGGCAAAAGACTAGTAATTAATACACTAATAGTGGTTGCCCTGTGTACTACAATAAAATACTGGCTACATAAGCGAGAAATAAAATAACGGTGCACAGATTTATATTGAATTCAGTGATGAAACAAAATTTTCAGTCAAAAACTCATTTTGTCAGAAAATCTGTCCTCTTTACTTGGAACACTTCTGAGGTACTTAGCACAGACAATTTTCCATAGCTAATAACATATATGTCACGTTGATCACGGGTCTCAAAAATCTGGCTTTGTGAATTACTTTCAGGAATTGATAAGTTGAATTTGTTTTATTTATGACCACAACATAATCGACCAAAAAAACATCCAAAGTTTTAGAATGATCAAACTTCCGATACCTGTCTTCAATGTAACGTGCCTAAAACAATTGCCCAACTCAGGGCTTTAATGTGAAACCAAGGCCGTGTCCGACTTGGTGGCTGTGGCTGTTGCTAAAGGTGTTGCTATGGGCAGCCTATACTTCAACGCATGTTGACATGGTGATCAAGCCGTAGCCACTAATTCAGACACCGCCCAAGACTGTAAAAGCACATTATCAAAAGGAAAGACGAGATGATGGCTCTGTCGCCATTATAAGGTGTATTCCTGGATATCATCAAACGGCTATGCTTGTAATAAAACCAATCTGCCCACAACTTTACCTTGAATGGACTCTCCGGAATGCTGACCCCTCCCCAGGTAACGGCCACATTGTGCTTCAGAGGCTTGACTGGGGTGTACGACACTGTGTATGTCCCGTTCTTGTTGTCCTTGATGTCCGGTTTGACGGCGTTGCCCTGTTGGTCGTGGATCAGGACACCGACAGGAGCCTGACCGCAGCCGGGGGCCTTGGCATCAATGGTGAACTCGGTGCGCTTGTTCAGTTCCAGGCCATCCTTTACAAGACCTGGGCCATAGGCTTTGACCTGCAAGAACAATTCAAAAGACAACGTGTAACTTTTATTTGTCTTTCCTTCTCAAACATTTCCAGAAATTTCTTCAGTTTCTGTCTCTTGATTTGTATAAAACATTATGTATACATGTATATACAACACCCAAGTAGATCCTTGTGATTTGATTGGAGGGTTGTCGGTCATGCGGCATTCATTATTCAGGCCATGGAAGTGAATGGAGGATTTTTGGTCACGCAGCATACTTTATTCAAACCCTTACATAGACTTTGTCATAAACCGTGCACTTTGGTACCATTCATAATGCATTTTTGTCCAATCCTTTTCGACTATTGCATGCTAGACCACACCACGCATTACACACAGCAGCACAATATACCCTCACAGTGGATGCCAGAACACAATCTGGTACACTTCGTTGAATGTTTTTTCCTCAAAATGACAAAGATCTACTTGCATTTTATGTAAAACAAACATAGAATATTTGCTTTCGAGTAATGGAGAGAATACTTTCATGAGTTGAATGATGAATGTTCCATTCAATGAGGATTCCCATGCACTCATAAACAATCATTATTTGTATAATATTCACCGTAAAACCTATCTATTACAGCCATATGCGAATAGGTTGACAGAACCACAAAACTGCCAGGAATTTTAGCAAGGGTGTAGTATTACGATGCACAGAGTTAACTACACGTACATGTACTGTTGTTGATGTATTCATAACAAGACCCAAGATACAGGTCTAATACACTTCATTATCATTATCATACAAAACAATCTAATGGGTGTCAGAGATCCATAGCAGGATTGTAATTCACCATGTAATACCACATTACAATTGATTGACAAAACCACACGATCGGCATGGTTTTTAGCAACAGTGTAGTAACCGGGCCCAGAATTACTGTACGTGTATAAACTGGTTTTTTTAAAAATTATATTATATTACCCTTTGAGAAAGACTCTGCTGGAGTTGAAACAGGAGGCCATTAACAAATTTTAGCATTTATACCACGTCAATTTGGTTGGAAAGCAGTTTGTCACAGCTGATTATATAGTTACGCTTTTGATATTATTCACAACATGACCTTCGATAGAAGTCAAACATATTGCCATTACCATACAAAACAACATGACTGCGCTTCAACGAAGCAGTCAGAATGAGGGCTCCATTCAACATATGACACCATACTTGACTTGCGGTAAGACGATGACGAACCAATGGAACGCACAGCTATGAGCAAGTTCGGACAAGGAAAATCATCTCCTATTGTTGGACTAACTTGACTCTAATGCTGTCTAGTCACCCGTGGTTAGTCTTCTCTGGTCACTTATTTGGAACCAGCCTACTGACCGTGGTCGCTTCACTGGTCATCATTGGCTTGTTTCGTTCCTCACTGTGACAAAGTGTACAGGAATCAGGACATACAGGAGTTGTTGCAAAATGCGAAATCTTTTGCTACACCGATGGTGTGCTCATGAATGAAAGGAAAATGTGACAAGAATTTATACTGTTGTTGAAAAAAATCCCTGACAAAAGGTCTAGTCTAGTCACTAAAATTGAACCAGCTGCGCCAGCACTAAATTGTTAATGAGCATGCTCAGACATTGACCAATAATCGACCACGGTTCCTTGTTCAAACTTGCTCTATGTAGGCACAGTGCATAGCATGGGCCAACGAGCAACTTTCTTTTGGCCTCTTTGGGGAGGGCGCCCTAACTCTAGTATTATCAAAAGGTCGATATGTTTACCTTTGAAGCATCAAAGCCACCCTTGTCTGGTATGATCTGAGCAATGTAAGGACTGTTCACAATGTCCTCTTCATCACAGGTGATGTGAATGGCGTACTCTCCCACCATCGTTGGGAAGTAAGATACCTCGCAAGATCCGTCCCCGTTATCCTTGCAGTTGATCTTGGCCTCTGATGGGCCCTCGATGGAGAAACCTAGGAATTTAAGAATGGTGAGAAATGTAAACAATCTGATACCTGAAAGCGGACCCTCATCACGATCATAAATCTTAATGGGGACAAAAATCAAAAACATGAAAGGGATTCAATGCAAAATGAGATAAACAAATTATTTTGACACCTTCATATTTGCATGACGAAGATTTCTTTGTACCAACTTTCTTAAACCATTACTACCTTACCCTACCCCGGTCTCATTCTCATCCAAGACCAAGGTATGGCCAAGATTACAGTCAAACACTTGCAAATACTAAAAGAATGCCTCCCCAAGACCTTTTTTCATGATTTCCATCAGAACATTCTCTTGCTTTCTCTTCCTCATAATATTTCAATAGCACATTTCAAAAACAAATTGGGAAGGGGTAGGATTTGACAATTCATGTACCGAGAGCTCCAATGGATCCATTCGTCTCCACGGTGAAATCGCAAGACTTGCCCACAACACCGCCCTCCAGACCGGGTCCGAAAGCCCGCACGAGGGCTACAGGCCCAGTTGCCTCGGGGGCAATATTGACCGTGAAGGGTGCTTTGTTGATTTCCTTCTTGCCGTACATGGCGTTGATGATGTAACGTCCCTGCTTGAATGGACGGTAGGTACAGGTGTAGATTCCATCCCCGTTGTCTTTGACCTGGCAAGGCTCGTCGATTCCACCTGGGGTTCAAAAAAGGTTTTTTAAAAACTCAACCGGGGGAAAAAAAAAACTCTGCAAAATATAAACACTGTGGTTAAAGTACAGTTCCTCTTGAAGGAAGATGCATAAGGAGGGATAATTTGATTATTGTTAAGCAGTAATGGAATAAATGGTTTAATAGGGGGATTTGGGAGATAAACATGGATTTGACTAACCAGATTATTTGAATTTCTCTACTAAGTTTAATTCTATTTACTGTCATGCTCATTGCTGAATTGTGAATATTAGTTTTTTTTGCTTTCGTTAAAATGCAAGACAGATATCTATGGGGACTCTCTTTGCATTAAAAACGACATACTTGCAACACTTTTGTTTTGACAGTTCACTCTACAGTTAATGGAGAATCAAATTTTGGACTATTGACACTTTACCATGGTTTATGTCTTTGAACAATTGCAAGCCCAATGAAGTTACCTATTCCAATGTAGGTAGCCATACAAAATAACAACAAGCTCAAAGTGTTGAAGTTGTTATTTTATATGTCTACCAACATCTGGGCCCAAATGAATGAGCTGCTGAGAAAAAAAACATTACTGAGCACAATGTAGTTTTGCTTAGCAGAAACAGTGTACCAATCAAAATGCCTCATGATTCATGTCATTAGTGACTGGTACCCTGCTAATTTCTGCTTAGCAAACAAATTTGTTCAGCAAAATTTCAAACCAAGCGGCTCTATGAAATGAAGTATGGAATCAAGGAAGAGTGAATGACATTGAAGTTAAGCCACAAGAAAACCCAGATGAACGATCCGGATGAAACCAATGTCACTGCAATAGTCAGGCACTGTTAAATTGCTACTTGGTGAAACCATGCATTCAGTCAGGGTACTTGTCTTGTAAATACTCTTACACCAAACAACCAGAAATCTCATCTGTGGCTACTTTTCAAACCACAGCTTTAACAGCTTAGGCTTCGGCTAGCACTTTGGCACTGTTCACCTGTTTGAAGCCCCGTAATGAAAATATCAGTTTTTAAAAATTTAATGACAGAGCCAGAGATAGAGCCTAATCCAAAGCTATGGTTTTGAAAAGGGCCTGTGATTTAGTTATCTTGTCTGACGGAGAATTTGGAATCGTTCTTCTATTCCTTACTTGCTAAATTCTTGCACAAGGGATATCATTCTGACATTGGCTAATGAGACTCTGAGCCACTATGGAACGTTTCTCTCATAAAGTATGTAACCCAAGGTTCATTGTTTAAACTCATCTGGGGTCAAAGGTCAATGTTTGGGTTTCAAATTGCAGCTTGGGATCTCTGGAGACAACAAGCACCAGGATGTGAACTCCGCCTCCATACCCCCTGCATAACTTGTGAAGAGTAAGGCCGTGTCCGAATGAATGGCTTCGGCAGTGGCTACGGCCGGAACGCCGAGGATTCCTATTCTTCAACGTTGCCATTGCAGCCAGCGGCCATAGCCGTAGCCGAAGTCAATTGATTCGGATACGGCCTAAGGACCATCTTGTGCCTTGCTATCTGCAACTCTGATCAGAATTGTTGGAAGCTGCTACATGAATTCAGTATCTACACGTATGGTCCCTTATCATTGTTGAGAGTTTGCAGTCATACTCTCCAGTGAATGTTTTTTGTGATAACATACATGTCACAAGCTGTATGGAGTTGCAGGGGTGCACTGGCTCAGAGTAATACAGTCTGAAATAATAGCCAACCTGTGGTCATTGAGAAAGCTTAGCGGCGGGATTCTATATTATAAATATGCCCAAGTAGCTGTGAGGGCAGGGGTTAAGTTCCTATTGAGCCACATTACCCAGTCTAGTCAGTTCTGCTATCAGCCATCCAAAGGCAACTTCAGCGAGACCTGAACCCACGACCGCTCACACAGTCCTCTGTGACATACACTGTGTGGACATTCCTTTGTCATCGCGTAGTTAAAAACAAGAAATCTTTAAAACCACCGCCATTTCTATTAGAGAGTGCTTTGAGGGCTGGTTTTGGGACACCCAATCCCTTTAATAAAATACTCGGTTTTGAGCTATTCAATGATGCACAGAAAAGGCTTCCTTTGTGAGTATTAAACAAGAATATCTAATTTGTGAAAACACTGTGTGGACGTGTGTCAGTCCACACAGTGTTTCTAGTTCCTACACAGTGTGGACATCTTTTGTTATCAGGTCCACACTTTGTAGGTAGCGCTTAAACACATTCTGCAGCATTTGTTAAGCTATGGGGTCACCAAGTGATCATGGATCTGACTACAATTACATAGCAGACTCAGCATATTGTATAATATCCCCACGTGCAAGAATTTCATTGATATAAATCCATCGCATGTTTGTATAATGCAAACCACTAACAGGGCTACCATGGGTCATGCTTGTTATGGCATGTATGAACTAACAAACTGTTAGAAAATTCCTCAGACAAGAAAACAGCGCCACATCTTTCTCCCGTCTCTCTTCATCTTCCCTGCACAAAACTGTTATCTAAGTGAACACACACCATGCTTCTTTACAAGTTATGTTTCATTAGTGACCAAGAAAACGAGTTAGTTTGGGATAGAGGTTGACATGAAATGACAGGGAAATACAGGTAGTATCGGCGGCGAAGAGCATGTCAGTTTGTTCGTCCTCAACGTTTTAATCATGACTGGTTCCAGACGAGTTCCAGACGATGAAAACACTTAAGCAGCCAAAAGACTTTTGGGACTCGCGTATATTCCAGCTCACTACCTAACCCAAGGACCCTAATAAGTTTCACACGAAAGGAATTTCTGGGAAAATTTCTGGGAAAATTTCTGGGAAAATTTGGTTGAACATTTCACACTTAAATTGCTAACCTTAACAAACTCCTGGGAAATAGCTATCGCTTGGGTTAGGGTTAAAAAATGAGATAAACCCCTGGGTCAGCATACCGAGTGGTTTCTTGTTTTTTTCTCTCAGAAAAAATTGTATCAAATGTGGAACAAACATGGGGTAGCAGTGGGGTCAAAATTTCCCAGGAATTTCCTGGAGTTTTATTTCCTGTGAATTGGCTCTGAAGTATGAAAAGAGATTTTATTCCAAAAAAAAAAAAAAATAACTCACAAGAAATGCATGTTTTTTTTTTACCTCCAGTGTGGACTTTTCACGACAGGATATCTCATTATGGTTTCTAAATTACAAACAGTGGGCAACGTTTTGGTATTGAAATCCAAATACTCTTCAAATATCAAAGAATATAATCAAATTTCCGAAGCACGTGTCCTCAAATTTTTACTGTACAAAAGCTCTATAGAGTGCATATCTGTACCAGTATTTACTTTACAAAGGAACTTGGACTGGTGGTTGTGCTGGAATTGTGACCATTCGTGGGTTTTATTTGTGTACCAACACCCTTCACACATTACTCATCACTTTTTTTTATATATCTTTACCTCGATCATTCAAACCCATCTGCGTCTATTTTACAAGGTTTTCGTGTACAAGGTGCATGTACAGCAACAGTTACCTGACTCAAACTGCACCTTAGAATGTTTCATTCAAATAAACATGACTAGTAGTAGAAGTAGCCTGAAAGGTTTAAAGAGAGACCGCACAGCAGTAGTGCCAGTTTTGCAAACATTACTAAATGCTGTACTTTATCTTGATTCAAAGACAGCAGCCATATTGATAGAATCAATTTTGCATGAGCTACTCTACTTGTACTTCATCATGGAGCACACACACATTTTTCTCTAGTTTTCCTTCCTGTTTAATTTGTAGGTTTTTTTTCCCCTTCTTTTCTTCATCACAATCAACTCTTTTTCACACTTGTTCACAGGACTGCACGCAGGATTGGCCCCACTTAGCAATACAACTGTCCTTGCAGTGCACTGAGCTCACCAGGACCAATTATCTGAACTTTCAGGGCAGCCTCGCCCGCTTCCTTGGTGTTGATGTAGAAGACACACTCCTCTCTGACACGTAGACCCTTGTTCTGGATTCCACGTCCGTAGGCAAACGCTTTCTGGGCATTGAAGGCTGCAAGACAATGACAAACAAATAAGTAATAAGTATGTGCATTTGTATGTAATTGAATAACAATAAACAAATCAAAAACTTTTAAAAAAGTACAGTTCTTGATTCTGCATTTACTTGGCCTAGCCCGCAGGGACAATGTCAAAGAGCTGCTTAAGCACGCAAAGTAGCTAAGCAGAAAACAATTTTGCTCACCAGAATAAGATTACCAGCCAAAATACAATGTCACTCTTTAACTGGTTTCCTGCTTATTTTTGCTCAGCAGAAAATTGTTAAGCAAACAATTTTTTGCTCAAGCAAACTTTTTCTGGCAGCTTTGAATGTTAAGTCGCAAGGTGAACCAGTGATCAAGTTTTTTCTTTATTTATTATTTCCATGTGAAATCGAGAAGTTTGAAACGAGTGGGAAAGTATGGTTCATGATGACAGTTCAATCAGTCAGGGAATAAATTCAGAGCTGTTACATGTCAGCACAGAAATTTGCCGAGTACAAAAACAGACCTTGCCCAGCAGACGCAGGTTACCAGCCAAAATGCTATGTCTCGTACACTGGTTATGACTGATTCCCCACCAACCTTTTCTTAGCAGATAAATTTACTAATGAGGGATCTTTTCCAAACCTAGACTTGGGCTCCGGCTTGTGCTCTGCCATCAATTTTGGAGCAGTGTTTATTTTGCATGGCGCTTCAAAATCCAACACAGCCTGGAGCCGGAGACTAGCCCCAGCTCTTTTGAATTGATCCAAGGTAATTACAACATTACTGATGTTGCCACCTCTCCTCACCCCTCCCTTAAAACATGGAATCTGGCATATCTCGGCCAAATACTTGACTGTCTGGGAATGTACTGTATCCCTGGAGTATTTATTTACTTCAGTCAGCAGTAATATCTTTCTCAGAAACATTCTGCAGCTACTTACGGACTAATCCGAGTAGCTCAGTCATGGGTGTTTACACCACCGCAGCTATGGCCGCCACATGCGTGCATCGACACACACGAACTGTTAATTGTTGATGCTGATTGGTACATATGCGCGGCTGATGCATTAATGTCACATCACGTGCGGTGGTCATAGCTGCGGTGGTGTAAACCACCATGAAGTCTATAGTCTATAGACTCATTCATGTCATTTGTTGACAGAAAATGGCTGAATTTCAGAAAGCTGTTATGAAGACAATCGCGCTGGGCAATTTTTTTTGCTAAGCCAAATTAGCAGGGAACCAGTTACCATCAATATAAATTGCATGTTGTATTTTGGCTGGTAACCTGTTTCTGCTAAACAAAATTTGCCCACGCTGAACAATTTTTTTTACCCGACTGCTTTCCATGAAATTGGGCAAAGGGCACATCAGAATTTCAAAAACACTAGTTTAAAATTTGAAACAAAAAAAGGATTTTTACCCAACCCGTTCTCTTGTCTAGATTTTTGTTTGAACTTTATCAGTGGTTTTTTATCAATGTGTTTGCTGGAATAAATAAATTAAAAATAAGATTATCCACCATGCTATGCCTCAATTCTTATATTGGAAAAAGAAGTCACAGAATCTGTGTGCATGGATATTACATGTATGAATCAATGTAGTTTATCAAAACAGCGACCCCCCACCCACTCAGTGAAGCACGACTGTCAGGGAGGTTTATAGAGGCCTATGGACGTCCCCAAACAGAATAAACAGGGTACCCTCCAGTCTAATAAAACTCCCTCCACCTCTCTAGGGATACCAGTCATTTCCTTGTTTCATTAACAATTTGCAAAATAGCGCCGAGGTCTCACAAGCTTAAGTTAAAAATAGAAAGCCTCTTCAAGTAAGAGATACAGGAGCTTCAACATAACACACAAAAAAATGGTTTGTGCGTTTGTTTTTTCCTCTCCACTTCCATATCTACCTCTAACAGAGGATCCAACTCAATATGGGAATGTTTTATTTAAACAAATTATGAGTCACTTTGTTTTCAAGATGTTGTAACTCTCTGTATATATGTGGTTTAATCTTCGAGTTATTATGACAGAAAGAAGATGCATTTTCCCTCAATGGGACATTCTTGAGATGTTGCATGTGCATATGGCAGGAGATTTGTCATGAGGTGGCTGAAGAGTTACCTGGACTTCCGATTTCTTTGCGTACTTCATATATTGTGTGCAATACCACATATAGGGATCATGTTGGCTCAGTGTTTTTTTTTCCCCCCTGCCTTTCACCTCTGTGAACCCCAGTGCAAACATGTGGATTGGGTTTTCAGTCCCTACCTGGACCAAATTTCAAACAGCTGTTTTCCGGTAAGCAGATTTTTGGTGCTTACTATCGCAGGAAAGCATTTCATAAAACATTTGAGAAAATTTGACAGTGCGTGTGTACATTCACAATAGATTTGCATTCTTGCATCACGCTTGCTTACAAAAACCGGCAACAAGCTAGCATAATTTTGTTGCTAAGATTTTGGTTAGCAGTTTTTATGAAATAGGAACTGTGCTAAGGATCGATCCATATAAGCATAAAATGCCCCTATTTTGCATTTGCCTCTCACATTTAAAACAACACATTTCTTCGAGTTTCCTATTTATCCTATTAATGGCGGTTGCTCTGTTGGGTGTCTAATATAATAAGTAGCATTTGTGTTGTTCTACCATGTTTATTGACCCAATTCACCTGACGTCATCATCACAATAATCTTGGTTGCGCCACTTTGGAAGTCAATGTCACTGTGCGTTATACAGTGTAGTGCGCATTTTAGGAGCGTGGCGTTAACACTTATTCCTACTGACTTCCAAAATGGTGAGCGTGGCACAGTTGCCGCGTGTGACGTGCGTGCAAGGGGTCAATACAGCAAACAGCCAAAGATAGCTATTCCAAACATGTCAAATTCAAATCTTACGGTAAGATATCTTGACTGTGTAGGGACTCTTTGGAATATTCTGGCCAGCAAACTTGATCTCGATGGTGTAGTTGCCGACGACAGTAGGAAGGTACTCTACGTAGAATGTGTTCTTGCCCTTGTCCGTGACCTTGACACTGGAGGTTGTTGTATTACCGTTGGGGTCGATCACCGACACCATGGGAGTGCCTGCCCCAGCACCTGATAAATAATAGAGATGATACACAACTATGAATGCTTCTTCAAACAACATGCAGGTGAACAATTTGTTGTATAGATTTAAAAAAATTAGTTTATGCATGTTTATAAATGTGCTTATTTTGACTGCGGCAATTAAAATAAGAAGCACTGATTTGGGTGGTCTAAAAATGCTATTTTCTTGATTTTGAAAGAGTACATGTATTTCATATGGAAATGTTCCTCCGGAGGATTGATACTGGTATAGACTTTAAATCAGTGAGCTTTAACCAGTTAATGCTGGCTGGCGTGTATACACACCCATATTTCCCCGCCAGAAATTAGAGGCCGTAAACTTTGTATTTTTGAGTGAATTCGGAAGACCGGGCGACCAGAATGAAGGTGGCTTGGACATTCCATTCCGCAGCGGGCACATCACATGCACTCACCATGCAACGCTTTGTTTCACCTGCCCAAAAAGGACAGATGGTACTGGAAATAAAGCTGAAGTTCTCCCTTTATGCAGGGGTTACTGTGAAATCCCTGATTCCAGACCTTTGTTCTTTTGTTACAAGAAGAGAATTACAAGACATGGAGAGGCTTCCATCATTGTTAATCGTTGTATTTTGGCTCAATGGAGGTACATCCGAGTGAACCGAGATTTCTAGCCTTGGTTTTGCCCAAGGGACCAATTATTGGCTGTGTCTCACGGTCCAGGTTTTGTAATTCACACTGAATGAATCAGATATTTTCTCAAAAATTGTTTTTTTTTTAAATCCATGTGCTTCAATGAAAATCTTTGTTTTCTTGGCTTCGTTTAGGTGGGGTTTCTTTGTGACAGGGGTATTCTCAAAGAAAGATGATTCCAGCTGTTCCGAGAAATCAATCCTGTCAGGTGGCCAGGAAAAAAATTGAGAACCCTAGCTAAGGGGTTAAGAATGCAACTAATTGTTATTAGTAATATTATTTGTATTATTTTTAATATGTTTATATTTCTATAATTACCACTTCTGCTTTTTGTCTTAAAGAGATCACAAGAGCTTGTGTACTAATACACTATCTTTTGAGGAAAATGGACTACTGTTATCATCAAGAAGTCATCTTGTTTGTCACTTTTTTGACTAACCCAATGTTAGTGTATTTAGAATGACCATCTCTATTCAGCTAACTTTGCTGTTGAGTTTGTTTTGTATTGTGTAAAAATAGCTTACCTAATTAGTCCAATTATCATAAAGTGACATTGTAAGCACATGCGTATGTGTCCACTCTATGCAATTTTTCCACCTCAGTGAATGGAACATTCCATCTTTCAACTCATGAAAATATTCCCACAATTGCACTCATAAACATTCGCTATTTGTATAGTACGGTATGTTGCCGAGTCTATTAAAGATAGGTTTTCTGGCTTCTGACCTGCAGTAAAGACTTCAAAGTAGGTGGGTTTGTTGAAGATAAGGCCAGTTGCCTCCAGTCCAGGGCCCTTGGCCGAGCATTTGGACGCATTTCCCTTCATATCACCAATGTCCACAGTGAAGGGGCTCTTCTGAATTTGTTGTCCTTTGAAAAGAATGGTGATCTGTTGGCAAGGAGGTGGACAAACTAATTATTCAAATGTGTTTGTCCTCTGACCCTGAATTAGTATACATGATTGGTGCTTTGGGTTTAAATTTGCCCTCGGAAAGATGGAAGCTAACTGCCCTTTCCCATGAAAAAAAGGATGCATCATTTGGAAGAGTCTGGAAACATGGTCACATTATGTTAAAAATGTTTTTTATTTTTTCCAAATATAATAATAAAAAAGGTTTGGAATCAATTAAAACTTAAATCAACACTTATTTCATACTTTTCTTTTAAAAAAAAACCATCATTACAAAAGCTTACACAGATAAGAGGGAATAATAAGGACAAAACAAATTCCATGTACAGCAGAAGTAAAGAGAGTATTAAGCTGTCAGAACAAGCCAAAGCTTATAGAAAACAACCTAGATTAACAAAAAACAAACATGGAGACATGACGAACAAGTAACGCAAAACACAAAACTGTGGATGCGTTGAGAGATATGGGCCCGAATGTGTAAGGCTAAAGTAAATTGGCCGATGAAGACTAAATCAAAATGACCGATGATGACAAAAGTGGGAATGATTACAAAGAGCTATGCCAAATACTGGGAGAGGACAAAATATTTTGTAGAAAGACCTGAATTGATAACAACAAAAAAAATGACTTGACAATACTAGTTCTCACACAAGCTTTTGCGTCTCATGTGATAACAAATTTATCTGTTGTTTGACTTCACCTAACCCCAAAGATCTGGGAACTATATAGTTTGTGTCAGAAATGTGTGGCTCTTCGGTTCAAAGCATTTACTTTGGCCACCAGTAAGCTTACCGTGTGGGTACCAGCTATCTGTGCTGTGTATGTCACGGTGTACGTCTTGTTCTTGTCGCTGTTGAACTTGCACTCGTTGGGAACATTTTTGCCATCAGGGCCCTTGATGGTGACTTCAACCTTGCCACTGCCGGCAGAGAATGTCTCCACGGTGAAGTTGGTGGGAACAGTGATGACGTTTCCCTTCTCCAGACCAGGTCCATAGGCACGCACCTGTTGCAAAAAAAAACCCCAATTTGTATCAATCTCATAACTCTACAAGGGAGGAGATTGCTGACCTGAATGATAAGAGACCTGTGCCTCCCTTTCGCTGCCGGTGCTGCATACTCCTAAGGAGTTGAGATGGTTCCAGGAAGGTTTAGGGCACAATGAACAGGGGGTAGTGATAGTGTTAAGTGTTTTGATACAATCTTATAAAAGCACTAATAAATGCTTAGGGCCTACTACTATTATTTAACATGTTCATAATTTCTGTTATTTTCAAAAGTAAATCTAAAATAGATTCATTTTCTTTTAGATGAAAGAATCACCTTAGAAATCAAAATATAAGATATATGTAACCACTATTAAACAGAAACAGGACATTGGTGCAGAGATTAAGATGGGAGGTCATGTGCATCTTATTTCTGCTGGGCTCAGAAAGCCAAAAGTGTGTAGTAATTTTGTTGAAAAAGATTTCTCTGTTAGGCTTTTTTTTAAAGTGTCATGGCCTAGTGGTCTTAGTGCAATGGACTCAAGTTCTGTTGGTAAAATCATTTGGGTGTGGGTTCGAATCCCGGTCATGACACTTGTGTCCTCCAGCAAGACACTTTGCGAGCGTCTCAAAAGTCTGAACTCTAGGAATGTTCTAATTGCATCCAATAAGTATTCCAGTGCATGTACGGCTACTGGACGGTTGGATTGTTTAAAATGCTAACGCGCGTATTCACTCGTGTGAGATTCTTTACGAAGTTCGGCAAAATGTCGCGGTCCAGCAGAACGATCTGGCGGTCCACTGGATTATTAACAAACTGCTTTGGGATCGTTCTTTCGCTCCTAGAACGTGCCCGACTTTTGAGATGCTCCCTTAACTTTAATTGCTTCTCTTCACCCAGGGGGAAATGGGTATCTTTCACCCAGGGGTAAATGGGTATCTGTGAGGGCGAAGGTGATTGTTGTGAATGATTTAGCTTGGTGTGCTGCTTACTTGGCAGAACAGGCTGTATACTCTCAAGGAGCTGAGATGGCTTTTAAAGATGACATAAATGGCCAAGTGACCAGGCTAGTAATTTTCATGCACCATTGGAGGACACTGGTTCTATATCCAAGTCGATTATTATTACCTTTGCTCAGGCAAAAGACGTCATGTTTTTTTTATTCAAAAGGTTTACTTTAAAAGTGTGTTTTTACTAACCTTCTTTGCATTAGACTTTGGTCTGAGGGGAGCACCTGGCTTGACTTTGCACTTGGGGAACTCGGCAAGGTATGTCATGACACTGAGATCATCGACCTTGGGGTTGCACATGTCTTTAGGGTCCAACACCTGGAGGAAAGAGAGAGAGAGGAAAAGAGCAAGGGGAAATGGGTGATTTGTGGAGTATTTCAGACGGAAATATTTCTCTGGAATATCGGTACCGGTATGAACTTTATAATTGAATCAGTGAGCTTTCAGGTCGAAACTTAACTTTTTTTTGTTGCCCCAATGATTAAGTAAGACTTAAAGCTATGCCTGGTGGTAGTAAAAGTAGGTAAGGTTTAAGCAGTGATCGTCTTCTGAAGACGGCAATCTTAAGAGGATGATCTAAGCACGCTGGTTAAAAAATTGAGTTAAACAACCTGCTTTTAGTCAGAGCCAACATTACTCAAAAGACATTATCACTTGATGTTACTACAAACCTAATTTACTCCCAATAGCTACCAATCCTGTCTCTTCTCTTTAAAAACTTATGGCAATAAACCACAGGGGAATTTGACTGGGTAATTATAAATTGAGCTAACTAGCTATATGTCAAACGTGGAGCTACATGTACATTGTATTCATGGTGGCAGTAAAAGCAGATAAAAAAGCAAATATAGGGCTAGTTAGCTCAGTTGGTAGAGCACCGGCATGTAAACCTGAAGGTTGCAGGTTCTTATCCCAATCAAGTTATTTTTCTTTGACCAGCCCAAAATAAAAATAAATATGTGGTGGATTAGCTAACACAAAAAACGACGCAAATGAACTGGGGCCATTTTCACAAATAGCTAAGATTGATATAGGTTTTAAGGCATTGCATGGTGAGGTATCAATGTATATTTGATGACCAAATAGCTGAGATTGATCTTAAAGATGTGTATCAATCTCATTTGCTAAGCAAAGTGTAATGTCACTATACAAATCACCATATGGCAATATTGACAACTCATCTTAAAGATGAATCTTAAGTGCTTAGCGAAATTAAGCCTGGCGCTTGAGTCCTGCTCCATGATTGGTTTATTACCTGAGGTACATCCAGCCAATCCTGAGCCAGCTTCATGGCCTCCTTAGCATTCTTCAAGTTATCCTTGGGATCCCAATCCTCCCAGTCAGGGCATAGACCTAAGCAAAAGCAAAAGTGAAAAACATAAATGACTTACTACTACGTTTACAACTTTCAATATTTACATCACCAACAATCTAAGTTTACATGGTAATAAAATGATACAATAATAATAATAATAATAATGGTATACATTTATAAGGCGCCATGTCTGTCATAAATGACAATCCTGGCTTCAAATTATTAAATTTGGCGGAGCTTGTTTAGAGTGATTTTATGAGACAAAGCAACTATAACACAGCACCTTGAAAGGCATACAAGGTGAGGTGGGGCACATTGCTGTCAGACCATGCCAGGGACACCGGGACAAATCCCTTCTCCTTATGATAAGTGTACTGGGTTCTTTTACATTTATTATACAACACACGGGACCAATGGCTTTACGTCCCATCCGAAGGACGCAGCAATAATGGTCAAGTGCATTGCTTAAGGACACAAATGTCAAGACCAGGACTTGAACCCACACTCTGTTGATCAGAAACACTCGAGCTTAAGTTCGTTGCACTTGAACGCTCGGCCATGACACGCCACATGATTCTGCCTCTAGGTTTTTTCCCCCGACAAATTTTGTTGTTGTGAGGACCACTTTCCCTTGCCTTCATGCTGTTTGGCCAACAAACAGTAGTGTGATTTGTGGACAGAAAAAGATCTTGACATTGAGAGTGTCAGGCTTAAAAAATCTCTATGGATGAGAGGATGGGTCCTCCGAGCCTCCTGAATGTTGAATTTCATAGAATTTAGAAAACTTTCCAAGTACATGTATTGACATCCACAAACATTCCATGCAAGAAATCTAAGATAAAGGGCACAAATTTGGATTTCTTCCGATGGGCTGGATGCTTTACTGGTTTTTTAAGCAAAGACAGATCTATAAAACAATAAGAAATCATGAGAAATTTGAGATTTTGAAAAAAAAAAAAGAAAAAAAAAAAAAAACCTGTCCTCATTCAAAATCAAAGGGAAAGTGTCGTCATGATTATAGCAGTAAATGGAGTTACCCAGTTACTATGCGCGGTGTGCGCGCCGGCGGTCACATCACAGTTTGACAAAGATGGCACCCTTTGTGATTTGACCGCTAACGTGCGCATGTACAGTATCTGGGAAAGAAGTTCATCTTTCCATGCACTGCCACAGGCCTGCTATAATCATGACGACACCGCCCCTTTAATCCAGCATTTTTTGGTTTTCTCGGGTATGTTGTAAAAAACAACAAATGGCGTTTGGGATATAGACTGTGGTGATTTCAAGGGTCATAATATTTGGTTTTCGTGTTCAGGAAAACATCACCAGCCATGAAAATTAAAGGCACTGGAGCTTTAAAAAGCGTAAATCAACTTTTGATTACAAACCTGGTGCCACAGCATCCACGAGGGCGCCAATGGCCCGCCCATCGTTCCAGTCGCGGGTGAAGTTCTTGATGGGCAGCTCGGGGACCTTGTTCTGGATCCAGCTGAGCAATTTCTCCTTTGGAGTTGGGGGTCGTTTCTTGGTGGCTTCATCGTCAAACTCTCCCTCATCGTCCCACATTGGCATGGAGATTGAGTAGTGGAGGATAAGCAGCCATATCAGACCAAGGATCAGCTTTCGTTTGCCGTCTACAACATCTGTACTGTCTGCAGAGTACAAAAAGAGAAGAAAAAAAAAACAAAGACAAAAATCAGTCAGTGGGTTTCTTTTAATGCCAGTTAAACTTCTGTTCCATACACCAGTCTACCATTGACACAGTTTTACATAACTTAAATGACCAACACTGTAGACTTCATAAAGCCAGGAAGCACAAAAAAGTCTTGCATAACAGTACCATGTTACCAGCTAAAATGCCATAAAGTTTACATTGTTGGGACTGGTCCTCTGCTAATTTTCAAGAAAGTTTTTGGGTGAGCATGCATACTGCGCGGCCAAGTATTGTTATTATTTTTTTAATATAGTAAACTATACGATCAGCTGTAAATATTTTAAACTACTATGGTTAAATTGTTACCTCTCTGGAATAATACAATGTTATTTATTGGCAGTTCAATTAAATTCCGCACAATAGTTTCAGATGTGTATGACGATACAGGAATGATTTTTAACCAAACAGAAAGTTGTCATAATGACAATGTACATGTACACTGCGCAGTCAGCTAAATACAGTATTTCTATATACATTGTTTGTGTACACATATGAGTTTGTGTGTATTATCATGTGTATTCACAAGCTGTCACTTTGAACTAGCAGATGGTTTTTTGACAGCTGGAAATGATATTTGAAGTTTAAAAATAAAAAATTGTTTAAAAAAGCATAATAGTAAATAGGTTGGTACATTTGGTGCATGTACTTGGTGTGTGTATTCAAAACCCAGTTTGGTGAAAAGAAATAAGTTTCAGTAGCTCACTGCATTCCAACTCAATTTAATTCAGAAATTCACAGGCCACCGAAAAACATAAAAACCCACAAAATATTTCACGGTAAAGATAATTTATGACTTGGTACAGAACATTACACCAGTAACTTGAGCCCGTGAATACATGCACATTGTACATACCGTGTACTGTGTCAGGAATACACAACGTTTAATGTCAAGTGGGCACCATATGTCTCGTCTGGGGCCAATAAATTTATTACTGAAATTCTATAAAACTTTTAAATAAAAACGCATACGTAGGCGAGGCTAATTTTATGGTTTTTCCCACCCCTCGACAGTACACAATAATATTGAGACCTGGGTCCAAGTCCAATTTTACAGAGCTGCTTAAGCAGAAAATATTGCTTAACAAATTTCTGCTAACTGCATTTTATCAGGAAACCATTCACAAATTGGTTGTTTTGGCTGGTAGCCTATTTCTGGTAACCAAAACTGTTCTGTGCTCAGCTACAGTTTGTGCTTAAGCAGCTCTATGAAATTGGGCCCAGGTAGAGCTACTTAAGCACAAACTGCAACTAAGCACGAAACGATTTGGCTTATCCAAAATAAGGTTTACCAGCCTAAATGCCACTGCCACCCGTACATACCATTAATTTGTGACTGGTTTCTTGCTTACTCCTGCTTACCAGAAATCTGTTAAGCAATAATGTTCTGCTCAGGCAGCTTTTATGCTTCATACGCTGTGCATGTACCAATGATTTTATGAATGACAATTCGTGATTGACCAAGAAATTCGCCCACAGAAGTCTGGCATGACTGGTAAGAATACTTCAGAGTGAATTGGAAATTGCCAATCAAACAGCAAAACATGGCCAAGTTCCCTGCACTTGATTTATGACGAGGGATGCAATACCATACACTCTAGCAGCTTGGGGTATTTTCAGACTTGCTATTCATACATTTATCAGTAATTTGTGGTAACTGTGGTTTGAGATGGAATTCTACCAAGGAAGGTTGAAATTATTTCAGTGTATGGTGTAGACATAATCAACTTCCTTATAAGGTTAGCCATCAAAGGCAAGGACATCCTTAAACATCAATGAAGTGGTGAGCCGATTGTCTGAGACTAATAAAACTTGCGTTATACTCAAGTGTGTGACAGGATGTGGGAAGGGATGGGCCATAAAGAAGATAAATTCATATGAAAAGATTTCACAGAAACTTTAAACTTGACTTCAAAACAAACATTGACGATCTTGTGACTTTTGTACAGTACATTCTTGCAAATATGCTTTCACATTCATTCTAAAAAAAAAAATCTTTTCATAATCAATTTCTATTATTTTGTATAGGATATTAACAAAAAAACAATACTTGCAAAATTTCTGCTGACACTCAGTCAAAATATGTTACATAAAACTGGCATAATTATTATACTACTGTACATGATGAACACAGCAAAGGTTTTTTCCTCGTCTAAATTCAAATTTACCAAACATTTGTAGTAATTTTTCCATTTTTCAAATTGAAGCTGTGTGTAATTGAAGCTACTTTAACCTTGTAACATTTGAACATCCATCAATGAAAACTAGCGATCAAGATTCAAACTTGAGTTTGAAGCAACCACAAAAAGGTTTCTATGTAAAATGCATATATACATGTAAGTTCACCGGTACTTGGTACCATTATGCACCCACCCATGTAGGACGGCATTCCTAAGCGTTCACAGGAATCAGAGTTCAAGGAACAATCATATGTGAGAGTCAGTCAAACCGAAAATACCGGCTACTAATGCCAGGGATTAATAAGCACAATACATGCACATGTACAGCACCAGCTAAAACCACTCCCTCGCCTCGGTAACCAGCCTGAGTCTGCCCTCACTGCATACCACAATGCTCATGAGCTGCAGGGCCCAATGTCAAGGCTCTGCTTACCGCAGAATTCTGCGCTTACGCCCTTGCTCCAGCCCATAGAAATAACCCACATGACTGGGCGCCATAAGCGCAGAATTCTTCGGTAAGATGCACCATGAAATTGGGCACAGATCTTATCGTGAAAGAGTTGGAAAGCTCTTTGAAGGAAGGGAGAAGGGGTGTACAAATTAGATAGAACTTGCTGAGCAGACAGATTTGATTGTGTGCAGTCTTTTCTGTCCCACGCCACAACCAATGTCAGACAAAGGTTCAACTTTTTAGACATCTCTACCCCATGTGATGTTTTTCACAACCAGGAAAGACAGGTATAATGCAGTGGGTTGTGTGACTGCACTTGTCATTCATGATTTTCGTCAACTGTGATTTTCCCTACATTTGTTTCCGTCCTATTTTCAAAAACAGAGTTACATCCATAAACAGCTGCAGCAGAAGAAGCGGTTGTAAAGTTAGGTTTGGACACTGTACATGTACATGTAGCTTTGCCGTAATAAAACTTTTGGGGGGGGGGATGTGTGTGAAATGGCGGATTTCATGCATCAAAAGGGACTTGTGCAAGTTGAGGCTTTATTAGACCCTATCTTTTGTGTATGTAGAACAGGCCACCCCTGGATGTGTGGTTGCACAGACTTTGTAAACAGCCTAACAGAATACCTGTCTCTGCATTGAGAGGCCAAAGGGCTCCCATACATTCCATTTTTGACAGAATTTGAAAGCAAACTCAATAGTGTGCAAAGCTCATGCAACTGTGCCCAGCATAAGGATTCAGTTTTCTTCAATGTATCAATGGTATAAAAAATATTTTGTGCCATTACAGTTCTATTAAAGTTTTATACTACTGTGTACAATGCGTGCACGTGCGTGGTGTGGTCTACCAACAGTTGCCCTTTTAAATTACCGACTGTTCAGATATTATTAATTTTAGCATGCCTAGTCTGGATTTGGACACTTTCTTTATTTCCCCTCATGATCTAATTCTAGTGACCATAAAAGAAAAGATTTTTCCCTGAACCTTAGTTCCATTTTGAAGGTTCTACAATCCGGGAAAAAATTCGTTGGGACACCCCAGTAACCCCCCCCCCCCCTCTATCCCCCTCCATCCCCCGTACCCCCAGTTCAATGTTCAGCACTTTCATGTCTATCAGCAAAGCAAGCATTGATCACTTCTGATTGCAGTTGCCCGAGCGCTTGTCACATCTTGACAACATTGAACCTGGGGGGGGGGGGGGTGGGGGTACGGGGTTCCTGTTAACACTGTCCCAACAATTTTGTCCGTGATCGTAGAATCTGTGTACCCATTCTCCATGCAGCAAAAATATCAACCAAAAAAAAAAAAAAGAAGGAAAACAAAAACCAACTTCCACATTCAAGGTGATTTAAGCAGGGGAAGTTAGAAACACTAGATCATGACTTGGATTTCACTGAATGTGACTGGAGTTTAAGATAAGGGCGCAACAATAGTTTCTCGGACACTTAACCTTCCCAATTCCTTCAAAATCATCCGGAGGATTTTGATGATTTTGAAAATTGTCCTAGTGCCCCGTAAGCACAAGGGCCATCTTTAACATAATAGGCCAGAGCCCTACCGCAATGCATCTTGGGAAACCGAGTACAGCTGAAACAGAAATCAAGTTGCCAAGATGGACGCCATGCTGTAGTTTAGGCCTACACGTGCATTGATCATTTCTGGTCTTGCGCACTGGGACATGCATGTGGGCTATTGGCCTATTGGAGGCAGTGGCCTGGGGATCCTACATAAACTCTTCATGGTTGATTTTTATAGACCGAGGCAGCAGGGATCCTACATGTGCAGTATGTGAACTTAAATATTGTTGACTTTAGAGGACTGTGGCTGGTACCTGCATGGACGTGGATATGATTTTAATGATGTTATGAATATCTCCTAAGATGATTTTTCTTGATGTGCTGATAATATCTAGAAACTTTAATTGTTCCCTAATAGGACCCCAGCCCCTTCACATTCTAGAACAGATAAATATCTCAACCACAAGACCACAGAGCATACCCGGTGATGTCACCACGCATACTTATCACACATCGGTGTAGGGTAAAACAAAACAAAATATTAACGTTATCATCTTTATCAATAAATATGTCTATCTCCCCAAGGTCAACTTCAAGAGACTAATTTGTTTATACATGTATATTGAGATCTTCAAACTGCCTACCCTTGCTCTATGATATTACCATAGGTCCTTGCGATATTAACTCAGAGAAATAGTTAAATTACTGGTTCCTCAAAATGGAAGTACCAATTTTGATGACAATTTTTCACAGGTAGCTACATGCAGATTTAAAAAATAACTTCAGAGAAATTAAATGAATGTGCCCTCCAAAAGGAGTAATGTTGTACCACCCCATTAAAAAAGGGAAGTTGTAACGATGTATGAAAAGTGTAACCCACAGGAAAACCCGTGTACATGTTTAGGAAGTAAATCAGCCTTGTACAGAGTGGTGATATCTTGGATGCATGTTCCGTTATAGACACCAGTCCCAGGGTCGCTGTCATCCCAAACCATTCAAATCAGAAGATACGTGTAACTTTACCCTAAATAGAACCATCAATCATCTTTTAACCCCAACTCCCAACAAGGTCCGGCATCAGATTTTATTCAATTATAATTTAAAGGGCTCAGTACTGCGTAACCAAACTGTGCAGTCCATTACTGCATTTAAATTCTACCATTTACAGTTCACGAGAGTAATGAGTTCCCATAAAGCTACAAGTAAGATTTAAAGCTTTGTATGGTGTTGAAAGAGAGACCAAGAGACAACCGTGTAATAATGTTTTTTTTTCAAAAGAAGTGGTCACTCTGAGAAGAACCTGAGGCAAGATAGTCTCACCTCTGGTTCTCAGAACCACTACTTCATTTTACCTCTGGTTCTTCTCAGAACCACCACTTCATTCTCACCTCTGGTTCTTCTCAGAACTATCACTTTGTTCTCACCTCTGGTTCTTCTCAGAACTATCACTTCGTTCTCACCTCTGGTTCTTCTCAGAACTATCACTTTGTTCTCACCTCTGGTTCTTCTCAGAACCACCACTTTGTTCTCACCTCTGGTTCTTCTCAGAACCACCACTTTGTTCTCACCTCTGGTTCTTCTCAGAACCACCACTTTGTTCTCACCTCTGGTTCTTCTTAGAACTATCACTTCGTTTTCAACCCTGGTTCTTCTCAGAACCATCACTTCCTTCTCTCCTCTGGTTCTTCTCAGTACTACCCTTTTGTTCTCACCCCCAGTTCTTCTCAGAACCACCATTTCATTCTCACCTCTGGTTCTTTTCAGAACCACCACTTTATTCTCACCTGTAGTTCTTCTTAGATCCACTATTTTTTTCAAGAAGAGATTATTACACGGCTGCTTAAAACTAGTTTATTCTTATACCATATGCCATTCCGTCAAGATGGAATTTTTAACCAACTGTAGGAAGTAAAGTTTAATTAACACTGTTCCCTTTTGATCTTAAAAGTGACAGTTTGATCATGACATTTTTTTTCAGTTAACATTACATGCACACCTACTCTGACAAATCGTCTTCTAGTTGCATATCTGGGCAGATTTACCATCTCTTCCACATGACATTTTCCAACCAATACAAACCATAAATTAGCCATGTAGTAGCTTAGTGTTAAAAAAGGGTTCATTCGTATCATGTCAGCCGCTGATTTCATAAAAGCGTTTCCATGGGAGGATGAGAATTTCTAATAAATCAACAAGCTAACAATTTACATGTTGTTTTTTTCCCTCCCTATACAGGAAATACCCTATAACGATTACATGTGCACGGATATTGTTCCGTCAAGAATACGATTACAAACAGAAAAAAAATTAGTGTCTCTGTCCTCACCTCGAACTGATCTGAAAAGTTCCCACAGAAAAAGGCTTAAGCGCTATCGAATTTCAAGATTAAATTGCAGAGCAAACGATGAAACAAACGTACACAATGTGTGAAAAGATAACCTTTCCGAATGGAAACCCAATAACACATTCCAGAATGAGGCATGGATGGATCAACAACAATGAACGACAACATCCAAATACACGCAAAATTTGATTAAATGAAAGGAATCAGGACAGGCAATACCGGTAGTACGGTTTCTACAACTTAGAATGTGAGCTTAAAGGGTCTGTATACGTTTGGTAATGACTCTGAAAATTTATGGCAATAAAAAACTAACCAGATAAGAAGCACAGCAGCTCTAGACAGTATAATGCATTTTGAGAAACGTTTCATTTCAAAGTACTGCAGTTATGGAAAAAAATATCTTTTTTTTATCCCCCAAAACATGAATCTGAGAAGCGTTATGGCCGTAACGCTTCTCAGAATGTGTATTCCAATGACGGATACTCCTTCTACGTGAACACAACCCTCTCCAGACTTTTGGCGATATCTCAAAAACGCTACCACCTTTTGAAATGAAATTTACACAGGTTAGTTTTATGGAATATATCTACAAATATATGGCATTAAGGCAAATGTACGGTTCCAAAAACCAAAGGTATACTTTGCCTTCAAAGTGTTGATTATCACCAAACAAAATGATAACTGAGTACGCCCTGTGGAAAAAGGTTATGAATGTAAGGCAAAATTACTTACATTCACACACAACCAAACTAACCACACATTTATAAAAAAGCACTACTTTTGATAAATGGTGGAAGTATATCTAGGCCTAACATAGATTTTTGTAGTTTGAAATGCCATGAAATGCCTCCAGAACTCTGACTGATTGGGACCCAAGTGTAGTAGTAAAACAAATACCAACATTGGATAAAACCCCTTTCATTGGTGTTGGTGAGTTTCATGTTTAAAAAATAATTTCTATTCATTAGATTCCTGTTTTAAAGTTTGCGATTTCAAATTCCAACATGCTAATCAACCTGAAACTGGTTAAGAAGAGTCTGGTTTTGGTTGGTTATCACGTTATCACATGGCAATGCCTGTGTGATCTACTTCCAGATGAAAGCTCTCCAGTGATAGGTCGATCGGCAACATTCCAAACATGGCTAACACATTTTCCGCATAGCAACCAGCTGGCCTGACTGTCTGCCACTCGTCTGGGCATTCTGCAAAAGGCATTAAATGCAACACTTGGATTTCGCAACCTTTTTTAATATTTCTTTGACCATAGAGCAAGGACGATTGGTTTCAACAGTATGTACACAACCAAGCACTGCATTTCATGAAGGCATTTCTCTTAGCTGTGCCTTAGTGCCCATTGAAGCGTTCCAACTGAAATTTGCCCTACATATAGCCTCAAAGAACTTTATCCATTGGCATTCTGGAGTGAACTGTCCCAAATCCTCAGATTCATTGTGATTCATCATCCAAACAAAACAAATCTCTGGCCCTTGCTCTATGGTTTTGTAAGTAATGCATCATCGTGTGCCCGGTAAAAGGACGTAACAACAAGTTACCGGTAAAAGGGCGTAAGCAAATGATGTGAAATTTTGATGTGTGTTTCAGGAAAACTGAGAGGGATCAATTTGTTGCCATTCAAAGTTTTTATGGGACGGTTAAATTCTGTATGGGAATGGGAAAACATGTCTTTGGGAGCAACAAAAGTGTAACAATAATGCCATATTTTCCATGTCTGGGGGCCATTTTATTGCTTTTGTCCTTTTAACTGGGACGAAATACTTTATGTGCCCGGTAAAAGGGCGTAAGACCTTAGGCCTACGCCCTTTTTCCGGGCACACAACGGTAATAGTGTGTATATTTCATGTGCATGAACATGTGTGTATGCCTACATGCAGTACCGTGCTACAGTATGCACACATGCAGTACATGAAATTTGAGGCTTGGGGAAAGCATTCTATCAGCTCAGACCTCAGCCAATACCATGATCCGACTCTTTGAGTATCAGAGTTCTAGTTTACAGGCCTCAAAATAACCCACGCCGACATAATCGCCGTGGTGGCTTGGGTTTTTACTGTGGTGACCTTTGCAAAGTACCAACACAAATTTACGTTTTCCCTCAAAGAAAGTGCCCCTTACCAGGGAAAAATTGCCATGCCCCTTCAAGAGCGAAGTTCAAGGCCTGAGTTTAACGAACACAGGAGTATACCCACAGTAGGAAAACGTTATTTCCCTCCTTCGAGTTATATATAAAAAGCCTACAGTTTTGCAACACTGGAGTATACAGACTTTATTATATAATGTTATTTTAAAACTTGCATTAGTGCTTCTAAAGTCAGTTCAGAGTCCCAAGGGCAGTCTATTGATCAACCTTTAGTGACCTCATCAATTTCAGTGGCTTTGTGTCAACGGAAGGTCATTGTCACCGACAACAGAGTTAAGTTCTACATAATGCTATCTGCAATTATCTGAATGGATTTAGTCTGGTCACAGTACAACGCTGATGACTGTATGATTGGCAGTTCGGCAGATAACAAAACGGCGTCGTCGAGTCCACTGGAGGTAATTCTCAAACATGCCGCTCTCGCGATTTTACTACATGCATGTGTTACATGTATAGGACAAATCATTTTACTAAAACAGATCAAACATGTTGCGTACAGTGTATCATTCATTTATAACTGAGGTACACGTAATTGCATTTAGTAATATGATTAATTGCCAAAGCCATCAGCATCACACAACAAAATTCTGGACATACATGTATCACTATCAATGGCTAAAATGGATAGCAGTATATGTACATGTATAATGTATGTAATGGTAGCTTACTTCAAATGAAGAACTTGTTCATGTTTAGGTGACAGACATGTGATAAATGATACCATTGCTGACCCCTGGCACCCTCAGAAGAAATAAACTTCATGTGGGCCCTACCTGTAGACTACTACATGTCATGTGTGGAGTCAAGTTACCAAACGATAAGCTAGCTGTCAGTGGCTCCAACCACACCCTCCTTGAATTGGCTGTCCCAAGCACAAACGCATTATCATCACCAGTAATCAAATATAAAACCCAACGAGGATACATCGGCAAGGCCATGTTCTTTCAGTGAAAGACATTTCTTAGATATTATATGCTGAATTACATGAGAGCTGAAATGATTCTTTACTCTTATTTGCCAGACCAGGAAAATTAAAGCAGCATTTATGTACACAAAGGAACAAAATGTGTTTAGGCTGGGTCTCTCCGGCGCCTTTCCGATGAAATTGTTGACGATTATTTTCCTTGACATACATGTATAAGTTAATACGTAGATTCCTTTATTGTATGAAATGAGAATGACAGCACACCTGTACATTGTACTTACTAATCAAACTAGTTCAGACAAAGGTGTGAATGATAATTTTTTGAATAAGAACAATGTTATTTGTGTTTTCACCCTTATGGCGATGTATTATTAGCACTCGTGTGCACCGAGTGCTTTCCGAGTCATGTATAAAAAATATATATACAGGTGGGATTCTAACCCATGACCACTGCATTCTGTGCTGCCACTTATCAAAAGTCAGTGTATTAAGTGAAAAAAAACCCCAAATAATATTGTTCTTTATTTGGTATGCAATAAGTATGCATGTATGCCTACACAAAGGTGTACATTTATCTCTAACCATGCTGGTACACTTACATGTAGATAAATTAAAGTGCTGTTGACTTTCAAAGTCTGTGTAAATCAATTACGTATGAATGAGTATTGTCAACTATGCATGTGAAAAATAGTGCAAATGCACGAGCTAAAAGGGAAATACAGCTGCTCAGTGTTTGGACTTAGGGTTAGTTTCCATTAGTTTCTTTTAGTTTTCAAGATACATGTATAGGCCTGGACTTTGAACTTCGTCGATGACAGGGATTCTGGTAATATTCACCTTAGTAAAAGAATAGTGCTTCTGTGGGGGAAAACATCAATTCTTACTGGGACATGCAAAAGGGGCACGACTACGAACACAAGTTGTTTGTCAGTCATGCGTGGGGTAGCATGCTTCCGAGCAATAGTAATTCAGTTTACTTTTGTTACCCCTGACCCACATGACTCGTCGTTCCTTTGATCCCTTTGACTGTCTTTCGAACCCTTGGATTTGTTCCCGTCCTGCATGCTCCACCCTCAGTCGCCCTCATTTATTTATTTATTTTTTTGTTTATTAATTTATTTATTTATTTGTTTATTAATTAAATTAATTTATTTATTTATTTACTTATTTGTTTTTCTATTTACTTATTTACTATTTACCTCTTGCTTACTTGCTTGCTTGCTCGCTCACAAACTCGATTTTTTTATTTATGTATGTTTGTATTTATTTATTTATTTAGTTGTTTATTTATTTATTTTTTTAGTTATTTATTTAGTTATTTACTTATTATTTACGCTCCATTTATCTTAAAACTTGCTGTTATTTCCTCTGCTTTTATTGTTTTGTTCAGTCTTTGTCTTGGTCGAATAAATAATAATAATAATAATAAAAAGGGGAAACCCAAAACACTGCCATAGGTGCTGGGGGTTTATTGCGGGCCTGAAGAAAATATATTCAATGATGTACGTGGATATACCCTGTTGAAATTATGACTATAATTTCAAGTGCTTGAATGTGTTATGTTACAAATAGAGCACACAGTTAAATACTTTTGCTACAGTCTTTATTTCATTTGCATAAAAATGGTGAATGACTGGACATTAGGCAACATTCATTCAGAATTAAATTTTTGGCAATATTTAGTTTTTACCTCTGGGGGTTAAGAGTGGAAACTTTAGTATTGACTTGAAAGGACAGAGTAAAGGCTGGTTTATAGTTTGACGGGCGACGGTCGTGCGGCCGAAACATTGACATGCGATCACACAGAATATAAAGAATAGTTCATAGTTTTCGCAGAGGCACCATCAGTGAGTAGTTGCTGGAGACTCTGGCGATTTCCAGCATTCAACGATTATCATCGCACAACCTAATATAACTGGTACTCAAACAGTGGGACCTGTCAAAGCATGCATTTTTCTTTCCTTCACACGGCTAAACAATGGAAGCAGACACCTGTGGAAAGCCAAAGAGTCCCCAAAACAAAATGTATGAATTTGAGTTTCACTGGACTTGGGCATGTTCTACTGAGTGAGCATTTTCGGACTGATTTGATGACCCTCCCATAAGCTTGATGAATGGCAGGGCTGTTCACTCCCTTTAAAGAAGGCACTAAAAAAGCATGAAATGGTTTGCACCGTCTTTAGAAAAATCTTACCGGTCATTGGATCCAACAACAGACTCCACGTTTGTTCAGTTATGGATCATGTACAGATGGCAATAATATAATAGAGGAGCAAACCTCTTTAATATCCCACTGCTTTTTTTTTATAGGGTGACAATGTATGTTATCAAAATTGATATGGTCTTTTTATGAGGTTTATCTCCAGTGGCAATGTAGGCCCTATACTGTACACAATGCTCGTGTGAAAGAACGACACTGTAGTTTAACTGCACTAGATCCAGCTTCTTGGCAACTTGACAATGAAAGCAAATTGCCCATTTATTCCCATATAATGAAAGCACACCCCAAAGTTCTGGTTTTAGAGCAACTTCAGTTCAAGCAGTATGCTCATATTTTCTCACATGAAAATGGAAAACAGCCACAAAAATCTAACTAAATAAAAGGACAAGAAGTTGCACAACTATCCAAATTTCTCAGAACAATTTAAATGCGTAAAGCCTTTTTCAGATGACAAACACAAACTACGGTCCTTGGACACGGGCGTCAGTTATCATGACCACCGACGACGACGTTGGTCAAACAGGATCACAACACATACATGTAAAGGCCTACATTTATACTATGATTTATAGTGACAACCAAAAACTAATTAGCTCTTCTTTGTTGAAGCAGTGCTTCTCAGAAGATGTGAGATTATAGCAAAATGGTCCTTTCTCTACATGTATAGTGAGATTATTAGTCTAGGTTTCTTTCCCTAAGATTAAAAATACTTTTGTGCAGAAAGTGTCCTGTGAACATCAAGACCATTGCCAGGGCAAGATACATTGTCAGAGCACACAGGGGTGTGGTTGCACCATATGGATCGCGCCACAGATCAATACCAATTACAACAGCAGCCACCACAACAGCACCGTCCTTAATTCAGTGGAAACTAGGAAGGCCTTCACAGCTCCAGCATTGAAACTTCCTGTGAAGAATACAGCTCAGGTGAAAGCTACCATTTCAATGCCTCCCACACATTGGGTGGGTGTGTCTTGCTGTGTTTCACTTAGGATCACTCCAGATCCATGCACAATACAGGCCTTGTGGAGAAGGTGCTTGATTGTATAGTGCGGTGAATCTACAGTGTTTGAGACTGCAACTTTCAACAGCACAGCTCAGTGCGTTAACCACCAACACTCTCTGCAGTGTAAAGTTACTTTATTAACCAATCTAGCCATGTAAAATCACTCTTTTAAGAATTATGGGCTATCCTGCACATACGTACGCTACTTTTAAGATGATTGTCAAAGAATTTTTCTTTCGAAGAAGCCGCTGCAACTTGTTGAAAAGTCTAATAATTTACCTGACAAAAAGTTACTGCATTTTTAGTGATGTCATCAAGTGTATATCACTAGAGAGGAATTACATGCTAGCTCAACATTTCTGACACATTTCTCTACCTCTTCTTTAGCATGTTTTGACATGTTTTCAAAACATAAGAAAAAAGGTTTACAACTTTTGTTCCTCCTGTAACAAAAGCCCTGTCCTCAAGATGATCTCCCTTTTTGTCCCTCCATAATGACTCCCTGGTTTCTCTGACCTTGCCCCTGGGGGTCACTGCAAGAGCACCAGCGGACAAAGCTGGAGACATTTTATTATATACAAGGATACAAGTAATTGTCCATAACTTGACTGTGTGATAATAATGTAAGTTGTGGTATGTTGATTTGACAGACTAGACAAACGACCCTGCTCTGAGGTGGTGATTTGGAAGGCTACATTCTAAGTAATCTGTTTCAACTTTCATTGGGGTGGGGTTGGGGGGGTCTTCTAACTCTTTGGTCAATGAAGTCCGTTATTGAAAGACTACGAAAATAAGTAGATGTTTGGGAAGAATGAATTGTAGTAAAGATTGGAAAATGACAAGCACAAGTTTAAAGACAAATTATACAGAGAATCTCAGTCATCCCTCGCTTTCAACTTCTCTTCCTTGAAATATGTGAGACAACAACTTCGGGAGATTTCTGAAAACTACACAGTGTCATGTAAAGCAAAGGTCCAACAAAAAAATCAAAACAAGAAGTGCTGCTAAACCGTTCATACATGTACTAGGGACTCTAAGTTGGGATTTAAACAGCTTTCTGAAGACATGGTCCATAGCCATCATCGTCCTTTACGTATTGAAAGGTACATTGTACGCATACCTCAGTGCAGAGGAGTGACCCTTCTGCGCAGGGTCCACACAATGCCAAGATAATTCAGAGGTTCTTCCCCCTAATTCTTAACTTCACCACAAAAGAACTCAAAGGTTTTAATGGCAGGGGTTTAAGTAGAAGTTTGTGTTGGCTTTGATGATGAAGAATGCTACTGATCAATACACTACCGTTACCTGCAAAGGCTGTGGCAAATAACTACAGCAGATTGTACCATTATTACTGCCTAGAAGAGTACATGCGGGATGGTTGTGAAATGGTTGCATAGGCCTACAGTGATGGACTGATAACAACTCCAAACTGCCATGGATAGACTGTCCAAGTCTTGCACATATATATTTAAAAATAATAAGAATACCATGCCTGCTTTTAAAATAAGGCAATTTCACTCCCTTCATGCTTTAAAGCATTATTTGTGGGACCAATCAGTGTCTAATTTATTGTTACATCACTCGATAAAGCATACAGTTCTATGGGCGGTAAGCCCAGAATTATGTGGTAAGCAACACCATGAAATTCGGTCCAGTTCCCAAAATGTTACAAACCAAGCAAAACTTCTCAGATTTATAGACCAATCCACTAAGCCCTTCCAACCAAAGCAACTGCCAAATCAATATTGATCGCACAGATCATCTCGTCTTTGTCCCTTGATCATCAAGCCAGCACAGTCTCTACAGACTATCCTGCAAGCAACAGGTTGTTTCAATACATTTTTAAAGGGGACTCAAACATCTTGGCCTTTTAGGCCCCATGGTCAGGTTGAGGCTGCAACACATCAAGGGCATTTCCCAAGCCTGGACTCTGGCTCCAGCTCTTGGCTTCCTTTGATGTTGAAGCATCATGAAAAATGCACACTGCTCTAAAATTGATGACAGATCCCAAGCCTAGATTTGAAAAGGCCCTAAGTGGCGAGGTTTAATGGATCAATCTATTTCAATGTTTACATTTTTTTTTTTTGCATTAAAAATCAAGAAAAAATCTCTTGGGATTGAAGTCTCTTCAGAATGGATGCCTCTCAGAGTTTGAATGCCTGTAAAGTAACTTTTATGAGACAAGAAAAAAGGGCCAACTTAGGTTCAATTTTAGGGACAAATTTGGGAGTGTTATTGAGGTACGATTGTGTTTTGAGAGTAACCAAATTGCTTATTTTCAATTCAATTCAACTCAAGAAACATTTATTCCCACACTGACAATAAAAAAAACAAAGGATACAATGACTTAAACAATGTGGAGACAAGTTCCAAAAAAAAGCACGGCTTGTCAAGGAAAAAGACTTTAGACCAAACAACAACAAAAATACAAGAACTAACAAAAAACAACAACAGCGAAACAACAGCAGCAAAACTCAGATATTTAATCTGATAGTTTTATGATGCTGTACATTGTATAATGTACCATCTGTTTGAAATATTCCCCAACTGTCCAGCTGACAACCTTATCATAATAATGATATATGACCTATATTCTGTCAAACTATGAGACTCTGTGAATTTAAACTAAGCGTGATCCTTTACTTTCTGTATACATGTGTAAAGTCATACGTCTCTCCCTTCACAGCCTAGTTTCACTCAATTACAGTACATAAATCTGACAGCACAGAAAGTTCTCATGTAGCAACTACATGTATTGTAGGGGGCTGCAAGCTGAAATGCCTCTTTTTTTTTAAAACATGATACCACATTATGATAACATTACACCATATGTAAAGTTGTATGTAGGCCTATAGCAATTCAATCATGCATAGCATTTAAACTGTTGCAGCCTTCCAGAAACTGTGGATTTTTTTGTCCATTATGATTTCATATGTTTGCCTTCATGTGCAATGAAACTCAAGCCGTGTCCAAATTAGCGGCTGAGGCTGGATCACCACCTTAACATTACTCTGAAACATAGGCTGCCCTTAGCAACAGCCTTAGCAACAGCCGCAGCCGCCAATCCCGACATGGCCTTCCTTCATAATACTTCAACTGCACTTGCTGGGTTCCCTAAATATTAGGCCGTGTCCAAATTGGCTACTACCGAATGTAAGTCAATGGCTTTGGCTGGATCGCCACACCAATGAAGTATAGGACCTCCTTAGCCACAGGCGTAGCTGCAGCCGCTAATTCGGATCTGGCCTGAGGCACTGACAAGCCTATTTATTTGGAAGCCTTTATGGTCTCACTACATATTTTATCTGTAACACGGCTTTGGAAATATTGAACAGACAAAAACAGTCCCCATCTTCAGTCCCAATGATTGGCTTACATGTAGTTAAATGTTTGTTTTTTAGTGTACAGTTTACATTATGTAACTGCACAAGTATAATGTAATGCTAGCAGATTGTTATTATTTTTTTTAGTGGGGTTTGGCGTCAAGAGGCTTTTACAATAAAGCTTTAGTGAGCCACTTGGAGCAGAATCCATAAAATGCAAAATAGTTACTCCAATATTGGAGAACGTAAACAAATCCCAAAATGTATGTCATCTACCTAAATTCCTCAGCAATTTCGTTTTCTCTGTTTTTGTTTTTGTTTTGTTTTGTTTTTTTAATACCTTGTTTACATTTCACAGCCTCAACCAGTATCATTATTATTTTTTTTTATTGAGATGTAGGTCCAACATGTACGCAGACAATCTAGCCTTCCATGCAAATTTTTAACATTTAATTTGGACTTGGACATTTTTGGTTCTGATCCGTGAGAAAGTATTACAAAGTTACGACGCAACAGGGACCTTTCAAACCTAGACTATAGATCGATCCATTTTAAGCCAATTTCATAGGTCTGGTCGACAGTGTTTTCCGGCACTACTGCATCGGCTTTAACTCGCGTTATACCGCATAACTGCATCAACATCAGGCCTTGAACTTCCCTCTTGAAGGGGCACGGCAATTTTCCTCTGGTAAGGGGCACTTCTATGAGGAAAATGTAAATTTGTATTGGAACTTTGCAAAGGGCACCACGGCAATTGCCGTGGGTGCCGTGGGTAAATTCGAGGCCTGCAACATCATCGGTCGGAGATCCCCGTGATGTGTAAAATTATTAATGCTGGGCGTATTTTCAACCCAGTAACGGCGGGAAAACACTGACTGCAAACAGGACATCCCCAATTGATGGAATCGTCTGTACACTAGGTGAGGAAAGGGAATCCTATATGGGACTAGAAACGAATAAATCTTGCCATTAAGTCTGGCTTACGAAATACAGAGTACTTTTGTAATAATAAACGTTCACACCAGCGAAGGCGGTGGATGTCAATTTGTCTATCTTGCAGCGCTTCTTTTCACACCACAATGTTCAAACAATCACCATAAAAGTGTGCGTAGTGCACTGAAACGTAAAAAAAAGAAATCAACATTTAATTAAAACTGAATCCTCCCATGGTGGGTATATTCTCATTAAAATGCAATGCACATTTTTTAAGTTCATTTTATTGGGAAACATGTACTGGTCCACATTTAATTGATTTTTATTTTATGAGCAGACTTAAATGGCTACGTGTACATGTACACAAACACTATTTGAAGTTTTAAAGAGTAGACGTCAAACAACTCTTCATAGCTGTAGGCCTATTATTTGAGTTGAGGGTTTGGGGACCTCAGACTTTGAAATCGCAACTTGTAAAATGTAGACGAGTCCTTCCATAAAACAGGAAAATCAAATTTAATTATCATCATAAAAAATATGCCTGTAATTACATTAAAGAATAAGTGCAGAATTGGTAATTTGAAGGGGACAAAAATGACAAAAGTTTCAACCTGAACAAGCTCGCTGACTTTCAAGTTCATACCAGGACCAATCCTTCCGAGAAATATTTTTATCTGAAATACTGCCAAAGTTGACAAAAAACAGCTCAGTTGAATTACGATGAGGATTATTTTGATTGCCACAATCAAAATAAGCCTGCCTGAACAACATCCGTATGATGATCATTTGATAACCATTCATCGTTTCCAACAAAAGCGAGACCAGGGGGTGGATTTCACAAAGTGCTAGGACTAGTTTTTATCTCAAGTTAGGATGAGTAACTAGTCCTAACTTAGGACTAGCTTTGTGAAATCCATCCCTGTTTGGTTGGATTATTGGATGGTACATGGGCCTATAGATACTGATTTTGAAAACTAGAGGATTTCAATGAAATTCTCCAGGCCTGTCTGTATGCTTCCTGCATGACAGGGCAACAAGGCATTTTCTCCTTGGTAAACGGGCACCTCCTATGAGGAAACTGTTTAATTTCTATTTGAACATTTCAAGGGCACCAAGGACAACGGAGGCAATTGCCTTCGTTGCCTCTGTGAAGCATCAGCCCTGTTACTCTTTCTCAAAACCGATGATATAAAATTATACCTTATTCCAATCAAATAAAGCCAGAAGCAGGCCCAGTCTATGTGACGAAAACCCCAATGTTTCTTTTGTCTTATTTATTTAACCACCGTTTTTTGAAAGTCATATTTGTTATGGGAGGTGGGGGTAGAAGGCCTACCCATGGAGGAAGAAAATACCTCACTTGATATGTAGTGCCAGACAAATCCAACAAAGCAAACCAAATCTACAATAGATGATGACAAGCGCAGTACTACTTTGGGAAGGCTTGACCTCGCCAAGGTCACCACCCTTAGTTTCACAAGTAGGCCAATTCTCTGGCCATTAATCACCCAATGTAAACAATGGCTGCAACAGGCAGTAGCTACCCTACACTACAATGAATGAAGGTGTGAAACTGAGCAATGCTATTATTGGCAATACATGTGTGCACATTTTATCCATTGTTTGTGCAGAGAATTAGAGCTTCAGATACCAATCTGTGGAATTTCATGGTGATTCACGCCAAAAAGAACGATCATGGACCGTAAAGAGTTCCTACAGCAAACACTATAAAACATATTTTCTGGAATGAATTTGAAACTGCTTTTAACAAAATAATGCAGACATTGTTACATTGTGTAATTTCTAATATTTCTTTTACACTCATCTATTTTTTTAAAACACTGTTCACAACCAACATGTCCGATATGACGCAAATTTAAAAACACATCTATTTAAATATCTATATCATAATCACTGTATCCTACATCATCATTAGAAATATCCCAAATAATTGGGAAGACTTAGTAATAATAGTAGACGAAAAAAAATAACTAGATTTACAAAGCACCTTCAAGAACAAATAACCACAAGGCACTGGCGTGAGCCAATTTCAAATTTATGGCCGTACACTCACAATACAGATATCCGGCCCACAATAGACAGAGAAAAAAAAAGGTAATACAGTCCAAGCGAAGCTCACACTCAGAAAAAGTGCAATGCAATCAAAGAATTAATTACGCAGCTATTCCTGCCAATACAAATTCATGTATACTCTTCCTTAGATATTTCCACCCTGAAATAACTTTCTGGATCAATCAGTTGTGACACACACCATTCAGAAGTCCACCTGTCCCCCCCCCAACATATTCTCACGAGCCTGCACTGTGCAGACATTCAAAGACATCATTACCTCCACAGCCAAGCACTCCCACGTCTCTGACCTATGTAAACCTGTTTGAGTATTTTATTTTTAAGTATGCGAGTTAGCCCCTGTACCTTGTGATTTAACCCCAAAACCCCCCTACAATGGAGCCATGAATGCGAGCAGGCTAGCCGAAAACCATGAAAGACATTTACCATGCACTCATGTTCAAGTTCAGTAGGGGACTGTGGATGCATGCATGCGCTATAAGTGTAAGGTCAACAGTCAGTCTGCGGTCAATTTATCACAGTTGTTGGGAGCCCTTTTTTTTGCGGAGGGTTTTCTAAAAGGTCTTCTTAAAGGGATAGTACATGTTTAAAACAGTTAACTTCTTTTAATGAGTAATTAATGTGGCTTGCGGCATTGCATGGTGAGATATCAATACATTCGGACTGTAGTAACACCAACATGTGATTACAGTGTACGCATTTGGTGCTCTATATAATGGCAGAGTGTACCCCCTCCCCTTCCTATTGTGTCTTCATTGTGTCCTGGAAATCTCTGGAATTCTTTTGAGGATTTTTAGAAAGGAGGGGGGGGGTGTACTTCTGTAAAATTGGGGAAGAGTGTGTTAGAGCATGGGAACATTGGGGAGGGAGGACTCCCTCTGCCACATATCAGGCATGGTATATTATCTACTTTGCTGCATAGTTCTCACAGAAAGGCTTCTACCATCATTATCTTTATACCATGTAAGGTGTGCGTGTAAATCTGTGAACATTTATGCTTTTCGCTCCATTGTTGAGCTGGGGCTTTAAATGCTCTTGTTGACGAGGGAAAAAATTGTACAGTGAATCATGCCTGGGAAATTGTTGAATTTTATTTCATTTCATTCATGCAAGATATTATACAACATTATGTCTAGGTGAAAGTTTTGTTTTATTTTAAGTATAAATATAGACTGACAGCGTTTTAGACAGAAAATCTGTGTCGACCAGCAGTTTCAACGCCAAAATCAAGTTGTTGTTGTTGTTGTTGTTGTTGTTGGTTTTTTTTCATGCCTGTGAAAGGCAGTGTGCTTAATATTTTTTGTCAAACTGTATTATAAGAACTGGTTACAAGGGTTGCTCTGCATAGATTTTTGTTAACATTTTGCTTCATAAATAAATACCTCGTGGAGTGTTTATGCGCTCTGATTGGTCGAAGATTGGTCATGTGGGGATGTATTAACACGCGATACAAAGACCAACTCTATACACTAGCGAATAAATGGCCTATAAACATGCATTATTGCTGTGTAACTTGTGATGCTCTGTGCATGTTTTGATTGGAACTACTGTGTATCAAATTACCTGTTTTCTTTGTGCATATTTTTAGTTTTTTATTTTTGCAAGAGATACTGCCGTGTGCACACGCATACCGCGTGTATTCTTGAATGCAGACAGTGCATCAATTTTAGGTAGCTAGTCAAGTCAGGGTTCCTTTGAGAGAGCGGTTAACCTCAAAGAAAAAATATTCTAGCTATTCCGCCAAAAGAATCCCACCAGGGGGACAGGACACCAAAAAAAAACGGAACCCTGACGGTAACTGGTTAAGTGTCACAATTAATGAAATTTTCCTTCAGAAACAACAACACTTCTGTAACACAGCACTCAACAGACATTTACTGCACCTGATAAATGTAACTGTCTGACGATGTACAGTTGCAAAACTTTTAAAAGATGGAGCAGGGATGGAAGGAAAAAAAAAACTAAAAGGTCCAACGATTTCTTGTTTTGTCACTTCCAAAGGAAGATCCTGCAATAAGGAGTAAATCAATTTGTTCCTGTGTGGCAAGCCTGAGGTCAGTGGAAGTAAAGAGAAAAACAACCCCTGGATCAAAGCTCCAGTCAGGTGAAAAGAAAAACAGCTAATAAGTGCAGGCATGACAGGTCGGGTCTACCCTGCTGGCAGGGCAAGGTACTTCATTGAATAAGTTTATCAATAAATGAACTTGTGCTGAAAGTGCTATCAAACAAGCATCTCAAAGAAAATAAAAAAAATTATTCTTTCAGTTAGATCAATATGGACCGATGCAAAGCGAACTTTTTAGCTTGGATTCCCATAGTATTATAACAGGTGAAGAAAAGGAACAGAATCAGCCACTTTATCTGATCCCTATGTTTAAATACTACAGCCAACTTGTACAGTCAGTCTTCCTGTATTTTTCTCAGGAAAAGTTACAAACAGCTTCGTTCCGCTCCAACTATAGTTGGGATCGGCCCAAAGGATCAGCCCATCTATGTAGTTGGGATCGGCCCAACTATAGTTGGGATTGCCCCAACTACAGCTAGGTTGGCCCAATTATAGCTGCGTGCCAATTTGATAGTTGGGGCGAACAGCTTTATTGGTTTGGGTCCATTTTGCTGACATTATCTGCACGAGAAAGTTTACATTTAAAAGCTAAATATCAAAATATTTATTTAACTGAGTTTTTTTGTGTGTAAACCTGATAGTATGAAGCAGTGTTTCTCAGGGCGGTATTGACTAGTATTTATTTATAACAATTGGGCCTTAAGCTTTGAGATTCAAACTGCTTTTTTCAATCCTTTCAGAAGTTGCAGCTCAAATGTTGACTTGCTAAATGAATTTGAAGAGTCAATTTTTTTAGAATTTTCAAATTGTATAAAGTTTGTGCTAACATTTGATTTGAGATTGAAAACCAAATCAGTGAGTGTAGAACTGTCCTACTGGTGAAAAATAGAACTAGTTGGGGTCGCAAACTTACTAACCAAAATGACCAAACAGTACGGTTATGTAAATGCAACGAGAATGCAAACAAAATTGTGTACAATCTGTACTATTAGTGTTAAGTGGGCTCGATTTCACAAAGCACTAAGATTCATCTGAAGAATCCTTGTCAATATTGTCGATACACAAATTAAAATTAAAATCAATCTCTGCTCTTTGTGAAATGGCACCCTGAGCAGGTTCAGTGTGATTCTTTGTAAGGCAGTTCACATGTAATGGAGTTACTTCTATGAACAGCCATTTTATATCATCCATCACTCAGACATCCTACCAATACAACCACTGTACCTAGGAATCCCGTAATCCTTCGGGGCACAAAAGCCTTTCGGCTCCACTGTTTAGTTCATTTCTATTCTTATAGCTCTACAAGGTTATTGATGTATGGAACTTTCAGTGCCACAAAGTGAATCAAATCTCCACAAACTCCACACCCATATCCTATGAATCAAATCTCCACAAACTCCACACCCATGTCCTATATGTGAATATATACAATGTCCACTTGACCAGGGTCCTAAAAAAGACTGTCAAAAAATAAAAAAATAAATAAAATGAAATTCATTCAGCCATGAAAAGTAAGCCTTGAAAAGAATAAAAGGCAGCCTTCTTACAATATATGCAACCCAATTCTTCATGAAGCCATTTTTATCTTTTACACAATTTAATATCCATTTTGTTTTGTAGCTTTTTTTTCCAGGGGACTTGTAGCTCTCACATCATGTGTTGTAAGCTTCCAAACCAGGCACACTCCCACAGTTAGAGATTTGAATCTCACAAACATTTGATATTTTTGCATTTAGTTTTGGAAAAACCTGCACGACTCAATTTGCATCTCTACAAGAGATTTTGACCACATTTGCCTGGTGAAACAAATTTATCTACTTAACATCAGAACTGAACCTATAGGCTAGGTAGGTTGACAGAAAGTTGACAGTAGAACATCAGACACCAGAGGAAAAATAAAAACGTATCATCACCTGGATTTGGAACTTTGGATTGGCAACAACTTTCTGCTACTTACTAGAAGTTCAAAAGCAAACCGATTGATCACTCCAAACCAAGTGATGGGCACCAATGCAAAAAATACAAGGTTCGCTGGACTACAGCGCTTGTATGGGTTCATGAATATTACCACTCACAAGACAACCAAACCTACATGTAGGCCCACCTACATGTACCGAGACCAAGGGATGCACCTCTGACCTTTTTTGCTTGGTCTCTTTGGTGGGCACTGCACGACCATGAGGGTAACCAGCTATCACCAAAACGACTTATTTTCAATCATGTGCGAGTGTGTCTGCACCTAGTATTCCATTTGATGGATTTGTAATACCAAAGCCTGTCTTAATGCTGTCCGATAAAGACAGGGGACCAGACGGGGTCAGTGGCTGCTGGAGTGGTTACAGCTTCTGTTGCCATGGTGAATGGTGGTACATAGTGTACACTGTTTGTTAAAGTGAAAGAGACAGATTAATTTTAAATTTAGGTCAATGAATGCACAGCACATGTACATGTACGTACAAGTATGTGGTAGAAACAAGTACTTGAACTGTGTGTACATGACTACTTAGTTGACAAAACAAGACTTGAACTTTGGATCCTTGGGTTTAATTTGGTCACTTGGTGACTGGTTTTTTTCTTCCGGCATTCCCAACCTATATCATCGTTCACTGTAACCACTGGTAAGCATATGTACATGTACATGTATGTAAACACATTTTGTGAATAAAATGCAGATGTACAAATCATGTAAATTGTAGAAATTGTATCCTGACTGAACTGTACATGATGTACATAAACAGGTTGAATAATTCAGTGTTGAAATCTAACATTAAATACTTAAATTCTATAGGCCTACAGAATACCCTGCCAATGTACATACATGTATACCTAGGCCTGCTAATGAGCAATGTACTAATATACACTTCATATTTATCCATACATATATTTATGCCAGCATAAATGGGGTCAGACATTATTATAGTCCATTATAGGTCAAAATTAATATTTGCAGGCACGCTATGTAGAAAGCTGCTCCAAGTTCATTGTACACCTGTGTAACGTACACACAAGGTAAAAAGAAACTGCAGTACAGCTTGGTAGATATACCACTGTACAGCACAAACCATGTTTCCTGGTTCATTTGATGATAAAATGAAGGTTAAGTCAGGTGTCAAGTGAACAAAAAACATGCTTTTCGAGTCAAGGCAGCTTTAACCAAATAAGGATTCCCTGAAAATGTGGGCGGGGCTTGTACACAAAGACTCACACTTATATTACTTGGTAGGCATACCTGTTTGTAACAATACAAGAGTGTGCACTGTGCCAGACTGGAACATATTGCATCAATATTATACCACAGAATATATGAAAGAGGCATTCAGATTGAACTTTTCCATAAGAAAAAAGTATTTTGATGAAAGTCTTACTGAAGTCATAGACAGGAGACTTGAACATTCTCCTTAAAAAGATTTAATGACAGAGCAGGTTAGTCAAAAGGCTCGAGAGTAAAGGAACCATATAAGTGAAAAATCAGCATTTAAACAATTAAGCAGAAAAGTATTTTACAGAAGACCACCAACTTAGTAAACAGATTCCAACCTGTTTACTAAGCATTGTTCACTGACACAGCTAGCGCAGAAATTTGGCACAGTATTAAGCGGATTATGGCAACTTTTTAAGGGCAGAATTGAGCAGTAAGCAGAGTCATGAAGGTTGACCTAGTTCCTGTAATCGTCACCCTATCTGATAATGTCATCCACATAGTGAAAGACTGATTATTGACTACGGTGTACTAACTGCAAAAAGAAAGAAATCCATATAATAATGTGCAGGCCTGAACACGTGGGAAGCCCTCGTTTTGCAACGTCACTTCTAATTTATTGGAATTTAAAAGGGACACCTAGGCCAAGACCAGCTGGCAACAACGGCCATTGCTTCTGTGCCCTGAGCATAATAGACCGATCCACTGATTAAGCCCCGCCCCCTAAACATATTGACCAATCACAACATTGGCAACATTGCCACTGTACACGTGGGCAGCACAATGTGCGTCTCTTCAACGCCACACCGTACAACGTGAACGTACGCGCTACAAGTACGCGCACGCATGTTTACATATTGCAAAAGGATATTATCGTGGCGGTTTTTCGATGGGATACCTAAGGCTTTGATTGGTCAACCTGCACACTTTGAGAAAAGCCTTAATGATTTCACTAGAATCTTGATTTCCACACAAAATCACTCTCAAATAAAATTTCATATATACCCAAAACTTCCACATACTTCTCTTTGTCATGAGTCTGCCCTTCTATGCTCTGCCCTAAATGGTTCCTTGTAGTCTACATTTCACTACAGGAGTAAATTTTACTAAAAGAAGCCTTTTAGAGTGCACTCAAAAGGTGCTCTGAAGCACTGTAACAATGAAAAAAGGGAAACAAAAGGGACAGGAACCAAAGAAAAACAAAATGCTTTTGACATGAGGTGTGTTTTGAGAGACTTTTTGAATGAGTGAATAGTAGGTTTTATTGAGAGGTAGCTTTTTCCAGAGATGTTGTGCTGCAATGGAGAATGGTCTGCCCAGACCCCCAATTAAATCAGAGGTAGTTGGTCTCAATCAATCACTATGTATTAGTATTTAGCTGCTGAAAACATTTGTCCATACACAATGGTATTTGCAACCAAATTCTGTATTGTTTACAATTCAGTGAATGAATTTTCTCATAGAGCAGAGCAAAATGCTTCACAAAATGTACCAGACGCTACTCAATTATTATCATTTGCTACTCAATAGCATTCAGTGTGTAAAACACCGTGTTCAGTCTACATGTTTTGCTGCGCAAAATTGCAGGACGAAATCGTTCCCTGCAAATTCACTATCTGTAAACATTGTCATTAATGTATCAATAGGCTTTTAGTATCATAGAAAATTATTTTGCTATAGGGCCTAAACATTTTACCATTCTGCTACACATGGTGATTTACTTGTGAATCAAAACGCAAAGAAATCTTACAGATTTTACACTTAACTTGGGAACATTTGTCCTTTTTTTTTTGAGGGGGGAGGGGCAGAGTACTTGTTTAACTTAAAAGTACACTCAGCTCAGACCATACCTTTTAACTCTCCCGTCTTGGAGATCCAAGGGGTAAAACACAGTTTTTATATCTTTATATAAGGTTTTATGTATCTAATCATAAAACCTCGCTCTGACATTTGAGGTTTTTGCCAAGTCTGGTTTATTTGTGATTCTGCATTTACCGCAGCGACACTGCACCAAAACAAAAATTTCAGAATTACAGATAAAGCCTGGGTACCGCGCCATTACTTGCAAGAAAATGATACAAAAATAGACGGGTGCCCTTACCACCCCAACCACATGTCAAATGCGAAAACTAGTCACAAAACCTCAGACCTGCAGTAAAGTTTGTAATTTTATGAGTAAATATTAGAGCCTACAAATAAAATTGTCCACAAACCCTGAACAAACCCCCATAATTCTGAACACTTCTCTCAAGGCTTAGTGACAACCGTACCGTGGCTACTTACCTATGTTAACGATCTTGATATTCTGGTCCTCGATGAACTTCATCGCCACCGAGACATTCTCGAGCTTCTGCGACCGGAACGTCGGCTTCTGGTTGTGCTTGGGGACCCGCTTCTGAGAGAGCACCTGCAGGAGTGCGATCAGTCGAATTCCGTCGCTCAAATCGAAATCCAAGTCGGCAATATGCTTGTTGACACATTTCAGATGCTCATTACACCAACGGGTGAAGGTGTTCTTCTGGATTTTCTTCCATGGAGCGTCGTCAGCGAGATCCTTCTCTTTCAGCGCCATCTCTTCGTCTTCCTCAGCGTCAGGATCACGCTTCTGCTCATACTCCTGATCACCACCGGCTGCCCCATCCTCATTAGTATTCATCTTGCCCTTTGACCCCGGTCTGTCAATGAAAACATACGGAAGTTATTGTCATTCATGAAACACTCAACATTTAAAAACCACTGAGCTTCTGGGACAGGTGCCACGCCCCTGACATACAGACGGTGTTACATGTGTAGGTTTGTGATTTCATCTGTGAAAACTATCCAAAAGAAGAAGAAAAACAGAAAACAACAACAACAACAAATACAAGAAATAAAGGAGTTCATAAGGGGCCGTTTTCTAGTTCCAGTTCCTTTTTTGGTTAATATTAATTTAATATCTAAGATTGTTTTATTGTTATCTTTAAGTCATTTTAAATTTGTGCATTTTTCAGAAACCAGAACCACCTGTTTCATTAACGAAAGACATAGGGTTCTTCACACGCTATTCGGAGACACTGAAATATTTATAAATTCAATTTGGACCAGTTTTTCTTTACGTAACCATGAAAACTGGACTTCGGTGCATTTTTGTTTATTTTCTTTTGAAATTTCAAAAACAGAATTAATTTTCAAAGACATTTGTGCAAATTTATAAGGACTATTTTTGTGAAAACGAAAACAGAATGTCTTGTACAAGATGGAAAATAATGTATGAGAGGGAAAATTTCAAACTAAGACTGTAATTGTTATATTTAGTTTTTTTGTATTATAATATTTTTAGGATTTTATATCTGGATAGCTGGAGGTTTTATTGGGTCTGACATATTTATGATGATTTTTGGGGTACCTTTTTAAATGTCAATATGTATATCATCGTCCGAAGATATTAAAAAAAAAACTGTCTTGATGGATGAATAAGACCAGTCACAAATTTAAAATGAGACTGTAGTCCCTTAAAATGAAAAATATAAATGAAAAAAATTCTTCTTAAGAAGCTGTTTGGATTCGAATATTAGAGAATATTTATGATCTATTAATTTTTAAGATTAAATTGTGGTAGGTTATTTATTGAAAAGGGGCGGTTACTTTAAGAAAAGATCATGTTCACTACCGGGTGTCAAAGCTTGTTTGTATCTGGCCCGAAAGAAGAGTGGGATTCGAAACCAGTATTCCGTCCTTCCGTGAATACAATATTAGGGGGCGTGTCTCACATACCACCTGTTCCTAGTAGCGCTACCACTGCTCAGAGCGAATCACACACTGCGGGTACGGTTACTATGCATGATGTAGGCCGCCACTGCGGTTGAGTCGGAAGTTATTGGTGCGTGGGCTTTAAATATGCCAAATACTGTCTGAAGGGTATCCACTGGATTTGACAGAAGTCCTGTGGAATTCCTACAAGATTAGAAAATGTACCCAAGGACGACCAAACAATGTACATCACGGTGGCCGCAGCCACAGGCTGTTTTCCTACGTGTAATGACATCGAAGTGCATTAATTTTGATTCACGTTTGCGATCCTATTCATGGAAAATAGATCGGAAGTATAAAGTGTAATGTCTACTCTTGTGAAACTCATTGGACGTTAAATATATGCAAATTAGTAATAACTTAATTATACCTTAAGTGCCTACTATTTTATGTAGAAAGGTTCCATCAAACATGTAACAATTTTACACACAACGACACGATTTGAAATTGAAACATTCACTTTCCAAATGATTTCTTGATGAGTTTTAAAATCAACGACGAATTGGTTGACTCAGTTCAAGAACCGTGATGGACAAAACACAATTATACCAAACAAACCGCACTGTCTGCAACCATTCACAAAGGACTGTCTGGACGTAGAATACCTCCATGGTACGAGTGAAAGACCATAATTATCCAGTCTCTCAACACACAAGGTGGGAACACCGCTTGCCGACCTTCGTTTAACCATTGTCAGTCCGTGACCCAATATTGACTTCATAACAAACAGTTGAGTCACCACATTTAAACCCGAAATAAACATGTTTTGTTTAATTCAATTTTCACAAAAGACGTAGGAAGAGTTATATTAAGAGCTATAAAACTAATGGCTGTAATTATGCTGATTGCTCAGGTAAATTACAAGTTTTCTTATCTGTCGTTTTTTGTGATTGTTTTGCTTCGTAGGTTTTGATATTTGTCTAGTGTAGTTTTGTTCATGTTGTATGTTTGTATTTCTGTTTGAACGTTTGGAATATTGTTAGCATGTTTGTTTGTTTGTTTTTTTTTTTTTTGGGGGGGGGGTATTTCAAATGAAAGGTTTCAATTTCTTAATAAAAATATGATAATCATAAAATAAAATAAAAACTCAAGCAATTTATATATTTTCATAATTTTCGAAATTTAAGGGCAAAGTTTTGTGATCTAACTTCCTCTTGATTTTGTGTGTGCATGTCTTTGTTTTGGTTTGTTTTATAATTATTATTTTAAATGTGGATATTTACTATGCTTTCAAAAGTGAATTAATCAATATTTGCCGAGGTCAAATCATACGAAATGGCTTAATCCTTCTTTTGAGGGGGAAATCATTTGTTCTGCTGACCACCTCCCAGACCGGTGTTTGTTTATACCTTGAGAGTTATTTGTTGTTTGTTTTAGTAAACACAAGGATCTTAAAATTAGAAGCCATATCCTGTTACGTACAACTAAGTCAAACAAGACACACAATGCCAGATATTATAATGGAATGTTTCAGGTAGGAAAAACTATTGTGAAGAAATTTCTAAACTTAAATTCTAACAAGAATGAAATAAGGTAAAAGAAACATTTCTGTACACACATCGTATTGACATTGTAGTACAGCAATACTCAATATAAAATAGAGCAATACATTATGAAAATAGGCTTATATGTGTCCGTAAATATTAAACGTCAGTTTGTAGGAAAATAGTGAAGCAAAAAGTTGGTGCACTTTTCCCTATTGGACTGACACAAAAGCTGATACACAATGGACAGGTTGACATCTAAGAACCACTAAATCAATTAATGAAAATGTAGTAGTATTTTACAAACAAGTTACTAAAAGAATTTATTTTTAATTTTTTTAATGAAAAGTTTCAACTGTTACCAGTTTGCTTTAAGTCCACATGAAGACTATTCCAATAAGCTAAGTTTTGGAATTTTGTACAAAAAACGTACTTCAACGAAAAACGTCTGATCAAAGTGGTCACGGAGTAATTAAGTTTATCCCTCACTTTCATATTTCGATATCTTGGCAAGTGTTTTGGGTAAAGTTTCCCACAAGGCACGATTTGGCACAGGTAACCAAGTAGGTGAAGATTTTGTCATTTAGTCATGTATCTCACCCAGAGAGGCGTGTATTCAGCCCCTCCTGTTTTCGAAAAAGACGGGATTTCCTAAAACACTTTAGATTGGTACCAACCTAACACCTATAATTGACGATTAAAAACCGACAACTTTATTTCGCTGCTAATTGCCATTTCCATCCTATGGTGTGGGGTATATAGTATCAAAACAGGACGTGGAGGAATTGAGGTGCATTCTGTGCAAAGGACAATGAGCTACAAGGTTATTACCATAGAAACCACTATTTCTTTGTTTGTTTGTTTGTGCTATGCCTTTTAAAGCGATTGCGGTATATATAACAACACTAGGCCTATTGCGGTAAAAAAAAAAATAATAATTGAGTATCGGTGAAAACTGAATCATTTTGTTTGAACGACCTGTAACCAAAATAAAAGGCCTACCCACATTTGCGGAGGGGGGGGGGGGTTAACAACTGTCTTTGCTGGTATTTTTTGTATAATACGATATTAAATAATATTTAATATTATATTATCAATCAATCAAAGAGTGGCGGTGTTGAGGCTGTCTAAAGAAGGAGAAAAAAAATCCCGCGTCATTAGTTAAAGGGATGTTTTACCAAAGGAGGGCGCTACACATGTACAGAAAAAATACACCCGCAATACAGTTTGGATCCCCCTTGTAAACTCACTCACAGAGTAAACACATAATCTCTCTGGGGAAATAGTAATCAAACCCCGATCATCAGCTGTGTTACCATAGAAAAAGTTGACAGGCCTGTCATCGAATCATAGATTACCATTGTTATGTGATAACTTATCATAAACTATTCACCACATAGTGTCTGGCAGGTGAATGAAGTCGGATGTGGAAGTGGAAGTGGAAAACCGTCGAACTAATGTGACAGTTGAACCAAAATGGTCCATGTTTGGGAGGATGGAACATCGTGCGAATTTGAAACAAAACTATCCATTGCAAATCCCATAGCTTTCGTGATGTCAGAGGAGAGAGATGTATGTATGCCTTATTAAAAAATGTTTAAAAAGAAACATTCTAAAATAGAAACCAGTGGGTGATGCTATCGGGTTGCTTCTCATTATCACTTAATTTGATAAATGGACTACATATGAACATTTTACTAAGCACAGAACAGACTTTCATGGCAGAAACAATTATTATTAGCCCAGTAATGTCTTGTTTGTTCTCCCCTTTTGTTTTTAAACAGGCAACCTGCTAATATTACTCAGCACATAATGTGTCAGTAAATAAACATGATAATAATTAATCAATTATGATAATAATTAATCAATTTTTACAAACACACACACACCCTCACAAATGTAGACTTATGGGGTATTCTTTTGTTAGTTATATTATCCCTTTTCTAAAGAATCCCCTTGTGGGGTCCAATTGTTCCCGTTGAATTTACCTTGCGGGGTCCATTGTTCTATTGTTCTCAGGACCCCGCAAGTGCACTTTTACAAACCCACAAACACACACACACACAGGTATATTTATGGTGTAGACCGAGGACATCCCTTTGTTCTCCCATTGTTTGGACTTAGTTTTTTTTTTTAGCGACGTCCCCATTGGTTTTGTACACGAAACATACCGAGGACTGTCCTCGGTATGCCATTTTCCCGGATCCCTTTTGTTAAAGTCCTCGGTTTGAGTGCCCAGACATGCCCACACACACACACACACACACAAGAGTTTCAATCTGAATGTTTGTATTACTAACCATCCTCCACTAGTCCTTCATAAAAAAAAACTTTCTAAGTAGAGAAAATAGCATTATTTCGAAGATCACCAAACCCACCATTGCTTATTATTGACCGCTGCTATCGAATTATAAGCAGTATAACAAAAAAATTGACGCAAAAAGGGTGACAAAACATAACTAGATTTTTGTTGTTTTCACTCTAATGGGACCACCTATTTTGATGATATTTTCTCAGTGTGGCTGTGTGGTGTTTATTGAAAACTACAGAAAATAACGTTACTCTTCCCCAAAACCAATGATTTTGTGACTACTTTCTACCAATGCGATTGGGGATCTGATCATTTTCGGGGGGGGGGTCCAGACTCCTTCCTGGCACAGACTTCGTATCCTCCGACACATGACTGTCGACGGCAGATAATTTTGCTCAACTTAAGTTACATTTTAATTAAAATATCAATTACTGACATTCCTCTATGTACAGATCTATCGTGACCACACCCTAAGGGTACTCTCAACAGAGGGCGCTGTGCCATTGAATGTCTCAGTCGTCTTTTCCAGGGTTCGGAAAGGGCAAACCGATCGTTATAATTGGCTTATAATTATTTGGTCGAAAATCTGTAAACTCATTAACACTTAATTGTTAGTGTCAACTGTTATGCGATAAAAGAATGTGTGGTTCAGTTTCAAGGAATGTCGCTGACAATCTTCATCTCCAAACGAACATTTAATACAAAGTAAATTTTTGTATTAAATTTCCAAAATATTTGTGTACGTTTATTTAATAATTTGAGTTTTAAATAAAATTATAATATATGCAAACATAACTATGTTTATGCAACATCCGGATGGGTGTGTCATTTCTTCATATCCAGTCCGTTTTGATTTATGCCCCGCCTACTTTCAATAGAAAGTCGTTGTTTCTTATGGGTTAAGCACCATAAACAACCGACTGAAACCGAGGCTCCTTTTGGTTCCCTGACATCAACGCTTCACATTTAAAAGCGCAGCCTTAGACATTGGTTTTCAATACTAAACACAATACAGTTGTACTTTGCAAACTAAACTTTCAAAAACCCTAGTCCTTTGAAGGTTTTGTCCTTGAACTTTCATTGGTAACACAATGCATGCACAAAATAACAACACATATTTATGATTATGGCGAACTAATCTCTTGCATCACAACACAAGCAAAATATCCGTCGAGTTCAACAATTTAAGCAATATCAAACTAGACAAATGCTGATATTACAATGCTGTTTATCGTAAAATTATTCCGCAGAATCACTGGGATTATTCTAAACATGGGTAGGCGATTATATTAAGCCAATGTAATTACTGATGCTACACGCATAGTAACTTAATTACGATAACTGCATTAAAACGTTGCCTGGTGGGGGAAAAGGGTTTAAATTAAAATGTATTATTATTATTTTCCATATTTTGATAAAAGTACATTCACATGGGCTTTTCCTAGTTTTTTTTTTACAACTCATAAACATATATACATGGTTTTTCCCCTAGGCACTGACAAAAGGTATACACAAACAAAAACAAACGAATTTGGTAAACAAACTTACAATTATTCCAGAAAATGAAAAGAAGATTAACGGAGACGACCTGAAGGCGAGGGCAGAGAAGTTGTGATGTATAGTCCAGTCGCTGTGGAGACACAGATAAACCCAAACTACACCAGAAAGTTAGGCCTGGCTAGTCCGAAAACAAGATACAAGGTGAGAAAAGGGGCTTTGCCTATGAGCGTGAAAGACCAACTCGCCTACGGGAGGAAAAGTGACGTGTGACAGCGTTGTCTGAGACCCACTGCCACGCTGGGGGTCCGAATGGCGCGCGTGGAATCTGGCCAAGTTTAGCAAATGAGATCGCCGCAAATTATCATGACGTATTAATTATAATATGACCTCTGGCTGCGCTGCTGAAGCTGGTCCCTTTGGTCGTCATAGAAACAGGGCATCCCCTTCGCTCTTGGAGATGGAAAAGTTGTAGCGTCCTTAAACTCCCCCCACACACAGACGGCAAGGGAATTTGGAAGGAGCACAGCCTCCGAATCTGTCACTAAGATGGCACGTCTAGGAGCTACACGACTAACCGCACAGACATGCTGCGGAGGTCGCAAGTATGTCAGCTCCAAATAAGGCAACGGAGAGACGTCCAGATAGACTGGGTGTACTGGCAGTGCTTTGGCGGTGCGCACAACATCACATATTACGAATTGAATCAATTAGGAGCTGGGGGTATAGCCCCATCAAACTGGATTTGTTCGGGATGATTGAATGTTATCGAAAGGGACTTCGTCAACTTTGTTAATTTCATGTAGATTCTTAGATTTCACAAACCTGATACCACTCTGTAGAAGGTTGAGCTCGAATATGGCCCGAGGTAAAAAATAAATACTTCCGATAGGCAGCCACAAAGGGTAACTTGTTATCAGAGCAATAGGTCAGTATTTGTCCTAATTAATGTTATTCATCAGAATTATCGGTGTTTGCACAGTGACGTTTCACAATACTTCAGGAAATCCCACAAGATTTTAAGAAATTTCAAGTAAACATAAATTGCATTATACTTTTATATCTCACTGAAAGAGCACATTGCGTTTGAGAGATACCCTCGCTTTAAAATAACAGTTGGAAATGCATCTGTACATGAGCATGTAATACCGTGCTCCTGAAAATGGGAAGAATTAAAAAAATATATATGAAGAAAACATAAATAACCAGACTGCTCTAATGGTAAAACTGAACAGTGAAATCATAAGCATAAATGGCTAGGGTCCTATAAACACATATACATTATACAAGAAAAAACATGACTGCCACACCCCACAATCAAAAAGCTTCGTAGAATATAATACGGCATGTTACCGTATTTGTTTGCAATGAATCTCATGGAGGCAGGGTGGGGGGGGGGTTACACCAGGCACAAGGCCAAAAATTACCAAACATTTTTGCCTTTTACGGGTACTATATGACACATTGAGGCTAACATAAATCAGAGAGGTAGATGGATAGAGTTCAAGTGAAATTTAACGGGTGGTGTCTTATTTAGTGCTTTGAACAACTTAACATCGATTACCACTAGAACAAAATGTATTAATGTTAAAGTTTGTTACCAATACTGAAACACTTCTTTCGGCTTTTTCGGATATAGACCCTTCCTTTCCAAGAAAGAAAGAAAAGAACGAGTCTTATAATTGGTGTTGTAAAACGGTTGTGATGGAGAGGAGGACCGTGTTAAGTGTTCGAGGATCCTTTGTTGACCGCAGATCGATGTGTAACGGATATTTCGTATAGGCCTAGGCCTAAATAGCATCTGCTTTTTGACATAAAAACGTAAGTACATGTCAGAACACTGATGAAGAAAACTTGCTTTACTTCATGTAAAAGGCATGCATACCAGTGGCACACACGCCTTCATATAGTTTTACGCAATAGAGATATAATATTATGCAACATCGTGGGGAACAGCAGGGCGGGGCATGAGGTATGAGAAACATTTTTAAGGGGGTGAAATATTTCATGAAAATATTGTTAACGGTTGAATGGAGGCAGGGCCTTATAGACGGACATGAACTATTACAGAACTCTTTTGCTAAATATCTCCAGAGACCTTTCCCATTCCATTGACGTGCAGCGCTATTAACTATAGACCATGACGTAATTTGCGGGGAATTCCTAAAAGAAGACCTATCATGGAGGTATTGTAGGTTTGTCAACAGGGTGCCGATGACCCTTCTATGCCCCTAGCGCACAGCTCGGACCGCTCCCCTTCATTTGTAAGGATCTCTCTTTACGGAGTTTATTTTGAATGTATACAATCGGTCAAAAGGGAGGCCGTTACTTCATCTTACCTCAGTTGTTACTGGAAAATTAATCAACAATTTTGATTAGTAAAGCTTACTTTTGAATACAGAGTAATTTCTGGCACTGGTTATAGGCTTCGGTTTATGGAAATTTAAAAGAATGTCAGCCCTTAACCATGTCATCCAGGAGAAACTGAAATAAGTATAGGGCCACAACATTATTCAACGATAATCAAAACTACCATTTGACAAAAAAATATTTAACAATCCAGATAAAATGTACAGGCCTAGATATTCAGTGGCGTTGCCAGCATTTTTATTTATTTTTTTGCGGGGGGGGGGGGCGGACACAGATATTTAAAGAGGAGGAAATTTCAGTCAAAAGTGCCTGATTATCGCAAATTTCACGGTGTTCATAGGCTGACAGGGGTGGCAAGCAGGGGGGGGGGAAGATGTTCTATAGGGGTTTGGGGCAGCTGCCCACCCCGGCACTGTAGGCCTCATTAGGTGTGAGCCATAATTATGAAAGACTCTCAAACACAACACAAAAGACTGGATGTTTGTACATCATCTTATGGGTTAGATCTTCCCACCTTTCCCAGTAAATTTACGGGCAATCTTGAAAAAAAGGGAAGATGGGAAGTTAGGCGAATTCACAGGACTGGTATGAAGTTGTTTACCCAATCACCATTGGCATTTTCACAATTTAATACATTGTTACCACATACCATTATTGCCTTGATGCTTCTCACATCGACAGTGCTTTAATGACGATACTGCCTTTTTGCTTCTCAGATCGACAATACTTTAATGACGATACCTCTACAAAAATGTATGTTGCATTATCGCTCTAAAGATTTGAATAAATCCATTTCATGTGGCTGGCCTCTAGAATGCCCAGGGTTATAGTCTTTTTTTTTAATGGCATCGGGTTGGGAGAATCAAAACGGTTAGACTACCTTCAACTCCTAGGGCATATCGACCTTCAGCTTTATAATCACAACCTTGACTGTTGTTCGTTCTTTCTTACTCACGACCCAGATTGTACCTGTCGTACCACCAGAAATAGGTAGACAGGGGGTAAGAAGGTTTGGAAACGATTGTGGATTGAAACTGGATTTAATATAATTATGATGGGTGTAACCGATTATGAATAAGTTTAGTAGAATGCGCATATCAGTTTCAAAATAAGTGCCAAAATGGTTCGATGAAACCTATACTTTTCATATCCTTTAGGCTAAAACAGAAAACCGCGCCTCAGACATACACAATAACAAAGCAAAAGAGAGAGAGAGAGAGAGAGAGAGAGAGAGAGAGAGAGAGAGAGAGAGAGAGAGAGAGAGAGAGAGAGAGAGAGAGAGAGAGAGAGAGACAGAGACAGAGACAGAGAGACAGAGAGACAGAGAGACAGAGAGACAGAGATGCAAATGGAAGTTTTATGTTAAGCTTTGTCCAACAGTTGGACAAACTCCTTGATGATGATGATGATGATGATGATGGTGATGACCGTGATGAAATTATACACAATACTTAGTGTCGGTAGGTTTACGAAGCAGTACATTAACAGTTCAATATTTCTATGTTGACCACTCCCACCTCAAAGAACAAAATATCCATTTTAGTGTATAGGCCCTACATAAACTCTTAGCTATGACGAAAGCGCCGAAAAGAGTATTTCAATGTTATCTAAATGATTGCATGGTTTTCAGCCCATCCCCACCCCGCCCAAGTTCATATCTTTAACCGCTTTAGGGCCTTCGTGGGACTTTGTTTTCAGTTAATAAAAAAAAATGCACAAGTTACACCCGTAAAAATACCAGTGTTATGCATAATTGTTACATGACACTACTCCACATCACAAGGTTAACTCCTTCCCCCTTCTTTGCGAAACGACCCACACGGGGTCAATGGCCAGGTATATTATTAAATGAAGTTGCCTGTAATGTTCAAGTCACACTATAGTCAATATGACATGGAGACGATCGTAAGTGCAACTATGAGTAGTAATGCAGGTGATTTGCAAATCACATTACTAGCCCCACAGATCTAAATATAGGAGGCTTTTTGACCGTGGCTGTTCGCCCAATTGGAATACCGAGCTCAGCGGCAGTGAACCGGCGGGTGTTTTTCCAATTCATGCTGGCTTCGGACTTACGGGCGCTTTATTGAGAAGATCCCTGTATAGGCCAATAAGCCGTTTTAGTAACAACGAGACGGAACAAAAGTTATAACTGACTGTTATTCAAAGGAATTCAAAGGTCGTTGGCTTCATGATATAAAACAAAGGGGAAAGTCTGGATATTTTTACAGTAACAAAGCATTTTACGGTACGGTAACAAGAAATTGTGTGGCAGCATCTCAAAGTTTCACTTGAGATTGTAATAATGCATACAATATTGTACTGTCACTCTATCACAGCAGGACAATACTTAAAAATGTATCCCCCCTGTTCGACAGGAAGTGAGTTCCAAGGCCCTTTTCGAAATGACGGCTTCGGCTACGGATTCGGCTCGGGCTAGCTTGGCCCCGCAGTTGTTTTGACAATTGCGCGTGCTTTGCGGACGCGCTCAGGGCTTCAGACGAGAGGACGGAGCCTGAAGCCGAATCCAAAGCCGAAGCCGTGGATTCGAAAAGGGCCTTAATCAATATGGAGCTGAAGAGGCCTGACCATCGCCCACCCTCCTCTTCAACCATTAACTTTTGCTCATCAAGTCTTCCCGCTGCCATCAACTTCCAAGTCACGGGGATGTCCTGCCCCCACCCCTTTTGGAAAATCCTGGATCCGCCCATGCAAGCTCTATACCATCATGCCTCCAGATTGAGCGATGACTGAAACTGCACTAACTAGCTGGTTATAATGTCACATTAAAGGAACACAATCAATCTGGGCTTGGGGACCTTAGTGTGCGAAGTGCACGGGTGGGCGATTGGCGAAACCATTTTTGAAGGACGGAAACATGATGGAAGATAATGTTCTAAAACAGTGATGTTTCCGGCTGCAGCCTTTTCACTCATCAGGACCCAAAACACAACCGTGTTTGGGTTTATAAGAGAATATACATTTCTGGAAACAATGAGTGAGAAGAAGTCTATTAAAATGCATCTGTTCAGACTGCAAGTCGTAACTTGTCAAATAAGATGAAAAAAGGTGTAAAACCTTACGCCTTTGACAAGTTTCATAATTACGTCTGGGGTTCAAAGGCAATGTAGAACCATCGACACCAAAACAAACAGGACCCCCGCCGTGTTTTATTAACCCACCGCCCCATAGTCTCAGAAGAGCGTGGTCGCCTCACGAATTCGCCTCGTCGCGATATAAACTCTGCATTCAAGCACGGACCAGCAGTCGGGGAAGATCTGCGCTTCCTTCCTGATGTTAAGAAAACATAGTCTGACCAAGGACACCAGACCTAGACTTATTGGAGTCACATGTCAAACACATACAGGAAAGTGCTCCAACACAAGGTACTGTTGTCGTGTGTATAAAGGCCATAGCACCGTACCGTAATAACAGAGCGCCTTGATTTTGCACATTAATTTGTTGATGTGTGAACAAAATGAATAATTCGCGACAGCTTGATGTGCGTTTGTTTGTTTTGTGTTGTTTTATACTGTTGTCAGCAACAAAACACAAAGACTGACCGGCATTGTTTCTGGAAGTATGTTTAAGTATTTAATATCATCTATCCATAACATTTTCGAAGGAAACAAATTACCGGAGAAGAGAATTATTGTCTGTTTACGGAATCATAATGTTAACTTGGATGTTTTTCTCTTATACCACCTTAAAGGTTTGGTGAATTACTTAGTATTGATGATTTTATTTTACACCTTAAGTTAATATACAATAATTCTGTTGAGAAAAATCATTTTGTACCTTCCTGTATAATTTTACATGGTTTATTTTCTTTAAAAATAGTAGTCTTCAGGATTACCCACAAAAATAGGTCACTTGCTGACATGGCTGGATTCCTTCTGTGACATCACATGCATTACATAATATATATTCATGAGTGAATTTTGAAAAGAAAGAACACATATTTGTCATTCCTTTGGCAGACTCCGTCCAGAAACGATTGTCCCCTGGAATAGCTCATGAATAAATTTTGTAATGATGATGTCACGGAAGGAATCCAGCCATGTCAGAAAGTGACCTATTTTTGTGGGCGTTCCTGAAGACCATTACTTTTAAAGAAAATAAATCATGTACAAATAAACTGGAAGGCACAAAAACAAAATTTCAACTGAATTATTGTATGATAATTATAAGGTGTAAATCGAAAACATCAATACTTAGTAATTCACCAAATCTTTAGCGTTGAACCTTGGCCTCAAAGAGATCAACATTTATTGACATACATTAAACAACATTAATTAAAAAAACAAACATACGAAACGAAACAAACTATCAACAACTGCGTACCAGGGTGTCAGTTAAGAACAGCTGACAGCCTACTTTCCTGAAAGTCTCGGTTTGGGTCTCGTGTTATAATTAAGATGATTGAAAAATTGAGAGGTACACAACAAAACCACAGGAGTAACGAAAGAAAACGTTCTTCAAATACTTCAAATTCCCTGACGTTTACGGTGAGTTTACTCTATTGAGGTAGTCTATAGCCAAGGCCGGACCGGGCACAGGACTACCTGTACAGACGGAGGGAAATTCACTTGTCATTCGCTCACCTATCTACCATTGTAGACCATTCCACCTTGAAGACACTAGGTGGAAAATCTGCTGAGTTCATTTTATAAAACTGTTTACATGTGCATTGATCGTACACAGTGTACCAAACGGTCAACCTTTTCACATGAGTATAGAGAATGCAGGGGCCTGCAATAGGGGGGCGAATGTCTTTTCAAATGAGTCATTAACGGACATCCAGCGAAGAGTTAGATCAAACAGTTAAAGACTGAAAAGTAGTTCTCTCTTTACTGGCTTGATAAATGCTAAGAAACAAAAAACAAACTTTTCAATCTTACAGTTTGACACTTAACTATCAGTACCAATTGTCATGAGCAAGTCTTCAGCCTGAAATTCAGCCAAATGCGAGGAAACATCCTCAAACTCTTCATCTGATTTCCCCCCCCCCAAAAAAAAATAATAATAATAATAATAATAATAATAATAATAATAATAATAATAATAATAATAATAATAATAATAATAATAATAATAATAATAATAATAATAATAATAATAATAATAATAATAATAATAATAATAATAATAATAAATAAAAAAATAAAAAAATAAAAAAAATAAAATAAAATAAAAAAAAATAGAAAAAAAAATCAAAAATAAACAAAAACAAACAAATAAAACTAAAACAAATAAACAAGCAAATAATCAATGAAAATAAAAATAAAACTAACCAGCAAAATAAGTATAAATAAAAATTAAGTACTAAACAATATTAGTTTATAAATGAAAATAAATAATTAAATGAATAAAAGTAACAATACGCACATAAGGGAGGAAGGCGTATACAAAATCCCTAAACAAAACATAAACCATTAATATTTAGTGTTTTCTCGCAAAACTTTACCGCTTATGTAATGAGCTCTGTACCGGTTGGTTTTGTTTTGTGTTCACTGCAAACGACAGAAAGGAAAGGGGAACATCTAAAACCATTGATTTAGCCACACTTTTTGAAGCCGTAGAGAGAAGGCACGGTTTGCAGGTTCCAACGCGTTACATGATTTCCCTCCCCAGTTTAGCAATAATTCTACTTATAAACGATCTTTTTGTGTTATTAAATAATAAGTTATTAAGTTACATATAAGTTATAAGTTATTAATAATTATTTAGAAATTGCTGTAGGTGATTTGAGAAATTGTTTGAACGACGATTTTGGCTTTCTAGGAAGTAGTTCCTCTTTGAGCGCATGACGTGTTACCACGGCTATGCTTCGACACCACACACATTCCTTATCTATATGGTAATAGCACAGTGACATGCAGACAACATGTACGAATATGAAATTGTGGAATGTGTTCTCTTCCAACCATCCGACGATCCATTAAAGATGTATCCGACGTTCGGAAGTTGAAAATATAAATAAAAAAAATGCAGCTGAACTTTTAAACTTACCACCAAACAAAGCAGAGAAGGTAAAACCAACGGAAATGCGCTCTTTATACACGAAGATAAAACAAAGTTGATTCCAGTGATTTTGAAGACTGTTTTTTATGGATGATAAACTAGAGGGTTGCGATGGAAGTACCCGTTCGCTCACGAACCAAAGTCTGGAGCAGAGCAGAGAAAGAGGGCAGGCAGCAAACGGGAGCTCTGGTGTGTAGCACCGCGGGGACCTCAAGCCGTGACACGGTGGAGAGACAGAATCTGGTCGGAATTCCACGGTCGTCGTGCGTGTCGCCTTACAGAATTGACAAGGGGAGCCGAGCAAAATCGAGGCCACAGCGCCACTTGCGAGGCGTTTTTGTAGCCTGTTGGGGGTGACCGCAAGGGGGAAAGCCAGGGTTCGCCTACGATGTTTTGTTTGCTTATTTTCATCAATAGAAATATGACAAACAAGAAGTAGAAAGATTATGAACGTGGTATATGAAGTGAACGTAGGAAGAGCAACGGTGTGACTATTTTCCTGTGTGGTCGAGTGACAAGCTTGCTCGCCAGAGGAATTCCAAAATGTTTAACGAAGCCGGACGTCAAACAAATATCTGGCCTCAAAAATAACATTTTTGAAGGTCGTTCACCCCCCCTGAGATCGGGAATGGACATTTTTATTGGGTTAGAATTAAATGGAGACATTGAAGTGCGATCTGAAGGCCACTATTTTACCACCTGCTTTAAAAAAAAAAAAAAAATCTGCCCATAGCAAGTTAACATTTTGGTTAACTACGATCTACCTACGACGATAACTTCGATCACGTTCCCCGTTTACCACAAAAGTACGGAAACAAAATTTCTTTCCAGTTATTTATCGTAAATATTGTCCGCAAAACCATTTAAAAAATCTCACCCATTCAAGCACACACCCACAAATGGCTCACTTATAAAGGTACATTCGTCGTTTCGTTTTGGTAAATACACCTCCATCCTCTTGTTTTCAACCGTTGAATATTTCATCAAAATGTGTGCTTTTCGCGGTAATCGAAATAAGAAAAGCTGATAGTGGATATCGTTAATGGGTGGGGTTTCTTGAGCTTATTCTCCCATGGCAATCACACGATGGATTCTCCCATCAACAGATCATGGCAATGTTGTTACTGTTGTTATCGCATCCCGTCTAAAACAAAACATTTTCATTGTTTGCACTGACAAAAACTATGACCACCAAATTCGATTTTGAAAGTTTGAAAGTTTGTTTTCTAAGATTGTTTTTGGCTCTTTCGATCGTAAACCCAATGACATATTATAACTTTCAACGTGGAGCAGAAAAGCGAGGACATAATCATATGGGATGTATAATGAAGCGCTCCAAGGTCAAACTTCAGTTTTGTGATGCACTCATTTTCCATTCGATAGAGTCCTTATGAAAGTGGAATTACAAGTTTCTAACCTCGTGTTAAAATGGTGGAAATTGTCATTGTAATTCACACCCTTTCAGAGGGAAATTTGAAACATCAACAAAAAAATGGTTCTGTACATTCTAAGGAGGAATGTTTCATAAGTCAAAAGGTCAAATTCAGCGCCGTTTTTATTAAACATCGTCATGGACAGTCTGAAATGAACCAAGAGTTCCCCATATACAACAATGTACATGTAATTTGAAGTGTGACGTCACTGGATGTATTTGGCACTTTCATAAGGACTCGATCTATCGGGAAATGACTCTAACTATCACAAAACGGAATTTGAGATTGGATACCCTCTATAAAGCCCCAGCTCAACATTGGTAAACTGGCTGTGAAATGCTTCCAGTCTTTGCACAATCAAGATAATTGTAATAAAGCCAGCCTGTGAAAATGTCAGCTCATTTCGTTGTTTCGTTTACGAGAAAACGGTAAAAGTGCATTCATCATTTTGTACGCATTCCTTTAGGCAGAGTTTTCGTCTCACTGAGACGAGAACTAATATTGAATCTTATTTCATTTATCATTTAAAAACGATAACACTTCAGGCAGAAATATTTCAAGGAAATGTTTCTACCCTCATTATCTTTATATCATGTAAGGTATATGTAAACCTGTGAACATTTATGCTTTTCTTCCTACCAATGTTGAGGTGGGGCTTTAAAGCCTATTGTTTAAAACCTTGACATCTTTGTGCATACCCGTTTATAGGTTACATCCTTTTGAAAGGTGAACGATTGGACGGACGTCCTCAGATTTATTTGGACGCCTTCTTCATGACACTGATAATTTTATTCATTGCTACAATGTACACTGATTGTTTTGTCATTGTTGAGTTCATTCAATTCATGTTGCGGCTCATATTTCCTGGATATAATGTATGTTAAGTATACACACTGACCACCAACAAAAATAATAATATCAATTTCAGAGAGAATGGAAGTGGTTTGAAAGAGGATGTTTCAGGTATTGGGGTATTATGGTATATCATCAAACACAGGAATAAACAAGATATTCATTTAGGTTGCTGCACCGGATGTTTTTTATGTGCCGATCGGGAACACAGGAAGGGTTCTGATGTTAGTTTGTTGAAAGTAGGCCACCTGAAAATAAGAATCGAACACGAGGTAAGCCTATCACTTCTTTATAATTCAATAATGACACTGACTACCCCCCCCCTCCTATAAAAGTATTGCATTGAGGGCGCTGTTGCACTTTTCCCAGCAGACAACATTGTATTATTGTAATCATTTTGTCTCGTTGAGTGTCGTATTTTTCCTGGCGTGATCTGGCCATCCTTCTGAAGTTAAGATAAGTTATTATTATCAGTTGATATAACTGCATAGGTTACTTGGTGGGTAGACTGGAACCAATTTCATAAAGCCTGTCAGTAAGCCCGAAAACAAGCCAAGCAGAAGATGGTGATCTTGGTCCCAGCAGAAGAAACACAACCAGCCAAAGTGACACGTTGGCCCTCTTTCAAAACCACGACTTGGGTTTAGGCTCCATTTAGGTATTTAGAAAAAGAGCTATTTCGATACGGGGGCTTCAATCTAGGGTTGCGAGAAGGGGTCATAGCTGACATTGATTTAACTCAAGTGCCCTGCTTGATTCTTTCCCAGCAAAAAGAAATATGTCTGCGCGGCAAATTGTGCCTGCTTAGGCTGATCTAGTTATACACTATGTGGGCTTACCCACTTTCTTCGAATCGCGGTAAGACACAGTGATGTTCATGGTTTTACCAGCATTATCTTGGTGATCTGATTTTGAACGGCCTTGCATTTTGTGTGTGTGTGTGGGGGGGGGGGGGGGGGGGACTGACGAGCGGGACTGACGAGCTGTATAGCCCAGCTGATGCCTATCATTCGCGGGGCCATGACGCAGACCGCTGATCCAAAGATTTCGTTAACAAAAATGGAAATAAGCTTGTCACCCCAAAGACAACACAGCTACTGCCCTTTTCTGTTCATTAAAAACTGCTATAAATATGTTAAATGTCTGTCAGCTCGCAAAATAATGACCGTTGTCAGGATGCCAGACTTAAACTACCAGTATAGAAGGTTATCTGCTTGTAGACTTGTCTTGTCACGGAGCTCATTTGTGAAGATGGGGGGATGGGGGCGGGTAGGGGGAGGTAGAGTGAATCCCCAACTGAAATGATTAATGGATTACCTCTCCCCAGACGTGCACGAGAAGTTGACTTTTGTTGTTTTAGCATTTTGTTTATCTAAGTGAAGTTGCGTGACAGGAGGAAGTTGTTCCCCACGGGACATGCATTTCACCAAATACAGCTGCAGCTTATCTTTGCTACAGCCAATATTTTGCCAGTCTGGTGTAAAGTATGCACGAGCTTGACTTAAGTTTATACTCCTCAGTGTCTGGATGCTTTAATTCTTGTCAATTGTACGAGTCTGCTCCCTTTTCATTGCCCATCTGAGATATCAATTCAACAAGCTGGGAAGCTATTAACTGTGATCGACTTTCCAGGGCTTGGCACACAGCGGAACTCTGGGGCTTGAGATTGCATTACAACTGAGCCTTATGACACTGGAGACGGAAAAGTTCATCACATGTATTAAAGACACCTTATGGTTGATTAAGCATAAGTAATCCGGAAAACATGAATTGTTGATTTGAGGTTAAAATCTTACCTGGTATCAAGTCGGTTTTAAAGCCCCAGCTAAACATTGGTAAACCGACTGTAAATGCTTCCATTCTTTGCCACAAAAATCAAGATATAAGTGATCAAACCAACCTGTGAACATTTCAGCTCATTTCGTTGTTTCATTTGTGAGAAAACGGTAAAAATGCATTCATCATTTTTGTACGCATTCCTACAGGCAGAGTTTTCGTCTCACTGAGACGAAAACTAATTTTGGATCTTATTTCTTTTGTCATTTATAAACGATAATACTTGAGGCAGAAATATTTTAAGGAAATTTACTACCATCATTATCTTTATACCATGTAAGGTATATGTAAACCAGTGAACATTTATGTATTTCTTCCTAGCAATGTTGAGCTGGGGCTTTAAAAACCAGTTATTATAAAGGAAAATGAACCGTGTTCGTCAAACAATGATGAAATATTTCAATGGAAGAAAGTGCGTCCGAACTCGATAATGCTTCCTTTGCCTTGCAAGACATTAAAACTACAGCATAGCAACGCAGCAGGCCTTGTCCATACAGAGTTCTTCTGCTTATACCTCGGAATCATTGTGCTTACAGTCACCAATGTCATAAAGCCCGTGAGCAGAGTTTTTCTGCTTACGGAGCGGCCATTAGCAGAATGTCTATTTCATAAACGCTGCTAACCGTAAACAAAACAGTCGGTATGCTGGCTTGGCGGCGGTGCCTGTAAGCAGATGAGTGACGCAACAATGCAAATCCATTTTGAACGCGCACACACGCTGTCAAACCGTCTCGATTGTTTACGGATTACACTTTTGATTAGGCATGTTTTTCTGCTATAGTTAGCACACACATTTGCTAGGTGGTAAACAGATTTATGAAATTGAGGTACCTGATGTTTGCGCCAATTATTCCTTGCTTACCTGTGAAATGCGCTTAATATGTAAGCGCACATTATTTTTTTCAGTATAATAGAGATCAGTGGTACAGGTTTGCGCGGAAGAGTATAGTCATAAAAAAAACTTCATCAGTACCACAAGAGGGCGCGCTTTAGCACAAACGCGTTTAACAAAATCTTTGGGCAAATGTCAGTATGTAGTCTGGGTCCCTGACCAAAGATTCCCTGACGACTCTTGTTAAAAATCTTAGGTCATGCATCATCTAAAGCTAAAAATAGATTATGACGCAATATATATATAAATATTCATTACTTGTCAACAACGGTGGACGATGCCATTGGATAATTAACGGAGCGCCGATTACGGGCTTTGTTTACTATTAAAAAGCCTGAGATAATCGCAGTTTGTAAAAATGTTATAAATATTTTCAAATATAGTGTTGAATTTGTTGGAAAAAATAAAATAAAAACGATATTGGAATGTCTGACCATCATGATACTGTCCGAATGTTGACGACAACGGGTTCGGAGCATTTCGGATATTTTCGGAAAAGGAGGAATTTTTTTGTCACATGACCTTTGGGTGATACCGGACCCTAAAGTCGACAGAGAATAGTTGGAAATTTCTGGGTCTAGGAGCCAGACAAGCCAGTATGTAGACAATTGTGAAAAGAGTCGTGTACCTGTTAATAAATAGGAATACCTGCTCTTTGTGGGCATGACTGTTTCTAGCTGGCAACCCCATTATGTTAGTTGCCTCATTAATTCCTTGTTGCACTCTTCAAAACCACGCTTCTATACGACGATCCGAACACCTACACAGTTCAATGGCCAATTACTCATCACATCGGTCAGTTCCAGATGTTGGGAGAGTGTGTGTTATTATGTATACGTCTGTTTTCACTGATGATACTGGTGATTAGCCCCGCAGCCATCGGTCACTGTCCGGAAGTACATGGGAGAACGGAGGGGGAAAAAAGGTTCCGGCGAGTTTTATCCTTGTTTGGAGAGGATGATGGAGAGGGGCGGATTGATCGCTAGAAATTCCATCCTGTTGGATGGTTGATACATAAACTACGAAATGATCTCTGTCTTTCTCGTGAGATTTAACGAGAGAAAAAAAAAAGTAAGATCGGCTTTAGTAATTCAAGGTATTCTTATGTAAACTATATGGCCCCTTGTCACACCCAACTCCCCATAAAAGAATGGAATGTTGGGGTCAAAGATTCGAATTCCAACCGAGTAGCATTTGTATTTTAGCCTCTGCGGGACTCGGAAAACAAATTTTCCAGTGGTCATCACACATCGCCGTGTTCTGGTAAAACAAAAATAATTCCAATTGTGTTGTCAACGATTTGGGATGTCCATATCTATATAATTTCGAGCGGCAATCAAAATAAGCTATGGTGATGTGGGAGGTCTTCAAATGCTATTTTGTCAACTTTGACAGTATTTCAGACGGAAGTATTTTTTGTGGTCGATTGGTACTGCGGGTGTGAACTTTTGTAATTTAAAATCCCTATGTATAGTTAGTTATAAGAGTCATCGCGACTGCACATTGTTAAAACCAATAAGGATGCTCAACTGAACGAATGATCATAACATCTGCTGTCATCGCCCTATAAAGGAAGTAAGTGTATTTCTCAATGTGAGACCGCGGGGTCCAGCTAGATAGACACTATATGAAGCCAGCACAGTAATTACAAGCCATTTGAGTGTAACCTTTGAAGACTAAAAGTTCTTAACCTTCAGTTCTTCTACGCGAGACACTCGAAAGAGGAAAGTGCATGATTAATTTTGGGTGGAGGACCTTCACTCACATTCTTTAGCTTTCACATAAGAACACAATAAAACAAATCTTTGGAAACTTTTATTCAATATTTGGCGGTCATGCTTCAGTGAAAAAAAAACCCACCCCAAAACAGACAAAATAATGTGCTTTGGCCAGGTTTCTTATTTCGATAAGGCAATTGAAATAAGCAATGGTGATCTTTGGGAGTCTTCAAATATTTTTGTCTCTCGACTTTGTTAGTTTTCAGACAGAGTATCCAGAGGATTGATACTGGTATGACATGGGCGGATCCAGAAATTGTTTTTAGGGCGTGGCTTAAGAATCAAGAACGATTTTCAGTACTAAGAATTATTACAATAGAATCAGAGGGTGTGAAAAGCAACTTACACAATCAAGCCCTTGGAGTGGGGTCCGGGGCCCGCTCAAGGGCCTGGAAAAAATGTTTGATTCTAGATGCTCTTTGGTGCAACCTTAGACGATTCTAGGCCACTTTCCATTCAATTTAGAGCAAAATGTTTGAAGGAGTAAAATAAGAATTTCATTTGATTTTTTCACCTTTGCGGTCTCATAAAGTTTTGTACGTATTCACATTTTCATCTCGCAAAATGGGGGGAGTTATCTGGACTTTTTCTGCAAGACATGGTTGCTTGGTTTACAAACATCTTCCAATACAGACAACTTCATTCATTTTTAATTTCACCCGGATGGCTGCACCGGTCGTAGGCCTACTGCTTCCTTTTGGCCTGACAGTGATGAGTAGGAAATGAGGGGAAACGGTGTGGTGGGGTTGGTAGTAAGAAACATACAGGAAACTGAGCTAGTTCTTGCATATCTTAAATCATCTTTGTGCGGTTGATCAGTTTCCCATTATAAGATCTTCGACTTCACGAAAGTAGAATAAATACTCCCAAACGACTACATTCTCAACATTGATGTCATTTCAACCGTAAACTCTGGACCACTCACAGCTTTCATTACGCTAAGGTGTGTCATGGCCTCCCATACCGTCATTTAGAAAGCTATGTGATTTAACGCCCTTTATCACTATTGTTTCACTGGCACAGCTTCACAGATGCAAACGGACGTAACTGGAATACAGATCTCAAAGGAAACAAAATTGCAAAACAAAAATCGAAACGTCAATAAAAATACACAATTAACGTAAGTTGATTTGGAACCGTGGAGCTTACCTCGAGCTGACCTGCCTGAGCGCTGCCGAGCCCTTTACGCCACCCCTCTTGGAACTCATATTTAAAGTACTTCAAATTTCCCTCAGAATGAAGTCTATTCCAGTGACATAAATCTTGTGATTAAGTTTTGCAGACACTCCCTTCCGTAGTATAGTTATCCCGGCTATTATTTCTTGATGAACTTTTCCAATATTTTCGTCCCCGAATTACAAGCCTATTAATGTTAAGTCCACTTCGGGTCCGGTGTAATGTCCCTGAATCAGATGGCTCGCCGTCTCAAGCTGATTATTGAGGGCTGAAGTGTTAATGGGGTCTGGGGACGGGTTCTGGTTATCTTCATTGTGGTTCTCATTTACATAAAAGGACCTTGGGAATTCTCCAAGACTTCATTTATCCAATAGAAACCTTTCTTCGCAAGTCACGAAGCGTGCTAATCTATGGAACGCATCGCCATTGGCTACTCAAAGGTGACCTAAAGCCGTCTACCTGCGCCTGAGAAGACACACGTGCTTGTAATCGTTGGGAATATTTGCATATTTAAATCAAATGCCGCCTTAGTTTATTAATAAGAATCGAATGACCTGGAAACTCTCATAATAAATGTAAAGTACATTTATCCCCCCGTGGTCCAATATTCAAGAAACATATAACTAAAAATACAGTTGTAATTATTCAGCAAAAAAACATTGTATGATGAACGTTTAGTGCCAGTACCCAAGCAAACTTGCAGTTCTCCTTACACACATCACTCTTGCAATCAATTAATAATGATTATGAGTGCCCCAAAGAAATATTTATGTGAATTTATTAGTGATAACTCTACCATTTCACCCCACGGAATCAGATGCCAACTTTACAGAGTATGAACTTTGTCAACTGCATAATACGCAAAGTAATTCAACGTAATAAAGTGTTTACCTAAAAATAATAGGCAGCACTACGTCTTCCAATACACTCCTCAAAGCTGAAAAGGCACGTGTAATACAATGTTCATGTTTTTTTTTTACACCCCACAATTTTGTTCGAACTGCTGTTCAAAAGTCCCGTTACATTTTAACAGTTTTGTAGCCTCAATACACAAACTGACTACTCCAGAATGTTTGTTTTTATACACTTTTGAAAAACAAAAATCCTAAGTTGAATAAGAAAACCTTACATTGCTTAGTTAACGACAGTATTAGGCTAATCATTATAATTAAGTACTACTCACTGCCCATCAGACATAACTTTTCTGCTAAATTTTGAGTACGTTAGATATAACCAACATATCAAGCAAATAGTAATAATGTAACCCCACGTAACCAGCCCCACAAGCTGTTATTCCCAAGCCCAACCCGAAGGCCCCCAGAACTTATGCATTACAGACCCGCAAGAGAACAAAAACAAACATCAACACATCTTAACATAAGTCAGCCACAAACAGAAAGGAGCCCCTTCTAAGGTTAGCTATAGGTTGATGAGCAACTTTCCCCTAACAGAGACTTCTCAAGGATAGAGATGGTTGTCTCACCATTGTTATCGGCTGGCCCGACTAAAGCATTTCTGAACTTAAACAGCCGCTCATGTTGTGAGTGAAATAGTGCATCAGAGCATTGTGGCAAAGGTTGTTTGTATGGATGAGAAAGGTCAAACTGTCAACTTTTCACCTTTATTGAGATTTAATAATCCAGCATAAAACAACACAACACACTTAGTCATTTAATATTAAATAAATACATAAATAAGTAAAATGTAAATAATAAATAAGCAACAATAAACAAATAAAAAAACATTTAAAAATTTGATAAATAGAGGCTATGGAGAACTAGATCGCAAAAAAAACATAAAAATAATAAATACATAAATAAAAAATAAACAAAATGAATACATACACAAAACCACAAACACATGGATAAACAATAATAACAACAATAAAAACAATAAAGTAACTAAGAGTACATAAATGAAATTTCCTTACTTTGAAGAAGTCCCTGATATAATAAAGATATGAGTTTTGAACCAACCAGGATATATTTTTGTTTGTGTCACAAAAGCAAAAGAGTTGTATGTTCGAGATTCTAATCAAAACAGTAACAAAAAGCACAGTATGATCAATTAGCGAATCAATAATTGATTAGTCTAATAGTAGAAAACCTCTATTAATATAAACTTACAATAAATTGTCGAAGTCAAGACAATAGAATGTGAAGATCTTGGAAGTCAGCTGTGTAGTTTGGACACATTCCATTTCTAGCTATGGGGGTGATAGTCATTTTTAGAATAATGCTAACGCAATTCACCGTCTCTCAGAGATTGCCCACGTCAAAACAATCATTTTGATTTGTTCTCATTTAAATCAGTGTGGTCTCTACTGGGCCTGGACGGGTAAATTAGTCCGGTCCCTTTTGGTACGATACGAATCAGACTTCAATTAATGCTATTGTGAAAAGGGAACACGACAAAGATGACGGCAGCGTGATAAGGGTTAAGAATACAAAACGACTGCTATTTGTTTTTTTTATCGAAACAGGCGGAGAAAGGATTTGGGTCATGCCCCGCAACGAAATAATTGGTCGTCTGCCAATAGTTTACGAATAGCAAAGGGAAGTTGAGCAGGTTATTTTAATCCTCTCCTTATATGAGGAACACGTACTGATAAACTCAGACATTTCTTGTGAGATTTCTACCACGACAGTCAATGAGCTGGTCCTGTTAACGTCCCTGCTTTTAAAGAAGGTGAAGTTGTTCTCTGTCGACGCTACTTCCTCTGAAAGGTAAGTGGATTTCTTCAATTCATGTTTAGTCTGATAGTCAAATGCTCATCGATCCAATAATTTGCTCACTAGTGTGCACAACCATCGTGTAATCGCTTAACACTTGTATTGGAACTAAAGACAAAGCACAGAAATGGTCATTATACAAAATTAAAAAATAAAAAATAAAAAAAAAACTTTTCAATCTTGAAGCGCAGTGGTTAAAAGGTTCGTACCAATACAAATTCTTTCCGTTTCCATTTGAACTACCGTCAAAGTTGTCAAAATAGCATTGGAAGACGTCCATATCACATTTGCATCTCTCTTGCGACCATCGGGACGTGTGTTACGCACTTTCGTTTTCGACATGGACCAATGTGTTCGCCCATGGTTGAGGAGACGTAGCGGTCTGTTGTACGACTTGGGCGGACGTAACGGTTCGTCAGACATAACGGTTCGTCAGACACAATGTGTCGAACAAATCATCATTTGCGAAAGTTTGACCCGCATTTGGAGCTACTTTGAAGTTGCACTTGATGACTTTGAATTTATGTTTTAACTTTTTTTCTCGAGCCAATATATGTTAATAATAATATGTGACATACTCTGGAAATGTAGCGTTTTGTTGGATTACAAACACTAGTTGCTCATATTGTATTCAGTAAATATGGGGTATTTTATGTATGGTGAAGGTCTGGTAAGAATGCTTATCATTTGTGCAGAGGAACAATACAATACAATGCAGAGTGTACTGGCCGCATGAACTTTCGGTGTGAACAGGAAACAAAGTCAAATCAATTTACAGGATAGGCCTACATAACAATAATATCAGCCCTTAATTAATGTGACACTAAGGTTAAAACTATATACAGTAACTGCATTTCTTTAGAACTTAACATACTGTGGAGTCATTATTACGTCATTGCTTGTTTCCGATCTAGGCACAAATATAACATTAAGTATAATATTCAAGTTGTAAACAATTTCGAATTTGCAACCTGTTTAACTAACAACAACATTAACAACAACAACAACAACAACAACAACAACAACAACAACAACAACAACAACAACAACAACAACAACAACAACAACAACAACAACAACAACAACAACAACAACAACAACAACAACAACAACAACAACAACAACAACAACAACAACAACAACAACAACAACAACAACAACAACAACAACAACAACAACAACAACAACAACAACAACAACAACGACACCGACAACGACGACAACAACAACAACAACAACAACGACAACGACAACGACAACAACAGCAACAGCAACGACAACAACAACAACAACAGTAACAACAACAACAACAACAACAACAACAACAACAACAACAACAACAACAACAACAACAACAACAACAACAACAACAACAACAACAACAAAAGATCATCCAAAGGCGCTATTTAATAATGGTGACGTCATCATTGTTTATATATGAAAAGGTTGAGGTTCACACAATGTTTCATATATGCTTATACAAAACCATTAAGGAAATGTCTTTGATATTTGCTAAAACTATAGGGAATATTTTCAAACTTCAACTCCAGGTCTGGAGCGAAAGATAAGGAAAAAATGGGGTCATGTCAATGTAAATATTTGCAATCTTTTAAAGATATTTTTGATAATGTATCGAACCGTCAACTGTATAGTAAGTTATGACTTTTGTTAATCATTAAACTTTTAATTTATGAAATTTGACGCCTGATGACTTCACCATGATGTCACACTTTTATTATGCAAGTACGTGTAAGGATTTTCTATATCTGAATTTTCAATGTTTGTGTGAACTAAAAACTTGCATTTGTTTGGGGGACATGAGTTGGCAGGCGGTTTTTCATTGGGCATCTGCAGAATAAGAGACGAAGCAAAGTTAGGTAAAATCGTGCTGTGTGCGACTTGACTAGAGTTAACACAACACATGGCCCGTCTACATACATTGAGGACGAGGGTGCTTTGTATGGTGGCCCCGAGGGGACATCGCAAATTGCAAGTATCTGCGCACATAATAATATTTGCCATTTTGCAGAATTACTTTGTCGCTCAAACATGTGCAAGTACTGTTTGCGAGCGCACTTTATGTTTTTGCAGGTATGTGCGCACATTATTTTGATTTGTGTTTCCCTGATTAGTACTCAAAACACACATCAAAAATAATGTCTAAGCGATCTTAAGGATTTAGTATACCACACACACCTTTCTTCGTAAGGGGGTTGTCAACGAAGTACTTGATTCGTCATGCACAGCTATTCTATGTGTCTTCGTGGAGAGCAGCGTCATGGAGTTTAGCCCAATTTCATGCCGCTGTTTATCTTATTACTTATCATAGTTATTTTATTTTATTACTTCATCTTTATACCGGATACATAAAAACATCAGCTCAAATTCTGTTGTACATTATGGCCCTGTGGTTAAAAGAACAGCAGAAAAAGAAGACAAACAAATACATACCGGTATTGAAAAACCAATAGAAATGCACTCTGGACTTTACCAGGTACATGAAAATTATTCCATAAAATAGAACAATAATTTGTTTAGTTTGATGACCGTGGAATTCTTCGCTTGTTTGAGGTTTTCCTTAAATGCTTAATTTCCGCATCTTGGCACTGGCTGAAGCAAATCATACCCCATTTTGATCCATCTGTAAGCCCCCACCAACACACCCACACCGCGACATGCAAATAAGTGACAAACATTCCGGGGGACTCATCTCATCAAAGTGTATACTAGAAAACAAGGTAACCAGACTATTGTAGATGCCATATGGTGAATGCATCTACACAGTACGCAGTCAACCTTCCTATTTACGGAATACCCTTAAATTGACGCGTTTAACCCCCACTGGTGGGCATTAGTTCCTAGAACTACACATTGTCACCTGCGGGTTGGTTAAAACCTGCAAACTGTATTAATTTGAAGAAGACAAAATTATAAGACGAAGTTATAATTATTGCACCCTTAGCCCGAACAAAACTTACGGAATACACCCAATAGTAATTGAAGTTCCTTTTTTTCAAATTGAATAGGCGGCACGTATTCAACTCCGCATGCACGTCACAAAGGATGGAAATCTTCCTCCCTCCATCAGCTAGAACAATCACTTGTACAACGGTAGTCCTTAATAACTTCAACGACATCCCTTCTTATGTTATTCTTCTTCCTCAGATCAAAATGGGATCAATCGGACTGGGATTGTTACTTCTCTGTCTTGGAACGTGGATCAACAGCTCTCAGTCATCAATCTGCAGCCGTGCGCAGTGTCGTTACGACCACGCCGCTGCAAAGGCTGACTGCTCCTCGCTCAACCTCGACTGCATCCCAGCCAACTACCCAGCCGCCGTCATCATGGATCTGAGCCACAACAACATATCCGAGCTGTCGTCGGACGATTTCGACGGCACATTCTCCAGGCTAGCTGAACTGTACCTTGACTTCAATAACATATCTGATGTGACGTCACTGCTGGGATCCGATGAGCTGAGCAGTCTGCAGAAGCTGTCTGCTAGGCACAACGTCATTTCTGAGTTGCCTACAACCTGTATGCTCAGTTCCCTCACTGAACTCTTGGTAGACTATAACTCACTTACACGCTTAATTGTGCCTAGATGTGGCGATTTGCGACAACTTTCAGCAGATTTCAATTCAATTCGGGGAAGTGAAAGATGGTCTTTTTTGGGACAAATTTCTCCAATCTTAAATATTAGTTTGCAATTCAATGGAATGAAGGGAGGCTTCTCCTTCCATGTCAATCCTCATTCTGAAGATTTAAACGTGTCTTTGTATTTAGATTACAATAGCCTGAGTAGAATAGATGTCCATGGTCACGATGACAGAGTGTTTAAAAAACTTTCAATCAGTCATAATGAATTTCGATCACATGTGCACTTGCATTCATTTCCTGAAGAACTTAATGCAGCGAATAACATTATGACTCATTTAAGTCAATCTAACTTTATTAAAAGCTATACTAGTTTTTTGAAGAAGATGGACGTCAGCAATAACTCCATCTACTCCTTGATTCAACCAATTTGGGCAGAAAAGGTTCAGTTCCTAAACGCCGATACCAACTTACTGGCAAATCTGTCATCGGCAACCCTATCAGGTTTTGTCAACTTGACCGAGTTTCATGTAGCAAACAATCGTCTGTTGTTCATCTCACCCACTGCATTGGGGAACCTGTCCAAGCTACAGTCACTGTATCTCGATGGCAACTCCATGATGTCTCTGTTTGGGGGAGTATTTCTCAACCAGTCTGACTTAGTTACACTCTCCATCACTGACAACCTGCTCACCATATTGCACCCGGATTACTTCATCGGTCTTGTGTCGTTGAAGCACCTGTACCTCGCAGGGAATCAACTCACTAGCGTCAGCTCACAGATGTTCCGATTGATGCCCCAAATTCTAACTTTGGACTTATCCCGTAATGAGCTTTATCTTGTCGACTTAGAGGACTGTGCCCTTAATCTTACAAACCTTCAAAATCTGTCATTGGCTCACAATATGATCCAGGACACGGTCAGAGTCTTTGGCTACTGCAAAAACCTACAAATATTGGATCTGAGTTATAACTTGATCCAAGTCGTTCCAGGCGATTCTCTTTCTGGAAGAAATAAAGCTTTGTTCAACATAGAACTTGAGGGCAATCCACTACAGTGTGACTGTAGGCTCACGGGTCTGCGGGACTGGCTTCGAAACAACCCACCGCACGTTGAGCCTGGCTGTGAAGGACCAAAACAGCGCCACGGGTCAGTGATAACAGACTTGAACATTCACGACTTCTCCTGTGAGAGTCCGAAGGCAGTGACGGACAAGAAGGTTCTGACAGTAGTAGCTGGACAGAATGCAGTTCTCGCGTGTTCAGCTGACGGCATTCCTGCTCCTACCGTAACATGGCTGGACCCACACGGCACACAGATAACCCATGAGTGGCAAGGAAGATTCGCAACTCTACAAGGGAGGATTCTCCACATCACACCTGTGGAGAAATCCGACCAAGGTGTGTATACGTGTCTGGCACGCAATGTCCTGGGGGAAAGGGATGAAGCTGTGGTTAATGTAACCGTATTAGTTTCCCAACCCACACCACCATTCGCACTCTCTCGCAGCGCGGTCGATTTCCTAATCGTACTCATCACCATTGCTGTAACATTCTCTGTACTTGCGTTTATCATCTTGTTTCGTCGTCGCTGCAAGCAAGTTGAGAAAGGAACCAATACGAAAGTTGTGTTCCGTGCCACTGGCGAGGAGGGCGAGGCCCCGACCACCACGCTGGCCGCACGGGATAGATACGTGGCTACCCCGGTAACAAGAAACCCGTCTTGTCAGATCGACGCGGACGTGTACGAGGAACCTTGTGCGGGCAAACGAGACGTAGACTACGGGGATGTATATGAGAACGTAGCTTTGACGTCTCGTTGACTTTACCGAGGCTGAAGAATTGGGCTGAGGGCATGAGTGCTGACATCACGGGCGTCGATTGGTGGGGGGACGGGGGGATATGTCCCCCCCCCACACTTTTTAGAGTGGGGGATAGCATGTCAAATGCCCCCCCCCAAAAAAAAAAAAAAAAAAAAAAAAAAAAAACTTAATAAAAGCAACAATATGAAAGCATTTCGGGGAAAGTAAACATGAGTGGTGTCGGGTTTTTCATACATTTTTCTTCAAGGGACTGATAACGTTTGAATGGTAATGGGTGAAATGATTTTGTGTTTATTAAACATTGCCTCGCCAGCGGCACATACAAAGATGGACCACGCGCTGAAAGCTATTTGGGTCTATTTTCGGCCAAGCTGTTTCCGATCTTACAAGGCTTGCACGCGCACGCCCTCCCCCCCACCCACTTTTCGGTAGCGATCGACGCCCTTGGCTGACATGATTTGATTAAGCAGTATTTTTAACATATACCGTTTGTATTAAAAATACTTTATATTATACGTCCTGAACGTGTTCTTATAACATAATACGTAGTTCTTATATGGCGCTTTTTACACCCGAATGGGCGTCCCAGAGCGCTCATTATTGTGGTTTTTTTTTTACAGGTGATGTAGAGCTGCGTTTGGAATTTTAAGACCCATTGTTGCAGTTATATGCGAAATGATATATCTCTATTATGTCTGAAACCAGTTTAGACCTAAACATAATATAAGGAATCGTATTGGAAGATATTTTTTAATACATCTCTTCTTTTTTGTTGCTACGTGGGCCTACCTATAACTCGCAATGCTTCAGATCTCTGTAGATCTGAGATTAATCATTACAAGCGTGGTCGTTTTCCTACAGTAATCGAAAAGCACTGAGTGCTTACCACACATCAGTGTCAGGGTAAAACATTAAAATAGTATCATTTAGCTTCGAAAGTAACAAACATCGCATTGTATACATAAATTGAATAAACAATTAGAATATTAATCAAGTGCCCTTATGGGCAATGCGTTGTGTACTTGAGGAGGAAGTGGCGTTGATACAAATTATTTGACCACAAGAGGTGGCATGAAGACTTAATCTGTAAATTTATTTTTTGATATACAACATTGATAAGCTTCAATTAATTTCAAACTCGCATGCAGTTCCACGCGAAGAACTGTAAAAATGTAACAACCGTAAACATTATAACGGTGTAAAAAAAAAAAAAAAAAAACCCAAAACAACAGCATGGAAGCATCATCTTAAAACCTGGTCTTTGGTAAGATGCATGGTGGCTATAATTATTGTTTCAATATCATTGTATTTAGCGGATTTGATCTTGTAATATGGAATTGTGCACTTTATTCAGTTTTAAAGGTTATTATTTGTTAAAGAGTTAGTCAGAATGTTACATCAACTTGGATTTCCATTCTACTTTGTTGTTGTACAGTACTGTCATATGTTGTAAAACATGTCATGAAGTGGAAATTCAATACCAACCTAGAAGGAGCCAAAGACGCAAAAAGATTGTGATTGTTTGATTTCGTGAATGTTTTTGCAGTTCATTTCCTCATCGAAAAAGGAATAACATGTTTTTAATAACGTTTTTGATTTGCGAAAGCTTCCTTGTTCAGCTTTATACATTATCAAGCTGCTTTTAACGTTTAACATTCTTATCAATACTGTTTATGAGACATACTTTCCTTTTCAATTGATTGTATTATAATTATACGAGTCTGGTATTTTAGTAAGTTGACACGTAATAATAATCAGTTGCATATTAATGTTCACGGATTAGAATATAAAACTGCATGCGCCCTAATATAATTATATACATCTTAACAGAACTGTACTCACTATCTACTTCCGATCATTAGTTACTTTAAACTCAGCACGCCTTGGCCATCTGGTAGACAAGAGTGTAAAAGAGTGACAGGCAAGGATAAAAACGAAGTAGATTTTTACATTTTTTTTGTCTTTTTGAGACAAAATTGAAGATGGAAGGGTATTATGTTAACTAGTTCTATTGTATACAGGGTAACGTTAAAAATATTAAGAGCAACCGTGTACAGGTATTTACATTCGTTTGACGAGTATAAAAGAAAACGCGGAAATATCCCTCAATAGTTGGTTTTTGTTTGTAAATGGGAGACGCTAAATGGCGGCAGACCCAGTGTGGGTACATTTTCATTGTTTAAGTAGTTCTGAGCATGCGCACATTTCTAAAAAAAAAAAAAAATGGATTTACCAGGGCTTGATTTCATGAAGCTGCTTAAGCAGAGAACATTGTTTAACAATTCTCTGCTCAGCAAAAATGAGCATGCAGGATACCAGTCACAAATGGTACATCATGAAATGGAATTTCGGCCAGTAACCTTATTCTGGTAAGCATGATTTTGTTGTGCTTAGCTACTTTTGATGCTTTAGCAAGGCTTTATGAAATTGGGCCCTTCTAAACCTGCCGCCATCTAGCGATACCAAAAGTCTCAAATTTGTGCGCATTACACGCGTTGGTCTGAAATGGCCAATTTAATTAAATAAAATCAGATAAATACTCAGTTATACAACAAGAAAGACAAATTAACAAATATTGAATACAGTAGACTTTTTTGAAATAATGTTACTCTTGAAGACTCATACCAAGTATCGATTTACATATTGAACTTGTGAAATAAATAAGAAGGTTTGATGGTTATAGAAACGCTCCGATCCCTTCTTTAATTAAGTGTGCCTCACAAAGAAAACAATGAACGTGTGAAAGACATACAAGCCTACAAATTTATTGATGCTGTGAAAACTAATTGCAGGGGTATAGTAGATACATAACAAATCACATGGTTATTTTTTTTCTGAACCTAAACATCGAAACTACACCATGGCAATCTGTTACCTATAGTTCTCGATACAAATGCAGAGTATCCCTTCAGAAAATATAACCTGGTTAAAATGCTTGAACTGCCGATCCTTTTAACGAATGTAAGATGACTCTGAACACTATAGCCCCCCCGGCATGTTCTTCAAAATAGAAAGGGGTAATAGAATAGGCCTTGTCTTTGACAGCAAGAGGGCGCGCTTTGGGGGTAGATTTCCCGGGGGTCAAACCATAGAAATGGTGTGGTAAGCCAGATGCAATTAGACTTTTAATAAAGCAGCTAATATACAACTTTTGAGGGTTTTTCACTGACCGTTTTACATTGTAATCAGTGTAAGATATTTGCTTGGAAACTTTGTATTTTTTTAACTTTTAAAATGGAATTAGTATTGCGCCCTCTTGCTGTAAAAAAAATACGGCCTATTGTCTAGCGAAAATGATTATTCATAACTAATTTTATAATATTTACATTATTTGCTCAAACGGTTACACGGTCGACTGCACTGCCCAATAAATGACCATGGGATGAAACCGGATCGAGTAAAATACCAAATAAATCTCTTATGTAGTACAGGACGGCATGTTTTCGGGATGTGTCAACATCCCCTATCAGAGTCTTTATTGCTATTTTTGTCTTAAAATTCCCTTCTCTTTTTTTTGTCTCTACGAGCCTCCCGAGTCTCCAACAGTGCGTCACTGAACTTTTAGGGGGGCATAAGGGGGTTGCACCATATTTTTCTGGGGGGGCATTTTTGGCCAATTAAACCTATAGTTTCAGTCTGTATCTTTTTTTTAAACAACTGTATTTTTTTTTAAACAAGCCCCTTTCAGCACCCTTGTTATGTTTATGCCATTCACTATTTTTCATAAAAATTTATCTGAGGTGGATGTAAACAAAATACATTGTCTGTGTGTAAATAATAAAACAATAAAATATTGAAATTACTGCTTAATTTTTAATCCATGAAGTGCCGGATTCCAAATGGGAGCACCATGGTGTGTGTGTGTGAGTTTGTTTAGGCATTCAAACCGGGGACTTATAACAAAAGAGGACAATAGGGTCCCCGATTGGAAAAGGTCCCCAGTTGGAAATCGTGTACAAAACCAATGGGAGCTGTTGTTAAAAAGTTAGTACAAACAAAAGAGGGACAATAGGAGGTCCCCGATTGGAGGTAAATACACACTTGTGTGTGTGTGTGTGTGTGTGTGGGGGGAGCACCAGGGTTGGGGGCACGGAAATCAGTTGGGGTCACGTGTCCCCCGTGCCCCCTGTCCACAACCCCTTAGTTACGCCACTGGTCCAACCTCCCTCCACCCGTAAGCCTCCACCCGGCATATGCAAGCCTCCCTATCTCTAAAATTTCCCCACCTAGGGGGTGTCACTGATTGTTCGAACAGATACATTTACACGGAGCTCTAAAACAAAAAGTGCCATCCAAGCTTTTGAGATCCTGACGCAGTTTGTCTGGGGAAGATGAGATCGTAAAAACAGGATGATGACTCCAACTCTTTTTAGTATTGTAATATTTTTTTAGGATTTTACATCTGGATACTTTGAGGTTTTTATCGGCTATGAAACATCTATGATGACAGTTTTTAAAACTATTGTCTCAACCCAGACAATTATTTTATGGAAATATGTATTGCATTGTCCGAAGATATAAAAACGAACAAATAATAAATAAATAAATCTCAGGAACACGACATTGTGAAATAAGCAAGACGGAAATTTAATGTTCTTGGTGTGTCGGCATCCTTCTAAGGGCTGCCGTCAATCTCAGATAATTAAATTTTTCCTCAGGAATTCGACATTTTGTTAACAGGATATCCCGAGGTATTTGTTTTGGGATGACGACATTATTCTCTTTGGAATGCGGTATCCTTTTACTCATAATTGTCTGTGGGATATCATCATTATGTGACAATACTCGGAAATCCAACAAGTCGGCAGGCACCTCCAGAACTCCGCAAAATTCATTTAGGCCGCTATAAACTAAACTAAACTAACGGTAAATGAAGCATACGACTGACAGAATGGAACCCTAAGAATTTGAATATTTATATTACGTAACAAAAGAATTACCAGCTGCAAAGAACAATGCAACCGTTAGGCCTATACGAACGAAGCAACTGCAGTGTCACACTGGAGTTCTTCGCCATCTTGCCTGGTCGTTCTATTGAACATACGAGAACTTGGTAACCGAAGTTCACAACTAAAACTGCAAAATGTGTTCAAAATGTGGTGGAACTTGATTCAGTGAAGCAAGTTCAGCAAAGTGTGGGTCTGGGGCTATGGCATTACCTGCGTATCAGTCGGACACCCTCATTAAGAATCCGATCTTCGGTGAGTTCTGGCTGGAGCTTCAATGTTACCCTTCTAATGCACGACAGAGCTCATTGATAATTCTTACTCAGCAACCAGGTGAATTGCGTCTATATGTCGGCCAAGGAGCAAATGGTGAACGGATAAATTAGGTGAGTGTTGTATTTATAATATCCGAAGGCAAAAATGCCGTATCCGGCTGCCACTTTATCTCCCTTGATTCAGGTCAATTTATATCCTTACCTGTCCAGAAAGGTTGACAGAATCCAGAGAGGAACAGGCACTTTGAATGATTACAAAGTAGCAAAATCATGAAAAATAAGCCATTTTCACGTCTGCGTTGGGCTTGAAAACGCTACTCTCTAAACGCCGTTTTAGTTCCTTTGGGCATGAATGCTCGAAATTTCCGACCGCGCGATGAAATATCCGCTTGATTTTCTATTTTTAAAGGTCAATAGTTAGCTACCAATTCCTGGAGAGGAATATTAAAAAAAGGGAAATAAAGCCCAACATCCATTAAACAATCTAAAAAATCCCTTAAAAATTGGCAGCCGTATATGGAAACTTTTCCTCTTTTGAATTTGTACCCAGTAAATGTGATTACTGTGAACGTGGAAGATCTTTGTAAAATCGAAAACCATTAAGCGCTACGAAAATAACCACAACTCGTCCGGCCGGCCGTACTAACATCACGTGCACGCGCACAGTTTTTGAGACGTCACTGATGCATTTAATTAATTTTCCGGTTTTTTTTCCAGTGAAATTTTAAAAGTATAACGTAGATAATACTAATGAGAGGACAGTTCAAAAAATCTTGGTGAGAAATCGTTGTATTGCCCTGGGGCTCAACAGTACAAGCACACGTCCAACGTTGTTATATTGACAGCTCATTAGAACGAGTTGATCAAGTTTGAATGGATATTGCCCGTCAGCCATCAAACTAAAATGAAAGCCCCTTTCGACGGACAAACACAAAACTTGAAAGAAACATCAAAAAACCTACTATAACTGACATTCTACATCTTTTGGAATATAATAAATCATTGTTTGATAATTTCACCGAGAATTGTCGTACTCATTTTGACATTGAAAAGTGACACTTGGTATAAATAAGGCCAGTACGTTATAATGTTACCAACACGTAAAGTAGAGCTACTGTATTCATTGAGTAACATCATCTTTGCGTAATTTACAATCCTCTATAGACCTTATGCACGATCTAGAGGACAAAATGAGGTTGTTCATTGGCCAATCCTGTGCGCCGCGCGTACAAATCTCTGCGTTTCCATTGTTACATCATCGATTTACCTCTAAGATGGCGGCGTGATGACGTCAATGCATAAAGGTCTATTGGAAAAACGATGTTGGTAAACACGCAAACACGCTTGTTTGTAAACACGCATCTTTTTGAATACCAGGGCGAAATTTCATAAAGCCTGTGAGCAAAAAAAATTGCTAAGCACAGGAAAATCTTGCTCAGCAGAAACTGGTTACCAGCCAACATTCCATTATGCTTGCACTGTTGCGACTGGTGCCCCACTCATTTTTTGCTTAGCAGAGAAATTTGCTAAGAAGTATTTTCTGCTGAACAGCTTTATGACATTAGCCCATGTACACGCTTTTGGTGCTCCCCCATCGTATGTAAACTCCCAAATAATTCTTTTACATCCATATTGTATTCAAAGTGACAACAGGTAAAGTGAACGATAACCACTTGTATCATTGTGTCATTTTTTGAATTGCATTTTCTTTTCAAACTTAAGTCGGTATGTTCACTTCTTTCTTAAACCGTCGACTGGAGATTAACATCTGCACTTATATTACCGTGCATGCAGTGAGAGCCTGCATTTATGTGTGCTAACAACCTTGATATTAACATGTGAAACATAAATTAAGAATCAAGTACATTGACATAACTTTAATCGTCACATAGGTAAGCTGGTATCTCGTTGTCATAATTACATTCATTTAAACTGATCATTCTACAGACTATAGGGTGTGTGCAACAATGATGACAAGATTCAGGAAAATTAATGTTCTCATTAAGAATAAGCAGGACAGTTCCTTTTATAACTAAGTTGTTCCCCGAATAATAACAGGACAAGTTCTCACAAGAACAATCTACTGTATATAGCAAAGTAGATATAATCACATGGTGTTACCGCAAACCAAATATACGTTGACACCGTCAAATGCCTCAAAACCCACACATTTTCTCAGATTCGAACATAATTTACATGGTATAAAGATGGTCATTGTGGAAAACTTCCATTGAAATATTATGTTTACCTGCCATGCCATATAGTTTTTTGAGAAGTGAGTAAAATAGTTGTTATGAAAGCAGTCAAAACATCGGGTTTTTACCGTTTTCGCATACTCCGATGGCTGATTAAACTTAAACTTCCACAGGTTTGTTATTCCATGTCTGTTCGGAGGCAAAAGTGCGGATACTGTCTTTGACAATTACAAATGTCGGCCGCGTGCGTTAAACTGCGTTTACCCCCAGTTTAATCTGTGCTGTAAAACATTTACTTTTAAACCATCACTTATTATCCCAATGTCATAACCATAAACTTCTTATTCTACAGACTTAAACTGCGTTCACCTTGGTTTAATGTTAATTTGTGCTGTAAACAATTAACAAGTAAGCCATCAAATAGCCACCCTCATTTGATAGTTGCATTTCTACATCAATTAGGGTCGCCTTTCATGTATTGAACCATTCTTCTGTATTCTTTCGATCTCATTTGGGTGCAAGGGTGGGGGATGGGGGCGCAATGGTTCTGTTCCCGCTCCCATGCCCGTGCTGGTTACGTCACTGCATCTGTTTAATTAGTGCTGTAAACCATTAAGATGTGAACCATTAACATTTGCTGAGGGTAATATATGCAATCTGAAAACAGGCACATTGCAAAAACTGGGGTGTTGAATTGATTATCTTGGTATCTATATATGACAACACCAACATGGTGTTAATTTTACCAACGACAAAGCAATGGGGATAACTAACACCATGTCGGTGTTGTCACATATAGATACCAAGAGAATCAATTTAACACCCCAGTTTTTGCAGTGCAGGGATTGAATGAGGGGGTGTCAGTTTTCAAGCAGACGAAACACCCAATAACTCTTGATAAATGAGCCTCACGTTGAAAAAAAACAAAATGTATACCTCTTAAGTGTCGTGGACGAGCGGTCTACTCCACCGGACTTAAGTTCTGGTTGCTAAGTCACCTGGGTGTGGGTTCTAATCCCGGTCATGGCACTATAGTGTCCTTGAGCAAGACAACTATTATGCTTCTCTTCACCCAGGAGTAAATGAATAACTGTGAGGGAAGGGTTGTCGTTTTTGTCTTGTTGATTCAGCTCATGGGAGGGGGAGGGGAAGGGGAGGGGACGGGACGGGAGGGTAAGGGAGGGATAAGGGGGAGGTAGTGAAGTTTGAATTTTCACAGTTATTCCTGTTATGAATCGTTTTGTAAGAATGAGTAAAATCAGTAAACTCTTCACACGATGTAGTAAATCATTCACATTAACCTTCCAAGAATTGATATTTTTCCTCCACCCAAGACGTTTAGAAGAGAGATATTTATAGCGCCTAATTATCAGAACTAGTTCCATTCTCAAAGCGACTGCGTTGAGCACAGGAAAGCTAATTTCGATAAAAAGTAGCATCGCTTTAGTTTCCATCACAAAGGGAACATTTTTGTTCTAGTTAGTCAGTGGTTTTTTCTACTTTTTCTTCTTCTTGAAATTGTGTCGTAATTACAGGATCTTTAGTTTTCTTTATTTGCTTGCTTGATCTAAACATGTTGGGGCCTCTTTTGTTCGTTCGTGTGGTCACCATCAATCATCTAGACTGGCAGGCCCAAAGAGAGCCAGTTCTAGTAGGGACATCAGGGGGGTCGTCATGCCGGCAGTGCCGTTTTGGGGGTCCGAAGATTTTGCATTCCTGGATGATGTGGTTTTGATAGTCTGGTTGGTCCCGCCATGGAGGTTTCCTTCCTCCATGGTCCCGCACACATAAAGATCGCAAGTGGCTGCACCGATTCTGCAAAAGGTACTGCTGGGTACGGCCAGCACGTGATCTCTGGTCCATATGCCTTGCGGGGAGTTCACTGTGGAACGCCACAGCTGCCTTCGGTGGCTTGCACACTTTCGCTTCATTCGCCAGATTCGCCATTGCATTTGCCGCATTAACAATTCCATTCACTGCATTCACCATTGCATTCGCTATATTCACCATTTCATTTGCTGAATTCACCATTTCATTCACGCTGCATTCACCATTTCATTCGCTATTTCATCATTTCATTCGCTGAATTCACCATTTCATTTGCTGAATTCACCATTTCAGTCGCTGCATTCACCATTTCAATCGCTATTTCATCATTTCATTCGCTGAATTCACCACTTCATTCGCTGCATTCACCACTTCATTCGCTATTTCATCATTTCATTCGCTGAATTCACTATTTCATTCGCTGCATTCACCATTTCATTCGCTATTTCATCATTTCATAACGCTGAATTCACCCTTTTATTCGCAGAATTCACCATTTTATTTGCTGAATTCACAATTTTATTCTGCTGTTCACTGGCGTAGCAAAGACACTGTCTTGGGGGGGGGGGGGGGGTGGGGTGGGGGGGGGGGGTGGAAGCCTAAATTGACCGACTGACATTATCAAATGAAAGTGAGAGCACAATGACATGTGACTCATGTGGGGGGTTGGGGGTATAGCCAAAAGCGCTCATGAGGTTTTTTAGTATTTCCAAGTTTTAAAATGGCCCTCAGATGCCGAGCATTAGACGAAAATGTTTTCGAAATGCATACTTTGAAAACCGTAATTTGTTTGCGAATCCCCTGTTGGAGTATATAGACACAAATTCTAGTGGGGGTCTGGTTTTTTTTTTTTTTTTTTGTGTGTGAGTGCTTTCAAGTCTAAGGAGGACCGTCAAGTTGCCGAAAATAGACGTTTATTTTTGAGATTCAAACTTTAAATACTTTCATCTATGGACAAATCCCCTACTGTTGGAGTTTATAGGGGCAACACTTCTTATGGGGGTCCGGGGCGAAGCCCCGGACGCTCTACGGCATTTAGTGTTTTCAGAGCGTAGATTTCCGCATGTTGCCGAGAACTTTAAATTTGGTAATTCAAAGTTTGACTAATCTTACACGACAAGGATTAAACTAAAATTTTCATTCGGCAAATCCTGTTGGCAAATCTCTAGGCTTACCGAATGGATTTGTGTTCAGCCCGATCCCTTACTCGGGTAAGTTTGGTGCTCAATTTACCGACTTAGGGAAAATATTGGGGGTGTCACACCCCCACACCCCCGGTCGCTACGCCGCTGCTGCTGTTTCATCATTTCATTCGGCTATTCATCATTTCATTTGCCAAAATCACAATTTTATTCGTCAAAATCATCTTTCCATTTGTCAGATTCGTCATTTGATTCGGCATGTGTACACATTCCCTTTCACGATTCCATCATTCCGTCCGTCGATCCTTCACTTGTTAGCATTAAATATTCGGTTCAACAAGTAATCGTTTTACTCGCTCATTCACCATTCAGTGCCTTGTACCACCATTCGCCTTCGTTTCGCCTTCGCTGCCAGTCTGATGGGCTTCTGTAGAGAAGCGCTTGCGAGGTACTCTCTCAGGCTGCTGGGTCTACAAGTTCGGGAAAAGGGGTGTTCAGAGGTCGCTTTTTGGGCTAGTTTCATCGAACGAGTTTCAATTCACCTGATTTGGGGTGTGATTCCTGGTGGGAGGTAGTTTCATACCCCCCATGATCAAAAGTTACAAAAGCGACGGTTAAAATGCCTTCTGTTTTCTAAGCGACACGTCAAATGTCTAATCCACCATTAGCTACAGGAAGTGTGCTTTCATTCCTATCTTCTTATTATAAACAAACAATACAACCAACCTGATGGAAAATTTCGAAAAAGAAAGACAAAAGTTCGAAAAAGTTTTTGTCCAGGATTTGTGGACATTATATTACATGCTTTATTTCGGTTTGGTAAATCGAAATGACAAACTAAGTGACTGATGATATTTCTTCCTGCCAGTCATAGTATCTCACACTGAGAATATTTTTCAAGACAATTGATAATGGTCTAAATTTAATTTTAATGTAACAATTGCATCAGGAATAAAGTACGATTTTGTGATTGTCGTCTTTACGACGATGTTCGATATAGCATTATTTACATCTGCCCTAGAATGCGGAGGTTGTGGGTGCTAATCCGACACGAGTTGCCCAATTTGGTTTCTTGTTGCATGACTTGGAAAACACAGTGCTTAAGTGTTAAGGTATAGGGTTATATGAGTCTATAAATGGTATGTTTTATGACTAAAAATGTCTTATAGGTCCTACTTCTTTTTCTTGATTATTAAAATTAATGTATACTAGCTCTGAAGTATTATCTTGGTGCTCCTTAAATTATTTGTGTTATAACTTGCATTTATAATACGATTTAATGCTTCAAACATAATGATAACTTGGTTACTACTAGCTTGATTACGACGGCGCGTGCAATGACAATGACATTATGATAATCAACAGATAACTTCGCATTGGGTACAATTCTAACACAAGAGGGTTGTAAGCGTCTTTTGTTTACGTCTCATCTGACCGCTACTGAAATCTTTCCGGTGGTGTGCGCACAATATTCTCGTTGTGCAAAACGCACCGGACATCGACTCAGTGTTAGCTTTCGCCATGACGTCAGATGGTGCATCATCTCTCCCTTTCTGTCTCATTGAATTGACCCAAACAACCAATCGAATTATTTCTATCAAAACGATTCATCGTGTTTTTGCTTTCTGGTAGACAAAACGTCAGTGACGATCTTTTTGTCGGTTATTTAAAAGTGAAACCGAACTTTTTGATAACATCGAAACATGGTTCTTCACTCACATATTTTACCCTTTCTTCAAAATGAAAACTTGGGTATCCGCTGTAGGCAAAGTTTATGTTACTCCATTAACACATTTTAATTTTGTTCAATACGTCCAGACAATTCTTCCGAAATCGCCTATTTGCAATACCATAGATTAATGGGTTTACAACGTTATTAATGTAAGCAGGCACGGTGCAGTACTTCAAAACCTGCAAAACGTTGGGATCGATTTCACTTCCGTTGAGAAAGGCTAAAGCTACGGCAATATAGAGCCAATACGGGAACCACGCCACAAGGAACACAACGCTGGTCACGAACAGCATTCTAGTGGTTTTACGTTGAAGTGAAACCATCGCATACTTGCCATTGGGTTGGTTGGGCTTCACGTTCCCCTGCGGACCGTCAGTTAGGGGGATGTCTCTAGTTGCTGCCACTGACTGGTCGATTCGCTGAGCGGTCTTCCTGGCTTTGCATTCTTTTGTGCCAATCATGGTCCCGCTCTCTGAGCCTCTTGATGTTGAAGATATATCTTTCGAAGAAAGCGCCATGTTGCCCACAATGACTGATGTGGACGCCAAGTCATTTTTGGCCTGACGCTGACTCAGCGCGTGTACTTTCACATGCTTTCGTATGGTCATGTAAACCTGTCCGTAGCAAACACAAATGACAACTAGTACCACGACATACAATACACATTGGCATGCCAGAAAAGTTTTTTTTAGCGCAATGGAGTTGTAAAGCCAGAAGAGTTGCACAATGCGTGGACTTGTAAAGATAATGGATAGGCCATAGGAACAGGGAATCATCAGCTTTGCTCGGCTGCGACTCATCCAGCGGTTTTGGGGCCGACACACGCAGTCGTACCTGTCCACTGCAATGACACCGGTCAACACAGAAGAGGCATACAAGTTCACTAGGCCGAGGACATTGATGTACTGAAACGCGGATGGGGTTTCCTTGTTTGCTAGAAATGAAATGAAGACGGCGAGGTTGTGTACTCTCATTAAACAAACGGTCAGGTCCATCCCGGCCAGCCCCATGATCAGGATATGGGTGCTTGTCTTGTTAGGTTTGGACCAATACACGCCTAGAATGAGACTGTTTCCAAACAGTCCGAGTAACATCACGGCACTGTAGTAGATGATCTTCAGGATGGCGTTGATGGTCAACCCGACATCGGGGCCCTGTGGTCCAATTGGCTGCCCCTCCGTGGTAGAGGTATCTAAAGATAAGTTATTCATTGTTTACCGATTGCGAGTCACAATTGTTGTTGAGTTTACGAATTTTCAGAGTCTACACTCAACGGTCTTATAGATTTGGAGAGCTTCTGTTATTTATATTGACTGTGTGCGTACTTGTCTTGAACCTTTGAAACAATTAGTGTTATTGAGTTGATTTTGCGATTTTATACAGAACGGTTCAACACCGGGAATTTGCACTTGTGAAGATGGGAAGAGAGGCTCAACAGATAATTTGCCACGAGTCATTTAACATTTGCCAATAACTAAGGAAGTACACACAACTTGAAGTTTCTGCTTTCATACCCTGGGGAGTCAGTACTTTCACGGCGTTTGAAATTGTTGGGTTTTTTTCCAGTGAAGATGAGGGAGAATGATATAAACGCACCAGTTACTGTTTGATGTATAGAGTCGATCACGCCGACAGTGTCCTCTTCAAGAAACGGGGGTCGTAAATCCACGTTAAAGTGCAGTAGTGTTCTCTGCAAACGTTGTAGCCTACATAAAATGTGCAGCACGCAGTGGAATCATTGATTATGCTCTTCCACACCTCTATACAACGGCAAAGCTTGCATCCTCCAGAACACAGCTGATCTAACCGGGGACGGCGAGAGAGTTGACTTGCCCAAGGGCTCCTTGCTCTTTATAAACCAACGAGGTGTGAACAGTGGAGGATGATAGACAGTCAGTGGAACCGCCTCGCAGACTCCCTGAGCCCGTCCATCGTCCATCGAATTAGACGGTTGGTTTCACCACGGACGTCACAGGCAATCGGATGTGACTTAATTTCTTTATCGGAGCTTTTTTTTCCTCGTCTTTTTTTCAGTCAAGTAGATACTTGACTGAAAAGAAGGCCCTACATGTACGATACATATGTTCACATGTATGTTTGTATATGTACACGCACATGTACATTACAATCATGCTTGGCCTGCTGCCTGACGCGACACACGTGCAGCACCCCATCCCAAGAGGTTGTGGTGTCAAGCGAGACATTTCCCATGTTGTATTGTCGAATGTCCACAAGTTTTATTGCCGTTCGATTTTTCTCATTGGCCGATAAATAATGTGTACAAAAATATATGCGTATTGACTAAAAGAAAGAAAGAAAGAAAGAAAGAAAGAAAGAAAGAAAAAGCAATTCTAGCAATACAATAAATCAGCCGTGTAAACAACAGTTGGCTGAAACTTTTACCCATGTCCGTTACATTTAATAACATGTTGTCGAACAAAAAAAAGTATCCCGGTTTTTGCCTTGTTTGTTTGTTTATTGGGTTGTTTGTTTGTTTGTTTGTTTGTTTGTTTGTTTTTGGCGACGATTACTTTATCCATGAGCCTGTGCACATGGAGTTATTTCCACTGTTTTGTAGTTTTCAAACAAATAAACCAATTTGAAGAATAATTGCTGGCGCAGTTGGAATTATGAATGTCTACTACAAAAAGTATAAAGTCATCGATGCAAACAACGGGATACTTTTCAAGTTCGGCTACCACTAATGATTCTAATCAAAAACCACAAAAGCACGGCAGGACAGAACGGACCGTCATTATCAAACAACGCAGAGGAGAGGTCAGTCACGTTTGTCTCGCAACGGTTCCATTTGCCCCTCCCTGTTCTTAAGCTGTGCTGTGAAGAGACTTGCGTTTACATCTCGCCATGTCTTGTCATCCCTTCAGAAAGTGCCGTAGCTCACACCTCGAGTGGCCTTTATGGGCGAACTGCATTCACGAATGTAGGAAGTGTTCCTCAACCAACTCGCCATGATCTGTTATATTTCCCGCGTCATGTACCTTCATCAAGATCGAAGGACCCTTTTGAAAATGTTTGATTTGTTTGTGACACAATTGACCGATCCCCCTTTTTCCTGGTTTTAATTGTTGTGTGTTCACAAAGTCAAGCTACCAGTTATTATATTTGATTTAAGGAGTTTTGTATGATTTTTGTATGTTGTTAGTAAAAATAGATACTTTGTTGGGTCTGACGAGACACTTTTTAATGCAAATATATGTGATTAGCCATAGCCACAGCCGAAGCCCTCAATACTGATACGGCCTTACCACAAAATGTACGTGCAATTTGACTCAACATTTTCTGTTCCTGTTTTGTAAAGATTTATGAGTTGTGACAGGTGTCGAAGTGTTTTAATTCACGAATTTATTGTAGGGAACGCAAGTGCGCCCTCAATCTTTTGGAACTAACCCTAATACTTTATTATAGACCTTTATACTTTTTGCTAAATGACGGACATGCAGCGTGTATTTAGTAGTTCTTCAAGTTTCTTTATTCCAGCTATTGATGATGGCTGGTAGTTTACAGTTTTACGTTCGTTATGACATTACATGTATTATACGAGATATTAAGCCTATTAAGTAAATATTTCAAAATTATCTTTACATTGCCCTGACGTGGATGTGTATACTTGTAGGTATATTGGGTATAGTGATTTTGGAAGAGGTTGTGAGTTGTGCGGCACTTCATGTCCTTCTCTTTTGCTGGAGGCTATATCAAAAGATATTTTCAAGTTATTGTTGGGGTAGTATTTGCAACACGGCAAACCGTTTGCAGATAAATTTGAGATAATATTTGCGACATCGCAAATGTTTGCAAAGATGTTTGCAGTGTGTGATGTCCTTCAGGGCCACCGTAGATATCCAATCCAGTTATGATTTATTTTATTTTTGCAAAACATTTTAAATGGCCTCACGTTTCAACAATACATAGCAGAGTCTTTCGCAAAGGGTGAAAAACAATTTTTTTCTCTCCAATTTTAGACGGAGTAGGGAACTTTGATTGTCTCCCCACCCCTACATACCTTCTGTACACAAAGCAAGACTTAAGTAACTTGGTAGAGAAAAATTCTTGGCTGAAATAAAACGGAACTTTGATTGTCTCCCCACCCCACATTACTTCTGTACACAAAGTGAGCCTTAAATAACTTGGTGGAGTGCAAAGTTATTGTACAAACACTTTGTAAACGCATCATCTAGCGTTGTCAGTGGGTTTACTGTCGCTTTTGATTTGTGATTGCGCCAAGATAACATAGGGGATGCCAACAGAAAAAAACAGAATGCTCATATTTTCTTGACAATACAAGAAAATGTTGAAAATCAGACGTCACGTAACTAATGGAGTAATACTTGATTATCAAATCAAGCATGGATTCCACCGCTAGGATGATGAGTTTGCGCCGCAAATGCACAACGTATAACCACGAAGGGCCTTTTATTTTATCCTCCACTTAAAAGCAGTTAAATATTAAATAAAACAAAACAAAACAAAACATAAAAACCCTCAAACGACAAAGTGATGCGACATTTTGATAACAAGTAAAATTACTTTTGATGGTGAATGGATTGATATGATTGATAATTATCTTTAAAAAAAAAATAAAAGGAATAAAAAAAACTATTCAGTGAAGCTGTGAAGATGAAAGAGAAAAGAGCCAAGTACCGAGGGGTTTGCACTGTTGTTATGGATCCATCTGCGTCGCCACCATTTGCGGCACTCGTGTTAAAAAGCTTTATAGCATGTTTTAAAAGACGGATCTGAACATCTATCTGATAGAGATAGATCGGTAAGGGCTCCTTCATTGAAGAGACGAACTTTATTGCATGAATCCATACTGTGTGTGATTCTACTGCTTTCACCAGACACAAAAAAAAGGACTGACATTTTGTGAGTGGACAGACAATGGATAACTCATCAGTCGAGACTTCCACCACGGACTGGACAGATGAACCCCAGAGCCCCGATGTCGGGTTGACCATCAACGCCATCCTGAAGATCATCTACTACAGTGTCGTGATGGTGCTCGGACTGTTTGGAAACAGTCTCATTCTAGGCGTGTATTGGTCCAAACCTAACAAGACCAGCACCCATATCCTGATCATGGGGCTGGCCGGGATGGATCTCACCGTTTGCTTAATGAGAGTACACAACCTCGCCGTCTTTGTTTCATTTCTAGCAAACAAGGAAACCCCATTCGCGTTTCAGTACATCAGAGTCATAAGCCTCGTGAACGTGTTTGCCTCTGCTGTGCTGACCGGCTTCATTGCAATGGACAGGTACGACTGCGTGTGTCGGCCCAACAATCGCTGGCTTAATAGCTGCAGAGCAAACCTGATGATTCTGATTTCTTACGGTTTGGCAATTATCGTGTCGTGCCCAAGTGCATTACACATTTTCTGGATGCCTGACTCAAACGCGCTCCAAAAAGCCTCTCTGATAACCCAGTTAGTGCTGTACATCGTAGTGGTAGTTTGCATATGCATCTTCTACGGCAAAGTTTACACCACCGTACGAAAGCATGTGAAAGTATACACGTTAAGTCGCCATCTTATCGAAAATGATCGGTCGACTGCCGCACGGTCAATAGACCCCTCTCGAAATCGCATGTCTTTCAATGCTGGCAGTGTATCTACATTAATGCCCTCAACCAAAATCAAACCTGTAGAGAAATGTCAAAGAGAGAGTCTGACGAAAACCTCTGAAAACACACAATCAACTTCAAGAAAATCAGACAAAGGGGACAGCAAAGTACGAGAGGCCAAGCTTTCTAAGGTAGCCGAGAAGATCCAATTTAGTGATAAGTCCACGGCTCCAACTGATGGTAACGTTGATGCCACTTCCAACGACCGTTCACCTCGGAGCAGGAACCCAAATCAACCCCAAGGCAACATAAATGATATGTCACTTCAACGTAAGACCACAAGAATGCTGTTCGTTACCAGCGTTGTGTTTCTCCTGACTTGGTTCCCGTACTGGATCTACGTTGCCCTCTCTCTTGCCAAGCTAGACGGCGCTGATATCAACGAAAATGTACTGTTAGTTTTGTGGTACTGTACGCTTTTTGTGTACATCAATAACGTTGTAAATCCATTGATCTACGGTCTCGCAAACAGGCGGTTTCGGAAGGACTGTACGGATGTACTCAGGAAAATGAAAATATGGTAATAAACAAAAATTTTCAACGGGAAAAGGCATGCCTTATTTCAGGCTGAACAGAGGAAAACGGTAGCATATTACATTGTATTGAATTCAAATGTTCACTATCGACTTTGAATTAACGTATTGGTAAATGATGCAGTTGAAATGGGGAAAGACAGACCACGAAAGCAACGCACGTCATTTCTAACATTATGTTAAGCGCTTGCTTGGAGATTGTGAAGGCATACTGCAACATTAGCAAATGGCAACACTTGCCCCAAATCGCAGTGGTTTGGAGAAGGTCGTAGTCGCCTTCTCCGCACAGCGGAAGGACGATGATGACGAAGATGATGATGAGCCATGTAAATTACTTGCATCATCGTCATCATCGTCCTTCGGCTGCTACTACCTTCTCCTAATGACTGCGATATTCCTATGTAGACTTTAGGCAAGAGTTGCAGAGATGCGGTATAGTGCATGCTCTGGCATTAAGCCTACCGTGGAAGGATTTAGACAGATTTTAAAGACGTGTTATGTTTGGTGTAGCAAACTGATTTAGTACAGCACAAGTCATGGTAAATACAAATATCGTAAATGCTTCTTCAGTCTTGTGAAAAACTGTTTTTTGTTTTTATTTAAATGAACATTTTGTTTATTTTATCTGCAAAATTGTATTGAAAACAGACAAAAAAACAAAACAAAAGCCAAATCAAAAACAAACTACCTCCACAAACACCCCATCAAACGCGGATGAAAAAATATATATAGTGTGGGATTCTTAAGTTGACAGCGTTGCAATCAGCCTATCCAACCCCACCCCACCCCAAAAATAGTAATAATAACAATAATGAAAATTAATATTTTATGTCAAACAATTTTGGTTAGTATTTTCTCGTAATTAAGAGGAACAATCTCGAAACAAGAGCGTTAAGTCTGTTTTTTTTTTCATTAATTCTTTAAAGCATTATACTTACTGACGAACACAAACACTGTGTTCAAATACCACCGGTAAAGTGGCTTAGTTTCACTGATAGTACAGCTTTCACCTTCATACAGTGATTTCACATGCATACAACATGTTTACGTACACACGGTTTTTTCACATACGTTGGCCCCTACGGTACAATTATTTTCCCATACTTACGGCGTTTTCACATACGAAAAGTGCTTTTACATACATACATACATACACACAGTGTTTTTCACTCACGAAAAGTGTTTTCAAACACATACAGTGTTTTCACAATCATAAAGTGTTTTCACATACAGCGAAGTTTTCACACATCTGAATAAAAATTGCACTTTTAAAGGGACATATGTGAAAAAAATGTTTCATTGGAACGCAGATTTGTTTCGTTCGAACGAAGGTTTTCTTCAAATTTAAAGGCTCCGTATATTTTAATCTTCGTGTGATTTTAAGTCGTAGTTTAGTGAGTATCATAATATAGTGTAAAGTTAGATGACTTTCATGGCCTCTGGCAAGAAATCATCGACATTTAGGGGCGTTAGAGGGCAAAGAAGAATTCCTTAAACTAAACCCACAACAATTCTTGGGTGTAATTGTTTTGTCTAAGACTTACGCATACGTAGCAAATCATACGTTGAAACAGTAACGCCTTTCCAGTACAAAATGTTTTACTGGTAGTGTAACTAAAAAAACAATATTGCGCTCTGTTATGACTTATGAAATTTGGCTGCTTTAAACAGACTATTGTTTACTTGTTTTGAAAATGCTTTTGACTTTCCGGTCACAAAGTTTACAAAATATTGCGTGGTACGGTCGCGCTCGAGAGGTCTTAGCGCACCGAAGTGAAATTTAAGGTGTTGTCGGAGTGTGGGTTCTGGTCCTGGTCTTTACACCTAGGCCATAATTGCTTCTTGCTGCTGGGGTACGAGCCGCCCCCCCCCCCCGCCAAACACACACCACACAAATTAGAAAAAAAAATAACAATAAATATAAAGTCGTTAAGAATGGGCGTTCGCTGCAGTGTTTCTGGCGGGGTTGGCAGCAGATTGCTCCGCATCACTTTTTAATTGGGTCTTACAAACATAGCTCTGCGTATCGTTTGTGTTTTCACGAAGCGACGGGCATATACCCGTCGCTTCGTGAAAACACAAAAAGCGTAATTTCGGGATGCCCGTCCTTTTCATAATTTCTCGAATAAATCATAAATAAATTGATGAATTGATCATAAAAAAAAATCACATTTGATGAAAGTTTAACTCAAAATAAATCACAGGAGGAAAGTACAGACTTAAAAGAATAAGCATTGTGCTTTTGTTTTGCAGTTTTGAAATGTGACGATGCTCTTGTGTGATTATCTCCAAACACGATTTTTTTCCCAATTAGACATGCCCGTCCCTTCGTGAAAACATTGACGATATCTGTCGTAAAATTAACGAGCGCTTTGAGTTGCCCGCCGGATATGATAATTATTATTAAATGTGGATTATTATTGATACTTAGATGATGTTGATGTCTTCTTTTATTGATAATGTTGGTGATGGCTAATAGCATGTTAAGGTATGCCGTGATCTCCCTTTAGCAAACTTCATGTCCACGACAGAGGGCGCTATGCAAGATTTACAATCTGACTGTAAATCATTTTGGTCACATACTTTCAAAGCCAATTGAGGGCCAGAAACTTGGCTCGTCTTGCTCAAAATTGGTTTAAGACGCACTCGATTGGAACGCGATGAAATGATAATTTTGGCATGGCAAAGGCTATTTTGCCTCCGTGGGAGTCGAGTGGTAGGCATCACGTACGAAGTGTGGCCATGATCACAAATGAAGAATCTTGAAACGTTCTCATTGTTTAACTTTACAACATCTAATTTCCAAAAAACGCTGTTTACCTTCTCCAAATAAAGAAAAATGTTGTAGCGATCGCCTAAGATGAAAAACAATTCTCAAAACAATTTCCCATTGAAATTGAAACGGTTTTAAAAATGTTTTGTTTTTACATACATGATAAAAATATGCAGACGGGGACGGTTGTAGCATCTCTCCCAATATGCGCCAAATGACCGGCATTGAACGACATTTACGCTCTCATGCGGCAATCGTGCTCACCGGCCGCCCTTTGCCGTTTCAAAAAATTGCGAATTTAATGGGTGGGGTGTAGCTGTTTTTCAACTATCTGCTTCACCGAAGGCCAGTCTCAAAATGTGGTGATAACTCTGGGAAAGAGGAAGCTGTATAGCGAGGGAATAGGAAGTGGTTGTAGATCGAGGGAGGGGCGGAGTTTCGGCCAAAACAATAGTGATTTCAGCTAATACTTTGTAGATTGTAAGACAATACTTAGTTTATTTTTTCCCTTCATTTTTTACTACACTCTCCAAATTCAAACAGTACTTTGAATTTAGAATTATAAAGTTTAACACAGCCATCAGGGGCCCGGGGTTTCAACCCTCGACACATTCCGGCATCATACTGAGGTAGGCCCGAAAAACATGCAGTCTCAGATGTTATTTCAATATTTGTGGCATATTCTAAGGGGTCCCATGTTTGCGCTTTTCCCGATGCCTCTCGGAATGGAAATTGCTTTTCGAGCAGACTCGCTGGGGAGAAACACAATATTTAATCGTTAAAATTGCGAGAAGCATAGTACTTACGCAGTGCGCCAAACAATGCCAGCTGGGTTGTGTCAATAGCAGTTGAGAAGACTGTACCCTCCCCGACTTAGAATTCATATTCCCCACACAACACCCCTTTCAGCAAAATTATGGATAAATATCACACCCAAATTCCGAAGAGATAGGCTGTCATGGTCTTCTAGCACCTTTATCCCCTTCTCAATTATTTTCCTTTCTTGGGGTGGGAGGGAATTCAAGAAAACAAGTCCATATATTATTATTGTTCTTTTTGTCGTCTCCTTCTTTCGGAAAAGACATTTCAATTGTATTCGAGGCTTTTTTTTTTTTACGGCGGAGACAGATTAATATATCTTACGGGTACACAATGCATTTAGACTCGTTTTGAAGATGTGGTGTCGACGAAAAGTGCTCTATAGTGGTCAACCGCAGACGATTTAGAGGGGAAACAAATTCACACTTCAAGTTTAGTTAACTTAAGATGGAAAGGTTAAACTTGTGGCTGAAAGCATCACGATGTTTGGTGTGTAGGTAAGGGGAGTCTGGAACACAGCCGTGCTGTGTATATAGCATGCAATAAACGAAATGTTGGTAGCAATTTGTAAGACAATTTTATTACTGCCTTTTTCTCAGAAACGAGGTTACTCAAATATTGCTCTTTAGACCACACAAAATTGACACATCAAAGACAATATAAATGAAGTAATTATTGTACACTTTATTTCTTAATGCGTTCCGTTGACTAAAATATATCTACATTGCATGTTCAAGTCGTTCATTCAACATGTACAATAAAATGTTAACCGTGTATACATTTTTATTATTATTTTTTTTAAATTTACTTTATATGATTTTTTTTATTTTTTTTTTAGAAAAGGACATTTTTAATGAGTTAATTCAGTGTAGTCAATTACGTGTATTAACATATCGCAGTACAGAGCTAATAAAAATACAGATTGTTTCAGATTCCACTGTGCACTGGTGCAACGCTAACTGTTGCATGTTATCGACAACAAACCATTTTCTTCTTGCCTGGGTTGATACGCGAGTGCATTGTGAGCGTCAGGGGACCCCAATGATATGAACTACTTAGTAGCGAAAAATGCAGGAGGCACAAATGTGCATGGACCGATACATTGGCATATGGCACCAGACTATACAATTCATGGGTTTTTCTGTTATCTATTACTATTTTTTAATTTTTTATTTAGACAATTGAAACAGTTCCCCAAGTAGTGGTGTGAAGATTATTGAGACGGGGCCCGACTATTTCTCATTTGAATGTATTCATAGTTTTTACCAATGCTCTTCAACAGTGAAGAAATATACCCGACTGACACCAACTACATGTATTTTTCAGTGAAACAAAAGCCATCGCGATATTAACAAACCGAATCTCTTATCTCAATATTGCATAGGAATAGCCGAGCAAAAAATGTGTCCATCAGAAAATGTCTTGGCTCGCTGTAGCAAAGTCGCTGATTTCTTTTCCCTTCTTTTGTTTTGTCTGTCCGCCCTTGGGTCTGTCAGTCTACCTCTGTCTGTCTGTCTGTCTGGGAATCACTAGACCCCGCATTTGGATATTTTGTTAGGCGTCACGTTGCCCTTCGAAAAATGTGTCCGCGTTACTGTCATGCACTAACTTTGAGAATCCTGTCCAAGACGAAGTCTTGAATCGCTATTTTTTGGTGGTTATTTAATATTCCCTTTAAATTAAACAAATTTAAAACTGTCCTCAGTCCTCCGTTTATCTGTCTGGGCGTCGGTTGAGATGTCTGTATGTCAGTGCAATTGTCAATATTTGTTTTTATATAACGGTCATGAGATTGATGTAGCGTGTTTGTTGATTGGCAGTTGGTTAGTCGCTGATATTCGTCAGCTGCTGCGGGTCGGTCAGTCTATCCTTGTGATTTTGTCATCGTCCGTTTATACTTTGTGCGTCTCGTGTCACCTGCGCTGAAGTCCATGTTTTATGTCCACTATTGATCTGCAATGTCTTCGTCTTTGTATATTCAATCTTTGGGCAGTGATTTGTTCAACCTTACGTGCTATTTTGTTTGACTGGTGTCTATATAATGTAATACCAGCTTAGTTGTATACAGTTATGAACGAAATAGTCTTGTTGTCATATTGAGGCTCAATGTGCACAGCCTCCCTATTGATCACACAGCAATGGTCATAGATACACTTGTTTTGGAGTCCAATGGAAACCAGTGAAGTAACAAATATTCCAAAGTCATCCATATTTCAATTATCCAGCGCTTTGTCAGTTTGAGAATAACAGAGAGAGGACCAATTCCTCACTGCGTGACAATGACCGGGACGCTGGGGGAGATGGCGGGGGTGGACGCTGGGGCTGATCGATGTTAATGGACATACCGGGCTGAAAACAGGGTGCACCCGTTACACTGGCTAACTAACATTACTTTAGTATGTCGTCTGTGTATGCGTTGGTCGTCAAGAAGTCCTTGGTCACTTACTGGTGTCATTCAGTCATATTTCCCTGTGTTATCCCAGCGTGACGGTGGGTACAATAAAGTTTGATAGCATGTAGTCTGTGTCAATTGATCCTCATGGCTCGCCCATCAGGTTTTAAACAAGTTTGTCCTCTTCGTCATTAATAATCGTCCGTACGTCCAAAATAGTTTCTATACCAGCAGTATACCCTATCTGAATGTGGTGTAATTTTGTAAATCTATGTTTTGTGCATTTGTAATTTTAGAATAAGGGGGTCAAACAGAGTGTCAAAGGTCACCAGTCACTTGAAATGACCGAGTTCGATACCTTGTGGTTTTTCTCTTCAGTCTTTTGATTACGTTTACTGAGTAACTAAAGCTATACGCGCATGCGTGTACAACTCTGATTACGCTACGCCACTTGACACCAAGTCTGGTATCTGTTATTATCGTGTTTAGAAACTAGACATTGGCTTCAATATGTCTTCTGACTAAAATTTTCTGACTGTTTGTTGAGATGTTTAACTTCTCAATAAACGACAAAGTGTTAAGCCAAAGTTTGTAAGCTCAATTTTAGTGCAGATACTAAAAAAAAAAAAAAAAAAAATACAAGAAGAAGGAAAACGATATAGCAGGTGTTTTAAACCAATAAGCAGATTGTGCATAAAATGTGAGCTCAGAAAAAAAAAATCTTCACCTCTTTCTCAAAGCAGGCTGCATAATTATATTATGAAACAGAAGCTGACCAATCTTGGACATAAAAACATGTTCACCAACATTTCCTTCTCAAACAACAATCTCATCATACCAATTATATTCATCAAGATCAATAAAGTTGAGTGTTCAAAATGCAAATGTCGTGTAGCTGTCTCCAATATATCTCAACTCCCTTAAAAGTCAAAATCGTATGACCATACAAACGCCCATCGACAATAATCTTTCCGAAATGACTATTCAAAATAATGTAGTACACGTCATCCAATATCCATTCATATTACAGCTTCTTTGTTAGACAACTATGGGGGCCTTTTCCAAAACTCGGTTTTGGTACCGCCTCGGCTCCAGCTTGGGCTTCGTTGTCAATTTTAGCGTAGTGTACATTCTGTTTGGTACAGTATTTTCAACATCAAACGAAGCCCGAAGCCCGGAGACGGAGACGAAGCCGATGTTTGCAAATTACCCCTTGACTGTCACACATATTGGACTGTATTTTGTTGATTCAGTTTTATGAGTTTGAATTCATAAAGTTGGTTTTGGCTTAGTTTGGAAAATTGAGTTTGTTGGTGATGTACCTTACCCACAGTATTTTGTTTGGCAAAGATAAACAAGAATCTGTAGAGAAAGCCATTAATCTGTGATGTTTGATTGTTCCCATGATTTACAGCCATTTGAGGTATTAGGCCTTTTCAATTGTTACAAAAATGAACACGCGACGAATGTCCAAAATGAAGGGATGCACTTGAAAGGGACGCTGTGTCTTTTGCGCATGACGTCTTTGAGGACAACTTGCAGCAAGGTCTTTGCTGACGGAATATACATCCGTCACAAAGAGCGCCTGAAAATGATCACATAGATTTCTGACCGTCAGAGAATTTTGCAGCCACGTCGGCCTAGCCCTTTGCAGTTTTCACAGGCATTTCAGCCGTGTTGATCGTTTGGCTTCGTGCATCTGTTAGAATGCACACAGACACGCTATATCCCTATATGGGAGAGCAAAACGAGATGCCAATATTTAAAGGGGGGAAATCCACCTTAGCGTCACACGCTTTTAGCTTTCCCTACTTTTCTATAACCATTGATTGACAAAGACTTTTTCATTCAAAGATTTTTTATAACTGTTCATGATAAGTCTCAACTTTAAACAAGTCTTGAAACGATGTGGGCGAATGGGGGTGGGGGCGGTAAATAACCTCAAAACCTAGGGCCAGCCAACACATTGACTGCTCTTGATCAAACGCTGACTTGGTTTGTTAGACTCATTCATAAAGACATGCATACCCTAAGTATCAGCCGTTGAAGAGGGAAACTATGAATAATAATGATAATAATAGTAATACAAAAACAACACCCTACATTTTGTTTTACATGAATGCAGCAGCCAACAGTCGTCGTCATCATCTTTGTCGTCTTGGTGTGTACGACTTGTTCTTCTGTCAGTCCTTAACTTGTTTGGTAACATAATCAAGTCACATTGCGTCGTGCCTTAAAAGTCCGTGTAAACGTGTGCCGTACGTCGTTTTAACACAAACAGTTAATCAAGCTGTCATTATTTTTTTTTTAAACACTTCTCACGTGATTCTATTATACTTAAAAGTGTGAAAGAAATGGTTAGTCTCACGACCACGCGTAACACACTGCCTGTTAACTACTGCGCAGGAGCCAACATCTACTTTGTATTACCAAATTTGATAGCCTTTTCTTTGTGCGTCCACCGATGCCACAGGAATCTAAAACTTCTCTTCAAATGAAGCACATAAATACAAACATTAAAAATAAATAAATAAATTGAAAAAAAGAAGAAGAAGAATAATAATAAAAAATGCAACAGCGACCCTCTTAGAGATGATACAACGTTACCCGAGCTACAAGCACATCACATTTGTTTCTGTGGCGGTGTCTCTCCAATCAGCAGTAATTACGATCAAACTCTGGTCAATCTTTTTCAATCTATCGTTTCTCACACGAATAACCTTTACCATTATACCACGACAGTACACCCAATATTTACCCTATTTGTCCCCGTAGTTTGTACCACTGCAAAAGCCACATTCTCTACCTCGTGATGAAATCCTTATGGTTGAAGCTGGAAGAAGAGGGAAGAAGAAAAAAACCCACCAAAACCAGGTAGTCTCACGTATGACTATCGATTCCCACTTTGGCTGGTTGATAAAATATTTGCTTACTCAGATTATGTTTCTGTGAGTCCATGTCTAGACATGGCATAGCTTTGCACCTTTTGCTCCCATGACCTGCATATTATGACGTTAAGAAGTAACTATAACCAGTAAACTTGCGGGTACAACCATTGTATAAATCTCTTTTGGGAGGAGTGTTGGTTCCGAAAAGAGCCGTTGTGGTCTAGATGTTTCGAGTAGTATACTCTGCTCGTCTTCAGGAGAAAGTATAATACATAGGATGGTTTAGCTCAGTTGGTAGAGCGTCGGTAAGTACAACCGCTGGTTGCAAGTTCAAATCCCGCTCAAGTCAATTTTTCTTTGTTCACGCCAACATTGATTTAAAAATGTCGTAACCAGTCAGTGTCCCTTGTGGTTTATTGGTTGAAAGTATACTGAGTTTAGTTTTCATAACGTCGAGACCACAATGGCTCTTTCCAGAGCCAATACTCCTCCAAAAAAGAAGAAGATTTATACATGGTTGCGACCGCAAGTTTACTAGTTATATCCACACCGTGTAAAGCTTCAAACACTAACATACTGGCGTTGTGTACATGCACCTTCATTAGAACTCAATATTAATACCTATCTTTACATGGCTTAATAGATATGGGCACACCCTTGGTTACAAATACGCCATCATGAACAGAAGAGAGGAAAAAAATGTATATATTATATAACACAATACATTAAAATAGATTTCAAAATATATTTAAAATAATAGTTATTGATGATCTTGTATCTGGCTAGCTTGAACATGGCATAGGCTATTTTCTAACTGGCAAAGAATGAATGTTTGAATTGAACTGGGAGTGAATGTGATATCATTCAATTTGTTGTTCATAACGAGACACCGCTGAGAAGGTGTACCGATGTGAGCGACATTTTCTTTTAATAGTCAGCTTTTTGAAATTTGACTAAAGGGATTATATTCCTTTAAATCAACATAATTTAGGTACTTAGGTAACGTGCAAACCCTTTTCATTATTTTTGCGGCAAGATAGGCCTTGTTAGCTTTTTGTTATTTTTTTTTATGTTACAGACTTTAAGTTCATATTTATTTTCTTTAAAAATATACTATATTTTGCATGCACTTTAGATCTCAATTCCAGTACATGTGCTGCGCTTTCAATGTTATAATTGCACTTTTACAAATTAAAGTTAAATATTCGATTGTGTGGACATTTCACAAGATTTACGAAAGTGGTCGTGGTTGGTTGGGAGTGTTCCCAAAACCATTGAAATTAAATAGCATAAAAAGCTTTGTACAACGTTTTGCAAAATGTTTGAAAAAACATTTTACAACAGTAAGAAAGAAGAAGAAGAAAAAAACTTTCCCCCTTTTCACGGCCTAACTGGTCACAACTGTCATAATGTGTTACCTTTATCGTGCTGTGCGAAGATAATGTCTCCAAAGCAAATGGAGTTGTCTGCTACTAACTTGAGCAAAATAGCAAATCTTTTTATGCCCAAGTCCACCCTTGTGTGTTTTAAAACTTATAATGAATCCCTCACGTGGTTTGCAATAACACCGTGAACATGATTTCGGTGTAAACGACTGTACGTACGTTTTAAACAGTATGCCCTGTACATCAGCCTTGATCGTCTTCAGCAAAATAAGGTATATCAATACGACCGGAGCATATCTTGAAGACCATCAGAAGATACTAGTTGAACCGTCCTGCTGTTACACCACGGTTTCTTTTTCCGAACCACCACAACTCCAGAGAGATTAATCTCCATGGTGATCGCAAACCATACTAGATCAAATTCTCAGCATGTTAAGTTTCAAACTTCATACATTACCTTACAGTAAAAAGTGTTTAATTTCGGGTGGATATAAAAATAAGGTAATTAAAAATAAATTAAATAATCTTACAGGCCGAAATTCATAATCGTCTTTAAACGGCACCCAACTACGTCTGTTTATGACTCAGCTCAACAGACCTTACACGTATGACGTAACTATGAGCATTAAGTATACGAAAGGGCGCCCTCGCCCCGAGGTCAAAACAGCTTCAATGCTGCGTTTGACCCCCAACGATGGCGGCGAATGCTTAAGGTTTATTGACTGCCTGAAACTTCAACTTCACCTCATTCATGATTCAGCTAAATTTACCAAGTCTTATTTCCTGAATACATGGGTTGTGTTTGTGCGCAATGCTAGATGTGGTAACCAGGTTTTTTGTTGTTGGTCGCTTTACGTGGGGATAACCTCCAACTCATGTCATTTAGCATTTTTGAGATACGGTGGACAATATAGGAGTGTACTGTATGAATGGGAGACTGTTAAGACCCTGGCGGCAGCAGTCACAACGGTCCTTTTTGACAGTTCTGGGCATGCGCGCACATGCTTAATATTGCGCGCGTAGTACTGAGCATGCGTACTACTGGTGAAAATTGTGAAAAAGGACCGTTCAAAAGTCTCCCATTAGGTGTATACAAACAAACTTACACAAAATAGTGTCCTCGTAAATGCGTCTACCATATCTCAAAATTGCCAATGCTTTTTGTTGAACAAAAACGTAAGACTTGCGCTAAGTTCTTTGTATTCTGGTGCAATTTATAATAATATTGATATCATTTTACTGATGCACACAGCTGGTGTTTGACCTCTCCTACCACTTCCCGATTTTTACAAATATATACTTTCCTCTGATAATCGTATTTATAAAACCTGCTCACTGATCTTAGTTTGGGAGTCCCACTGTTAGCTTTTAATACACAGCCAACTTGTGATAAAAATCGACCATGAAATGTTATCACCTTCGGACACAACGCAAAGACGCTTAAGCGAAATACAAATTGCAGTAGTGTACCGGTTTTAAAAACAAAATAATAACAAAACAACACCTATTTCGTTCCCTTCAAATAATTGCTTATAAGTAACGAAATACAAAATCCACTCAGAGTTATAATGTTGGAAAGGTAGCAATTTAAGTGGAAATACGGCATGAACACCTTGTATATTTCGTTCCATTTACCCTGTATACCTGCTGCTTCTCATAATAATCAGGCGATAGAAAAACTGTAGATTTAAACTGTCAGTTTGCCAGTTGTCTTTCGCTGTCGAGACTATCGAATTTGACACACATTCTTGTTTTCCTTCGGGCAAACTTCACCTCTTACGTTCTCAATAGTTTGAAAAAGAAAAATACTTATCGGGCTCGTCTCCAAACTTGAAGTCTCGAGATGGTCTGCGACACCGCGACCACAAATTCATCGTCTTAAAAAAACGTCTTGAGTATTCGTGCTGCATCTTGGATAAATAATTATTGTCTTTACAAGAACACTATAGATAATACCGTTATTGTTCATTCCATCGTGTCTCTAGAACCTTGTCGCCTCTTCCTCTGGTGTTCTTGACTCAAAATCTGGAGACAAAAATAAAGGGTACCCTTGTTTAGTAAATTTTTCCCGATATTGTTGTCCCGTATGTTCCGTTTTCCCAATTCAAAATTAACTCTTTCTTACAGTCTTCTGACAGACTATGTTTTGACAAATCAGAATCTCCATTAGGACAAAAAAACAAAAACAAAAAGACAATCGCTTACAAACTCATTTCATGGATTTTGTTGTGTAATTTTGACACCTAATATTGACATTTACAATACCGGGTAAAGTATTTGGAATTTGAAGATCACCGTCTGCCGTATTCTAGCGTGAACGTGCAAGATCATGTTTTGTCAGCGGGTTAAATTGCGTAACTGTTGACAGTGGAAGCATATCACATGGGCCTTGAAGACGCAGGAGTAACGAGCTTGAACGTGATATGTATAGTTGTGTTTCGACCCAGGCGTCGCCCTAGCGTTTGTGGTCAGAATGTATGTAATTTTTTAGTCAGTTGAGGTTGACAGTAGAACAAATGATTTGAAAGGAAAACATGTTGTCTCATAACTGGTATGGACTTACCAGAGGACGCTGTGATAGAGACTGTCCCTTTATGAATAGGTTATAATGAGTAACTGTGGGACAGTTGAGATTGTCTTGGCTGTATATCCAACTATATAATATAAATGAGAAACTATCATTTTGTCTCAACTTCTGATCTGAACGTACGGGGGAGACATCACGGGAGTTGCTACAGCGTTTATGTTGTGAACATGTGTTTTTAACGATATTTCAAACCATGGCGGTAATGTTTTAACGAAAGAACGGTTTTCGAGAAACTACCACCGCGTTTTACTTTCCGGTATGAACGCACCAGAGAACGCTGTGTTAGAGAATGACGTTGCCATAGTGTTTCATTGATTGAAGTTAAAGTATACTTAATAATTTCATATACAACTTACAAGAGAAGTGTGAATGAAAATAAAATCACCGTCTCTCATATTCCGGCGTGAACGTACCAGAGGACGTTGTGTTAGAGACTGGCGTCGCCCCAGTGTTCAAACTTTGAGCTTTCATCTCCCCGTTGGGTTTTCCCTCGATGGAGCCACACGTTGATCGCATCATACGGCTGTTCATCATCATTGTACCTGACGGCTTTTTATTCTTCTGGGGTGCGAACAAGACAATGTAGATCTTGGGCACGAAGATGCAGCCCAATGTGACCGTAGCACTCACAATAAAACACAGACACAGCAACGTCTGCTGAATCTATTTGGAAGAAAGACATGGTCAATAATGACTAAATCCAAAGGTCCAAACTATTTTGAATGAAAAAAAGAAAAACAAACAAACAAACAAACAAACAACCCAACAAATAAACAAACAAACAAACAAAAAAGAACAATCAAACTATCCAACAGACAAGCAAACAAATACACAGACAACCCAACAACCCAACAAACGAAAAAAACAAAACAAAAACAAAAACAAAACAAAAAACGTGTGCCTGGAAAGAGGGCATAAAGCTCCACGCCCTTCTACCAGACACACAAAGTATTTTTGTCCCAGTTAACAGAAGATTGTAGGGAACAAAATGGCCCCTGACCCCTAAATATATCATTACTGTTACATTTTTGTTGCTAGAATTACGCCCCAAGGACATGTTTTTCCCATTCCCATGCAAAATTTGACCTTCCTATAATGACTTCTGAATGGCAGTAATCTGATAAAAGAAACTTTTACACAGTTTTTCTTGAAACACAATTTTGCACCTTAATTACTTTGATGACCTTTTACCGGTTAAAACTTTGGTGTCTTCCAGGCAAACGAAGACAATTAAATAATTTTGTCTTTAAGCTAAAACAGATTTATAGATATAATGACATGCCATTTTGGCTTCCTAAATTGTTTGCGCTTGGTCACAGGAATGCACAAGTTTGTATGTTTTTCCCCTTCATTTCCGTCATTTGTCTGAATGGTTTTAACTTTGGTTTTCAGTTCCTTCCTTATTTGGTGGTTTCCTTATCAAATCAAGAATGCATACAACTGCTCTTGGATGCTTTGTTGAAGCCTAATAGCTCCAGTTAGAGAGGCTTTTAAGTTTTCATTTGCATCATTACTAAGAACCAAATGAATAATTAAAACTCTATGGTTTAAAAGAAACTGAAGAGACACCAAGACTTACTTTGTAATCTGTCGAAGAAGTGCCGATGTAAATTGGTATGAAGGCAACCCACACTACACAGGTGGTATACATCGCGAAGGCAATAAACTTCGCTTCGTTGAAGTTCTCGGGCATTTTGCGAGTTTTAAAGGCATATAAAGTGCACATAACGATCAGAACCATTGCATACACCAATGATAATACTAAAGACATGTCTGTAACTGCACATTCTAAAATGACTTGGTACCAAAAGGGGAAAGTTTTTGCTGGTCTCGGTGGATCTATTGCTAACCACAGTGCGGCACCGACGAGCTGGACCGACACAAGTCCAAAGCAAATCACCATTTGTGATTTGGGGCTCGTGTACTTCGGCCGCCTTACAGATCGTTTACCACTGTTGAAGATCCTGTACACTCTGTTTGTTTTTGTGTAAAGTGCAGAGTATGAGATCACCACAGAGAGGCCTAGCATGATCCTCCGAAGACAACAGGTGAGAGTGCTTGGTTTGGCAATGAGAGTGAAGACTGCGAAATAGGTGGCGAGGATGCCGAAAAGCAGAACGTAGCACAGTTCCCGTCCAGAAGCGCGGATAACCGGTGTATTATTGTACCGAACAAAAACAGCAATGACGAAGGTGGTGCAGGCGATGCCGATCACCGCAAGCAGGGTCGGGGGCACAGCCCATGGTGAATCCCACGTAAGGTATTCCACGGGTATCTCCTGGCATCCCGTGCGGTTTTTATCTGGTCTCTCGCCTTCGGTGCAATTCTTACACATCCACTCGTTCACCAGGAACTGGTAAGGCTCACAGCTGGTGCACACCCAGCAGCATTCGTCGCCGGGCCGTATCTGGCGCTTCTCTCCTTTGGAGATGTCGCAGGGCATGGCGCATACCGACTTTGGCGGGCCGTCCGTGCTACTCTCACCCCAGTTGACATGGCTCCAGTTGAGACGGAGCGTGTCCTGCCATGTTCCTATGGGTTCGTAGCGGTACTCCGTTCCTCTCCGTTGATATTGGTAGAGTTGATAGCTACCGGGTCTGTCGCCATCTTTGTTGAAACGCACTGTGCCGCTACTTCCTGGTTGATAAAGACACTTGTGTTAACTGAATGTGATAGGCGGTTTGTTTACCAAGGGGATGGAAAGTTTGTGAGCAGTTTTTTGTTTGTTTACTGTTACCTTTATATTGGTTTGGACAATGGTTTCAAATCTATCATATGTCCATCCTTGCTCTGTGATCAGTCTGTGCCTTTAACTAAAAAGGTAAAATTTGTTCTCGTCCGTTCAGTTGGATAACTCTGTTGTTTCAAACTCACAGACCATTATTTGCCTTCGGATAGGTAAACAAAGTGTTTACAAACAGTAGTGTTCACAACTAAACAGTTTCTGAGTGTTTTAATTCCGAGGTGGATACAAGTCCAAAACGCAAGTACAGTACATTTTTCAATCAAGCAATTCTGTGCTAAGAATGATGAGTAAAACCCGATATTCAAACTTTGACCCTTAATTTTAGTACATGTACAATAATTTCAGTCTAACTATCCAATCATTGAAACAAACAGGCTCTAAGAGTAGATTCCGTTTTGTGATGCACTCATTTTTCCCAATAGATTTGGTCCAATATGAGAGTGGAAAATAATAATACAAGTCTCCTACCTCATGTTAAAATGGTGTACAATGCCATTGTATCTGATACCCGGCCGTCCAGTGCGAAATTTGTTGACATCCCAAAACAGCAAATGACGTCACATTTTAAATGTAAGGGTCTGTATAGGGACAATTGCGTACGGGGAATTTTGATTTATTCATGATTCCCCATAATATTCAATCAAAGTGGCATTGAGTTTGACCATTTTGACTGAAACGATAATTCTTGTGTGGAACTTACTGAGTCATTTATTGTTGACTCCAATGACGTCATGTTTCAAATTCGCTTTGAAAGGGTGTCACATAAAAGGACATTAATTTGATACCATTTTAACGTCAGGTTTAGAGACATGAATATTCATGTCAACATTCGAAAAGGCTCTAACTAGTGGGAAATGAGTGCAACACGAAACTGAATTTGACCTTCGAGCCCACATTTAAGCTAGCTTTGCTCACACTGGTGTACCGCAGTGCAGATGTTTAACAAATCTCCTCTGTTACTGTTAGTGTGGTCAGGATCATAGTTTCACTCACCTTGAAAAGAAACGTTCTTGAGATAATCCAGCAGTTTTTCACCGTTGATCCGTTGGAGTTCTGGGCAGAGACCCCATGTCCCGTTGCACACATCCAGCTGTATCATGTGAAGGGCGTGAGCGAAAGAGTAGACGGCGTCTGTCACGAACGATATCTTGCCTTCTTGTTCGTACTTTGCTGCGGAAATACTTTCCTTTCCTGGTGACATACAGGTACAGTTAAAGATGAGTTATAAAGCCTCGATGATGTTGGGCAGAATCCTTCTACTGTCAAGCCTAATCTAGCTGGATCAAGATATGGCACCAGTGCATCATTACCATGTCACCTTGGAATGTCTACATTGACCTTAAACATACGATGGTATTTCATGGCAGGCAGGATACTAGATTGTTCTTAGTTATACAATTCGTCCAATATAAAGTTTCAAATAGAAATCAAGAACAGACCTCATGCACGTGACGTCACTTGTGTAGGAAGCCCTAGCGTAGAGGTCAAAAGGAGCTTGGTCATTGACCCATCCTGTTCGCCGTGCGTACAAATCTGCGCGTTTCTGTTATTTCGTCATCAGTTTAAGTCTAAGATGGCGGCTGTATGACGTTAATGCATGAGGTCTTTTGTAAAGGTAACAAGTGAATAACATTAGAGGTGGTCGTCTTTACATAATATCAAATTTTGATAAAAATCACGCTTGGCCATCTGCGTACAAAGTAGGATGATACGTTTTCTCAAAAAGCTGGGTGTATACACATAGCCACCGAAACTATAGTGTGGTCCATAATCAAACCAGGAAAGTTGAAGGCTGTTTTGTGGTGCGCCCATTTTCATTGAGTTTAGATCAAATACAGATGTAAACTCACATTAGTGAAAGAAATGTGCTCAATTATCCGCAATTCGAATGAAAGTAATTACCAGATCAATTTAGTACCATCATTTGCAATGAACTTGCAAAGACTAATTTTGAAAGTTCAAAAAAGAAAATAATAATAATAATAAAAAGAAAAGAAACAACAGTAGTCTTTATGATATGTCTTAACAATTTCATTCAAACATCGTTACCCGATACCGTATTATTATCTATCCGATATGGCATGAACGTATTGGCAACAAGTATAATTATGCCAAAGCAACTTTGCGCTGTAAAATCTAAAGGCTAGCCCTGCGTGACAACGGAACCAAGGCAACAGACTCAAGAACTGCGGTTCCACGTGTCCTCTTCCAAACAGAACCAGAGTATTGTGGTTTCTCTTTGAGAACAAGCCTCACTCACCAACGGTTCTTTTCAGAATTGTCCCTGCAACAAATGTTAATTTAGGTCCGATTCGTAAGCTGCCAATCTCGACCTAACTTTTCAGCATATCAGCAACATAGTAAAGGACTGTATTTATTTGCAGTTTTATTTGAACAGAGTTGCAAATAAATTAAAAAAAATAAATAAAAAGGGGGCAACCCTAAAGGGCCATGTAAACTATAAGGAACACAAGTAAAGGCATTCATGTAATTTACCCCCAAACTAACATTAGTCCCATTTTCAGAGGGTGATATTCTCTTTTTGTTATGGGATAGACGAATCATTCAACATAATCAGGCCCAAATTGATTTTTTTAAATGCATTACATCTGGTGAACTTTTTTCTTCTTCATTTGTTGTTGTGTTTTATTTTCAATGCATATAGCCTCCATCCTTAAAAGGAAATACCGCTCTTTGAGGACCTTGCTTTCCAAAGACAGTTCCATGTATCAAACCAGACCTAAAAGAACATAAAGCCGTTAATCCAACATGTTATGCACCGATGTTTGCTCACAGCGTACCGCTTGGCGACGGTTGTGCCGCATCATAAAAAAAAGGGTCACCGCTCTGTTTTAGGTATACATTAATTCTCATCTTGCGTGTTACATTAGGAATTGTACCATTTCTGTCTCGCTGAAACTCACACACTATCACTTTAATAATGGTTAATGTGTTTTCGTATTATCCAGGCGTGCCCATATTGACTGTACTTTCCAGCCACACATTGCGTGCAGCCCTGCATGATAAATTATAACCATTCTTAAAAATACTCTCTATAATGACTTTCTTAGATAAATAGGCATCAAACATTGCGCCGTCTGCGCTATTAGGAAAAATAATAAACACCATAATGAATGCATTATTTTTTCACAGAAGAGTGATTGTGCAGTTAGGCGCTAACTGATTCGTCAATTTCGGTTACGACAATGGTTCTGGGGTCTGATTTGGCTGGCGAAGTTGAATTGCTTATTTTCACAGAACTGAATGATTACACAGACGGCAGTTTACAGCGCTGCTTGAAATTGACGGTACACCATTGACTTTTATTGCAGTAAATTTACTTAACTATTTCAATGAAGGCAGAACACACCATACATCATCTATAATTGCAAGATGACATTCCTTTTTGTCAGTTAGTTTTTATAGAGACAGACAAAAAGAAACACACACACACACACCATACTGCGGGTAAGGTCATTATATCGGGTCGTCATGTCTTACAATTGTATTTCGAAAACCATTTAATTCAAATGATTTTGATAAGACAGTGTTTTGCCCTGGACGTCCAAATTAAACATTCGACACTGATGCAGTTTGCTAAATTCCACAGACTGTAGCTGTTTTTTTTAAACCTGTAATCTTTTTTTCTTTTCTTGTTTCTACATGGAAAATCTGGCCCTAAATCTAACCCCAACCTTGTACCTAAATGTATCCCAAAACATAAACGTTACCATGATTTTGTACCAAAATGTAGCTCGAACCTTTATAATCGGGCTGCATTTAGGAACGAGGTTGGTGGAAACATCCAGGAACGGGCCAGTACACTTAATAACAGAGTTGCGACTACATTTGGGTTGCTGGCCACACTTAGTGGCCGCACACACGGCTAACTGTGGCGCTTTTATGGTGTTTTTAGTTTTCTGTCAGAAATAACTCGGCAGTGGTAACACAAAGACGTGAACGCAGCGTGTAATGGCACCGGACTCCAGTTCGGGTGGTCAAGTTCTCGGGGTGGGGGTTCGAATCGGGTACTTTCGAGGGTAGAGGTTGTGTTTGAAATAGCCTCATGAGCGCCACGGCAGCTCGGGGCTGTATACTCCCCAGGGAGCTGAGAAAGATTACCGGATTGTTATTCGCCCAATGACCAGGGCTCTAATGTAAAGCGCATTGAGACGATATTGTGAAACGCGCTATATAAGATCTATAGCAATTATTATTATTATTAAATTTTTTATTGTCAATAGATCTATACCAAGTTTATGAACAAATACTCCCATAGGCTTGCTCTATGGTCAAAGGCATTCGAAAACTCCGTTCGATTAGCTCATATTTCCCTTGTCATTAAAACCATTATTTAACATGTTTTTTTTTTCACTAAGACCCATACCACACCATGCACCACACAGCAGTAAAATTGTATCGTCAGTAGAGACCTTAAGCAAACAGCGTAGCCAATGTGGTATCTAGTTATCAATGTTAAGGTATCTAGTAAAGACCCGAGATGTAGACCTAGGCATATCAGTCATATACACGCATTACCGCGCACAGGGTCCAATTTAACATAGCAGTTAAACCCAAGAATTTTCCAGACACAGGTCATTTCCCTTTGATCGGCGCCTCTGAACGTGGCTCTAGATAACACGCTCATTATAAATTCTCTGCATTTATTATTATGTGATTACCAGCCAAAATACTCAGCAATGTGAATAATTTCGTATAAGTAAACGACATTTCCGGCATCGCATCTCTATTAAAAAAAAGTAGGCCCTAGAGGAATGCCAAGGGTGGTAATAAGCATGTTTGCCTATGGTATATACGACAGTTTGCCTTCACGTCTTGATAATGCACGGAGTAGAGACGAAGTATATGCAGTACTAAAGCAACAGCCATACCACAAGAGAGCCATAGTCACATCGCAGTAAACCAAAGCACTCCATCCAGACACGACGTGTTTTTATTGATTTTGTTTAATCTCTTTTATTCTGACGACAAGTTGCAGTCTGAAACCCTCAGGGCCTTTTCGAAATTCCGGTTTCGGCATCGGCTCCGGCTTACACTCCATATTGGGCAGTTTAGAAATAGTGTGCCTCAGGCGTTGGGCTGCAGAAAGGTGAACGCAGCATCGTTTATGACGGAGCCGAAATCGAAGTCAGGGTTTCGAAAAAAAAAATACATTGTACTACTCTCTCAGCAACACGTACCAGTGCAAAGTTTTGGTTGGTCTGGCTTCTCTACTTTGGTCTCATCAAAAACGCAACGGAATGTCCTCTCCCAGAACTCTTGGAACCAGACTTTGCTGGTGCCGTTCGAAGGTGTCAGAGAAGTAAAGTAGTGATCAAATCCTACAAAATGGAGTTCAAAGAAGAAAAACGAAATAAATAATCAATGTAACATCATTTCATTCCGTACATTGTAAATATCCTGAACAAAGAGGGTGACCGGAATCGTACAAAGGATATGCAGTTAAAATGATAAAATGTGCTTTTAGTTCTAAAAATAGCAATTACGCAATTTGGTTTCCTTTATCTCTTAAAGGTGAAAAACATCCAATATTGCATTCACGGTGACACCGTTTTGTCTGGGTGTCTTTCTAATCGTTGTGTTGTTCGAGACCTGTGGTCTATTTTTGTCACTGTTATTAAGTTTGCTGTGCTGCGCGTGCTGTCACATCTTCCAGCCCTCAAACACGTGCGTTGTCCTTATCATAGTGGTCTGCCTTTTATTCATAACGGTTTGTCTGGCTTTCTTTGTGTCATTTTTGTTTGACCATCACTTTGGGTATTTTATGTAAGGTCGATAATTATTTGAAAAAGAGAGAGAGGGAAAGGAAAAAAGCCTCGTAAAAGGCATCTATCTTTTTTTAAGTTTTCGCCAATCATACTTTCAAATGTACTTTTATAAAATTTCACTTACTATATTGTTGTAAGGCATCTTTTTCTGTTTATAAAAATGACAGGGAAATAGTGACAGAAATACACTATACAAATCGTGATCAGTACCGAGTTAACACACCGTCCCCTTGACGATTACCTTTGTCTGGTATTCGGGCTGGTAGTAGTGTGATAGCTCCCTCGGCCACAGTTTCTTGTCCCTCCACGGGGTTGGGCTTAGTCCCCCAGTCATCACTGCCTATCCATATAAAGTGATCGCTGCGATTCGCCCTCCTGACGGCCGCAAAGAGCGACCGCATGTCCGTCTCGGACGCAAAAGTCACCACGCCACGTGCGTGCTCAGTTTTCAAAAGGTAAACCACCAGCTTGTCGAAAAATTCCTTATTGGCGTCACGTGGGATGACCTCCAAGGGTGCTAAACATAATCCCGTATCTGTTGGAGAAAAATGTAGTTTGAGGTTTTCTTATCTTATGATAGCTTAATAATTGGTTTAGACATGACATGTACATCTGCATTCATCACAATTAATCTAATCCTAGCTGGGAAATATCGCATACTTACGGGGAAGACCGCTCTAGTTCTCGTCTTAGGAAAAAAATCAACTGCGTAAGTTTGAAATCTATTATGATATCGATGTCATTTTTGCACACTCTAAAGCTCAAAGTATCAGTGTAATCAGCTGAGGAGTTTAAATTCCGGGCCCATTAAGGCGTCTATCCAGGGCCGGATTCGTAACGAGCACCAAAGCATTAGGCCTTGGTTACAAATCAGCACTGCCTCGCCGGTTATCCCAGCGTATACCAGGCCCACATAATAATCATCTGAAGCTTCAGCCATCATTAACCGTGATTGTTCCTATGTCAGTCAGATGTAATTCGGGAGCACAGGAGACGATCAAGTTCCAACTTCAGGTTGCGGTGGCGTTTCTGTGTGTGTTTATGATGTGCGATTTGAATTCGATAAGTTCGTTGTATCCGTAGGACGTCACCGCTCAGTTTGTCATGAACAATACCGGGAAGGGGATATTTCAGTTTCGTATCAATCAGGCCAAATGGCACGGAGGATGTAATGAGTTACACCCGCTGCATGCGTGTATATTAACACCACTGAATAAACTATACCCCCAACCATTCAGGATCTGCAACAAGGTTGATCAGTTTGGCTCTGCGGTATAATTGATCTGTCGTATAGCTCTGTGGACTCCGGTTCGCATCCCGCCTTGGACCTAATCCCTCTCCATTGGTTGTTACCCTCTGCATTGCTTGTCACTTGTGATGATGATTCCTTTATTCAATTGGCCAATCATAAAATGCCTAAGATACTTCGGTGTGCAATTCAGACGAACAAGATTTCAATACCCTGCAGTTTGTTTGTTTGTTTGTTTGTTTGTTTGTTTTTGTTTTTGTTTTTGTTTTTGTTTTTGTTTTTTTGTTTTTTGTTTTTTTTGGGGGGACAATGAATGACATTTGTTACCGGTGATTAACTTTTTAAACAAACTCAGAAACTTGTTATCTTTATAGCGTCCATTGTTTAACATAGGCACTAGCAATATTGAATTTCTGTACTCTTTCATGCAGAGCAAACTCCACGCAGTTATACTCGATGTTTTGTTCACATTACTTGAAAAGACGCATCGCAGGACACATCCATCTCTGTCTATAACACACATGCCCTCAATACAAAGGTGACTAAACATCACAACATTTTGAACTTTGTTTTCAAGATGGTTATAGTATCACCTATATACACTGGGTATTATGGCTTTCACTTGATGAGGGTTGGACCATACAGTGTTTACACACGCAGCGAGTGTGCCACTCCATCATAAAACAAATGCATATAATCTCTATTTCTCCCATTCCGTAATTATGTTTAATGGAGAATGTAATTGGAGAAGTACCCAGTGAATTAATTCCATGTGCTCTCCCCCCAGTGGCCAATCATTAATGCACACTGAAGGACTTTGAGAAAGTCTTAATGCCTTCCGAGGCACAATGAATGAAGCTGGAGTGTTGTGTAAGTGGATATGGACATGAATGTATTCCAACCGAGAGAGATGGAGGGGACTTCAATTTTAACACGGCCAACTGAATTAGAATAAACACTGTCAGCTTCATCAAAGGCATTGGAGAGAAGGAAAAGTATAGGATAATCTTGTCAAGACATACCTCTTACTGGTATGTGAAGGATTGGTAACGCTGATAGTTTGTGGGATTCGGTGTATACATGAAAAACAATCCGTCGTCCGAGTACGGGGAACATAGTGAAAAACTGAGCCCAATTTTCAGCATGTAAACACACATTTCGATTGTTACAACCGAAGTTAAAATTGGGGTCTTCAAACTAAATTTTCTCGACTTTGACAGTATTTCAGACAAATATTTCTATGGAAGATTGGCACTTATTGTATGGACTTCATAATCAGTCAGCTTTCAGACTGATACTAATAGAATGAATACCATTTTTTTAAGGAATACCAATCCTGTGTACTCTATCTTTAATTAAGATACATCATGGATAAAAATGTGAAAACTGGTGCTTTCAGAATTCTTACTCTTTTTGTCTTTGCAAGGGCAGCAAACTCGACAATGGTTGATATGATTACACTCTTTAAATAAAGAATTGTGCATCTGTATAGTGGGTCACGCTACTGCTTCTAATGTGTTTTGGGGGTACTTAGGTGGAGTGTGTGTGTACTTGTAGTGACATTCAAACCGAGGACTTATAACAAAAGGGACAATAGGTCCACGAGTGCTATCGCAAAGGAAAACAATGGGGTCCACATTTGTCAGAGTTGAACAAAGGAGGGTCCACGATTGGAGGTCATTACACACTTGTGTGTGTGCGTTGATGGTTGTAGGAAACGGTATTGTCCACTGGTTGCTGTGCGTACCGTGCTCGAATTCGCTCCCTTGTGGAGTCCTATAACAAAAGGGAAGCGCAAGAACAATTGGTCTCCACTGGGGAATTCTAAAGAGAGGGATGCTCCACAAGGACATTTGTGAACAAAGTCTATGAGAAATTATTGAGTACAGGGACAAAGGAAAGAACAATAGAGGTCTCCACAAGGATGCAAAAATGAGAATGTATGTACTAGTGCATGTGTGGAGAGGGACCAACAATTGCTTCTGGTCAGCTTGTCCCTTTGACTCGAGACAACACGTTCTTTCTCTTTTGCATTGGTGTTGTGATATTGTAGCAAGCATTACCCCCTACTTGTATGTTTACTCTCTTGAATAAAGATAAGGTATTTGTGCATTGGTGGTGTAGATGGAGGCAGTTGGAAGCCAACATTGAACATCAGCAGACACACGTAGAAATAACTGTAAGCCAGATTTGAAAAAAAAGAAGAAGAAAGTGTACTGGCCCCGTCCTTTCACCTTCGTGACACGTCTGTAAAAGACAGCCAATGCGGTATGGCACTTCCATCAATCTTGCTTGGAAAATTTCAAAGTCAGCAAACGTTATCGCTCTCATAATTCTTTTTTTTTCACAGAACAAAACAAGAAACGAAAGAAGAAGAACGTTCGATAAGGTCAACTCCACCGGTACAGTGAGCTTTAAATAAATGACTTGGTATGCGCGCACTCTCCACAAAAATGGCTCCAATTTAATGCTTGAATTAATACAGACGCCCCAATATTTGTTTCATTATTGAAAAGCTTTAAAACACGTCATAATACGGCAATAAGTTATCGATGACGTTCAGTGCATTTTCCAGCCTCGCTTCACTGCCGAGATCAATCAACTGTCAATAGAAGCAATTATAACTAGCCTTTAGAGTGTTCATATTTCACACCCTAAGAGCCGCAAAGAGCTCAGAAAAACACTCTCTGTGTTTAACGCTCTTCAAAGTCAAAAGCCTTTGGCACTTAGCAGGGTTGATACTAAGTATGTATTTACAAGTTGTATTTACACTTGCTCTGTACACTCTGGACAATGTTTACCGACACCGGAGCTACCCATGTGGAAGACTCACGGCAAAAAGGCTCTTTTGGGAGACTGCGATGCGCTTTAAATAGATCAATCAAACTCAAATCCTCTAGGAGTTTTGTTTTTGGTTAATATGACGATAACACCTTGATATCATAATGGATTGGCTATCATGGTAATAGCTTACACAAAGCGACACAAACTCTTTGGCATGAGTGCCGAAACGGAAATAGGATTTAACTCACACACAAAATTGTACCGCACACAAGGTTTCGTTGAAAAGAAATGTCATGAGAATCAATATCATAAAGATGAAACATAAATAAATAGATAATACAACGATAAGAGCCCTCGTTTATTGTTTGTTTTTTATCCAACATGACTTGACAGTTATTATTGCGGCGGCTCCTTGATAATTAATTTAAGATAGGCTTTCCTGTATTGCCCATACCCGGAGCTATCAATTTGTTTGTGAAAGTGTTCGTAATCTGTATGACTTTAACCCCTGATGCATTGCCCCCAAATAAACTGTATGTTTGTAAAGTTCAAGGGAATTTATTGATGTGTGTATTATATTTATTCAGGGATCCCATTTGACGCTCTGACAACAAACACAAAATGGAAAATACTAGAACAACATGCATGGTCTCGATTTTAGAACACGAACAAAAACAGACAACAACAGAGAGAAACCAGGCTAGAAAAACAAACCGGCGGATCTTGTAAGATTCCTGAAGGCGCTGATCCCGTTTTCTCCATAATTTCCCGCAGAGGCCACCGTCGATACATACTTCCACCCGAGGGCCGTGACGATGTCGAGCATGGCCTGGGCCTGGTAGGTGTCTGGTGGCACGACCCGCAGGAAGTAATCATAGCGTGATTTGTCGCTCAGTTCGGGGCTGGTGGAGGCGTAGCTCACCTGGGGAATCTGTAACAATTCCAAATGTGATAAAGAAGCACATAATATATTGACATTGTTGACTCCTCTGTAAAGATAAACCCATTTTTCACTGTCACAACTTTCAACTTTTGCAGTCTCGGGTCAGCCCTAAAAGCATCTAGAACACCCGTGGGGGCCCGCTCTCTCGGTTTGCATTTTTGGATCTCTTTTACAGATCCAACGGACCTGCTTTTCTCTACTTACGTGTGCTCGGTTGTTGCCTTGATCAATTCCAACACCCACACAACACCCTTGATCAACACCCACACATTAGTTGTCGACCCGGTAAATAGAGGACTTCTTTTTGTTCTCCCATTGTTTGCACATAATTTGCTCTAGCGGCGTTTCCCTAACAGGAGGTTTAAACACCCGAATCTCGTCAGCCACGAGATGATAAAATTCAGCAGGTACTGCCAAATATGGCCATAACTTTTTTTTCAATGGGCCAAAAAAAGCCAAGATTCCATGTAAACCTCACCCCTGGTATTCCCCACAAGCCTGTAAACTTTCATTGGCCAGACCCTAACCACTGCAGAGTAAGGAGTGTTGAAATACAACAGCCACCTGTGTCCGTGCAGTAATTGATTGACCATTGTGCTAAGGGTCATTGGCACAAGGCGGTATGCACTTTGTGAAAACAACTTGCGGCCGCACACTGATCGTAAATAACACAAGTCTAAGTCTTGACTGGCACTCCAATTCACCCACATGGTCATTTAGTGTAGCTTTGAGCTTGCATAGGGGGGTTATCGACCTAAAAGACAGGGTGTTGATAAAAAATCAGCTTATGGACACACAGCGTAAAATTTTCATTGCGGATGACCTGAGGGTTTTCAGTTCTCGTTTTCAACGGGTAGAGCACACCCCGCGCGCGCACACACTCTCACCCAATCTTACTGACCGGTTTATGTGTAATAATTTAAGGAAAGTGCACGAAAAAAAAAAAATCCACCAAAGATAAGTGGTGGTTTCCTTAAAACTAGAAACTGAATTATTGACATCAGAGCCTGGCATTATCTCACGTCCATCATCCATATACAACGATTGTTTGTACATTTTCTGCATTGGCCGTGGCATATGCGAACGTTTTAAAATTCTTTTTCGTTCTGAAGTATATAGCATCATCTGACAAAATTCGTTCAGAGAAAACATTCTTTCTTTCGGTGAAAATCAGGTCATGCAACCCCTAAACAAGTTAAAAGGACAAATATTTTAATGAAGGCTTAGGGAAAAATGAGTGCTTTTAAGAAAATTGAAGTATTTATATTCTCAATGCTTTAGAAGGACCCCATCCTAAAACTATATATAACAACTGCTATCAAAGTAGTGTCGTAATGCCTGAGTTCATTCACTTCTATATACCTTCGTTATCAAATATAATCAAATATATGTTTGAAATGATAAAACCTCGAGACCTTTTTGATTAAAATGCATCTTTTCGAATGACAGTTTCTCCAAGCTCACCATGTCAGCAGTCGATATCCCAAACAATGCGGCAGATGCATTTTGCCGATTGTCAATCAAAAACAAATATATATATATAAATCATATAAGACTAAAATAAAATCTAACACATTTTCCCCCCAACACGTTTAAAATTCCGTGCCTGTCATCGTGTTCGGTGAAGAGCAACTTCCAACGAAACATCTGCGTGAATGTGTCACGATCGCGCTGGACCCTCCCCCAGGCACAGCATGCAATACCTCCCAACAACGACATCCAAAGACTCATTGCTTGCAATGGTTAATAATTGATATTTGGAGCCCTTCGATTAGGGAATAAAGATGCGCCGTGAGGGATACAGTAATAACCCTTGATTCTATTGTGCTTGGAAGAAACTTGCATTTCGTGTGCAACAAAGTGATGTTACATATATGATATAAGTGTTTTGTGGGGGACGTCAAAGTGGGATTTATCCCTTCTGGGAACAAGTGTTGGTCTCAAAAAGAACCTGGGTTGAGAGTTAAGACGACTCTGAGTGTTTTGGACAGTGTACTCGGCTCTCATCCGTAAACCATTATTTTCTTACCACACCATGCAAAGTTTTAAATCTTATCGACTAAGAAATCACCAAATGTCTGTCTCTCTTTGAAGTGCATAGACCGTTCCGGCCTGTCAATCAAACTGTGCGCATTGACCAATTGGATCACGCCCTTTGGTCATGTGACCTCAGTCAAACTCCGTCACGTGTGCAGCGTAAACGTACACAAACTAATGTGTCTGGGCGGGGCTTGTTGCCAATCCGGAACGGTCTCTAGGAACTCCCGGGTCAAATTTGACCCGGGTTCCGGGTCCGAGGGGGCCTGATCCATTTCCGGGTCAGTTGGACCCGGAGTCCGTGTCAAAATGACCCGGAATACTAAGCACATGTCCAGATTTTAACTAGATTAAAAGGGTCACACTGGCACATGATTCCGCGTCAAAATGACCCAGAAATGGATTAGGCTCCCTGGGCTCCTGGTGTCTGGGTCAATTCTGACCCGGACGTTTTATCAAAATGACTTACTCTAATCAACTCCTCATGAAGTCAAAACAACAACTAAAAAAAGTCTGACATTTCCCCCACCTCAATGAACCGAATCGAAAATCTTCAAAATAGCGCAGACTGTATACGGTGGAAACAACACCAGCAAAAACCAAAAGCAGCCAGAACAAAACTAGAACAATACTAATGGCAAACAAATTTGTCGTAATCGAAAACCAAAAAATAAACAAAACAAGAATACAGCTATTCCCATGCCAATACACAGTTATCATCAGTCCGTGTGTAAACACAATGTTATGTAATCCAAAACAGATTTTGTCAACAATTCTCAAAACTTTCCCCATTTCCTATTGATACCTAGCTAAATAACATGAACAAATAATGCCATATGACCCTAGGTTCAGTCTTTGCCTAAAACAAATAAAATCAATAGGCAAAGGCAGAGATTAGTTACGAACAGTTTAGGAAGCTTTTCAGCAAACGTACCAAGAGCCATCTCGGAACTGAGGGAAGCTTACTTGAAAGCCAGGTTATTTTACCATCCATGTAGATTTGAAAGGCTTATTTGTGTTTATCTAGGTTAGCTATAAATTCCCGAATGGTTCAGCTCTATACACATTGAATCGTACCTATTGTAAGAGCAATTTATTTTAATGGGGGGGCCCATCTTCTTCTTCTTCTCAAGAACCTCCTTCTTTCTGTAGCGAGAAAGCTTTACCACTCAGCGCCCGGCAATGTGCATTGAAATAATCCGTTTACATCTCCATTCTATAGCCCCCATTTGTCACCTTTGATGAAGAATAACTACAAATTGGAAGTTGATTGATGCCATATAGAAAGCTCTTTGTGGAACCTAGACTTGGTAATGTCTCCCAGGAATCTCATGATTTTTATTTGGATTTCGTGACATTTGTACTGAAAGCCCTCGGGGTGACAAATAATCAGATGCACGCTTGATGTTTACCCAGTCTTAATTATAGCGACCGTCTCGTTAAAAATGCACGTGATTTTACGCGAGACCCCTGGCCCCCTAGGGTTCAATTTCGTGGAGCAGCTGATCAGAGAGAGAGAGAGAAAAAAAAACATTACTCTGTAATTTTGTCTGCTTAGCAAATTCAAAAACCTGTAGGGAACCCGTCGAACTTCAATGTACATTGCTCGGCATCCTCTTAGCTGGTAACCTGTTTTTCTGTTTGTAAGCAATTTGTTTCAATCTGCGCAATAAAACCGGCCTTATAGTTTGACTATAAAGCGTCAGAAACAGTTGAATTGAAAAGTTAAATCTTTTAAGAGTTAGGATTTTGTTTTTTAAGCCAACGTAAATCACTGCCCGGGGCAATGGGGATGAGATATTAGTTTTGGTGATGAGATGGTAAACATGATGACTGTTAACTCTTGGGAATTTTTTTGACAAAAAGTCTTACCATCTGTCTGAAAAAGGAGCTCACACCAAAGATTATTATTTTGTTAGATCTCCGGAAGCAATCAATCTCAAATAAAAACAAAAATAAAAAGTAATACTAACAAGCAATAATTCGTTTGGGTGAAAAAAAAGATGTTCCAGAGTGTGTGTTTCTACATTTGTGATTTGAACTCACACCCTATCAAAGGCACACCACAGCTGACTGGAATGGGCACAACGAATGACAGGAGTTGCATGTAAACCATTATATCATTTTAAACTGTGCGCTGAATCGAACTCCAATTCGGCACACCCTCTCAAAGTATATGGCACTACACAATTTTCCAACTTTTTCGTGTGTTGAATAGACCGTCATTTTGCACGGGCATCTTCGTCACTTCCCGTGCAAATTATAAACATAATAACGAATACAAATGCTCGTTTTAATTGAAAGGGATAAAACATTTCGTTTCCCTGTCTGTATCGGTTCAGTTGCGAAGTCCTTAACGGAAATCAAGCATAACTGACAACATATTCGTCTACGCATGCTCTGCAGTGTTCGTGAATGCGCAAGAGTTGAAAGACGTCATAAGGGGCAGACAAAACATCAGTGTTAATCTCATTAAAAATATACAAAAACTGCCGCTCTATCAATACTTACACAGCTAATGGAGACTTTAAGAATAAGTTTTGCATCCATTGTTACAAATCAGCTTAGAAGCTGACATCAAACACAGTATATCCCATTAGGACATAAGTCTATGTACGCAAACGCCGTTACGATGCTTGCATCATTTCCAAAACTGCAGATGTATTTACCAAATTGCGTAAAGGGCTGTGAAGGTTTGGATAATATTCAAGGTGTTAAGATTGACTAGCTTTATTGGATTGATTTGGTTGTGTAAAGTTGTCTTGTTGACACGCTAGCAGTAGTGCCTAAATGAGATTACGCGGGAAAGCTGTAAATTCAATATGTCGTTCACACGCATCATTTGAGTCACGTGACACCATTGTGTACACTTGGCAAATAGACCCAGGGCTTTGTTCGCTTGATTAAAAAAAAATAATAATAAAAAAAAAAAAAAAATCATGCCAAAGAATATATACAATTTTTTATTATTTGGGTGCAAATCATCGACTTGGCAGAGTACGATATCTAAGTCATTATCGCCAGCCCAAATCAGGAAACAGATTTGTTTAAATGATAAGACACACCATTAATGTTTGCAAGGCATTTCCATGTTCATAACTAATAAATCAAAATACAACTTAAAGGCGTGATACATCAATCTGTACTTGGAAGTCAAAATAGTGTAGCCTTCAATAAACAGACACACTTGCCGGTTCCTAAACATAAATTATAGCCTCCGACCCAATTGTAGCCCGGCCCGAAATGTAGCCTCAAACCCTGCGCATATAAATAAATAGCCGGACCATATATCGGGCTAAATTTTGGGTACAAGGTTGGGACTACATTTAGGTCCGGCTACACTGAAGTATCGGGCTACGGTAAGGGAACCACACAGGCCAGGTTACTGTAAGAACAAATTCTTTAAGTTCGAAAGGACATCAACTGACGATTGATGTTTTGTCATGCTTATGTTTTGTCATGGATTTAGCCAATCGAAACAACCAATCGTGTCTGTTCTACGGTCTTGCACATAACAGTATTTCAGGTGGGAATATTTCTCAGGACAATTGGTGTATTTGGGGCTTATGAACTTAGCTAATAGAAGAGACTTTTTAAACATGTCTTTTATTGCCAAATTGCTTGTCATCCCAATTATGGTTTTATGCGTAGTTTTTTAAATACATGTACTTTGGTTGTGAATCCGAGACACCCGGATGTTCTTACTTTTCATCATGCTAAGCCTCGTACAGACAAGTTTAAGTTTTGTGGTTCCGTTCGTTTTCCAAAATTGTTTTCCAATCTTAGGGTAGATATAAGGAACAATCTCATCACCGAGTCTTTTAATGTTTTTAAGTCTAGTTTGAGAGACCATTTTAACAGCATCTAATCTTGTTTTCCCTCCTGTGCCTTTTTTGTTTATTTGTGGTCTTCATCAGCCCCTTGGGTGTTTTAAAGTTTTTCCTATTTATTCATTGCTGGGGTTTTGTGGCTTCCCTTTTTCTTTTTTTTTCTTTTTTTTTCTTCTAATGTTTATATTTTACTGATTGTATATTTCGTTACCTTTACGGATTTTAGGTCGGACACATCTATGATGACAGTTGTTTTTAACTTTTGTCTTGACCTGGGCATTTTAAATTGTAAACTCTATAAATATGTGTCCAAAGATTTAAAATAAAAATATAATAACTGGTATGAAGTTCGTAAAATAAAGCTTTGAAAACGATACGACATTTTGAATTCTTGCAGCGATCTGATGTTGGATTTAAGGGTTTGTATGGTGGAGATATATTTCAATATAATTCTTTTGTATACATCATGGTCCTAATTTCCTATTGGTTGGTTCTAGACTCGTGTGTTCTAGTCGTCTACAATCTCCCGATGGTGACTATAAAGCGCACTATTAAACCATGATTGAATTCTGCACGCAAAATAATAAATATATATATAATTATATAAAACTAGTAGGGTTGATGGCCTTAGCTTTCGATCCAAACCGGACCTTCGTCAGAGGCAAAAACAAGCACAAACATAAAAACGGATCCATTTATAGAAAAACCTTGGGATTAAAATAGATGGAGAGTATCCACACGAGGCTTAGCATGATGAAAAGTAAGGACATCCGGGTGCCTCGGATTCACAACTAAAGTACATGTATTTAAAAAAAACCTACTCATAAAACCATAATTGGGATGACAAGCAATTTGGCAATAAAAGACATGTTTAAAAAGTCTCTTCTATTTATAATTATATAAATATATAAATATATAAATAAATATAATACAAGTAATGAAATGATCTGTTTTATAATCAAGAGCAAACAGTGATAGTTGGAGTCTTTCTAAAATTGGAAACAAATCCCAAAATGTAGATGCGCCCCTTATTGTCATGTATTGTCATACAAACACGTATGGATACCGTTAATATGTTTTTTTTTTAATTTGTTATGCATATATTTAATCAACTTTATCATTTTGGAATCAAACCCAGAAATTTATCTAGTTCCTCATTCTCATACAAACACATACGGATACCACCGTATAATTCTTTGAACATGTTATGCATTGATTGAATAAAATTTATGTTGTAATATTTAGATGTTGTGTGTTCGTTCTACAGGCTTACTATTGTATTCACGTCAACTGAAACTGCAGCAATGATAAAAGTTGTAAGATTGCACTAAACCAGAGTCTACTAGAAACGGTGGAAATTGCGCGAGGGAAAAAAAATCCTCGCACGTGTTTTGACCGACGAAAGCAATTTTACAGCGAATTTAACAACAATTTAATCTATTAGTGGTTGATGCAAACTAGCTAATTACATTATTGGCGCCGGATACTTCATGGAGAGGAACACTTCATAATAGAGTATAAACCAAGGAATGGACTGCATTGATTCGCGATTTATGACAGTGTTATTCAAACAATCTCAAGCAGATAGTGTCGCAGTGACCTTCTCTAGTTTTACTGACATGTACCTATTTCACTCAACAAATCACAGGGCCATACGGCTTGAATGTCGACTTACGTTGACATTGATTCTTGTTTAGCCACAAGCAATGTAAACGACAACCGGTAAATTTTGTTTTCCTGTTTCCTTTTTTTTTTCTTCTTCCACAAATTGCAAAAGTTGCTTTTATCCAAGGGAAAATACACAACAAGTTGACATCTAATTCATGTACTCTTAATTGAGAAAACGTATAATAAAGAAGGGGAAAACAAACAAATAAACAAACAATCAAACACAACAACACGCAGGCATTTTGAGTAAACAACACTTTTTTTGTGCAAACAATGTCCAGTACATTTATTGACTTTTGTTTAGTACGCTTTCGTGGAAGTGTTTCGCACCACAATGTTCGACATGGACCATCGTGTTCGACACCACAGCGGACTTTTACGCCAAACCCATTATGTCCACCAGGCCGTTGTAAGATAAAAAAAAAGCCAAAAAATAAAAAAATAAAATAAAAAAAATAACACAATGCAACTAGATTGCCTGATTGCCAAACAACAAACGGATGTATTTCACAGCGGACGGCAAAATGTCTCAGCAAGACAAGAATCAGTTAAAAAATTTGACAATTTTCCGTGAGCATAAACTATGCTTTATGTCATTTTTGACATTCCTTTTGAGAAACTGTACCTGCAACGTCCTAAAGCTCTTCCATGATAACGTTCCTGTACTACAAAATACATTTAAATCAATCTAAAAAAATATATTTTCATTAATATAATATACTCTCAACGTGATTGTTATCCGATACATACAAATCACAACGTAAGTTGAAACCTACTTGATAAAACACTGTACGTAAACACTAAACAGCCGTCCTTCCTGCAAACAATTATTAGTAACCGCAATTTCAACAATTTAACGTACACAATGTATGTCAAATACAACACAGGCCGACAATGTTTGTTCGCGTACCTTTGTAAAGAAAACATCCAACGGCTCGTTGCTTAATTTGCTTTCCACAACAGTCATTTGCATTTATAACACCATTCCAACAATACGCTATGAAGTTAATTCTCTGTTTTACGCGATTTAATACTCTTGACATTTTTCTGGAACACTTTGTGAAAATTAGCGTGTCTGCATCGTATGGTTATCTGATTTAACCTCTCGGTGTGTGTATAAAAAAAATGTGTTTATGGTAACCCTGGGTATTTAATATAATTATATTTCCTTCATTTATCAGCGTGGTAAGTAATAGATAAAATTGCCCGCGGAAATCACATCGCCTGGTGATGTAATGTGTCGCAATTATTTGTTCATGAAAGCGAGGGGGACCGACATAGCCGAGCCGAAACTTGCGCTTGGTTGGGTTCCAGATACACTCGTGACTTAGATTGGTCTGGAGTATGTTATTGAGGGATGCCGCCATCTTAAACATGCAGTAGTTCTCTAGCTGGAACAGCCCGAAGGAGTTTAAACCAATTAAGTGTGCAACCTAAAGGGGCATGCACGAAAGGGGGGGGGGGGTGGAGGAAGAAAAAATATGATTTAATCTCATCAGTAATACGTGGTGTCTCCGAGAGCCGATTTTAGACCGCATAAAAAAGTTCGTTGAATGGTCTGCCTCGATGTAAAATACAGTTGAAACATTAGCGGTTACTGTTATAACGTTGGATGTTAATCCAGTTCCCGGTTCTATTTATATAAAGGTGACTGGCAGACGCTCGGCGCCATGTCGCGTCAATACCAAAATATCCCAAAGAGAAAATATGGAATAATACAACGAAAATACGATGATGCCCAAATACACAAATCGGGGTTCACTCGAACCATCCGTGCTCTGATGTATTTCAGTTGCAGATGCCCGAAGGAACCCAACGCCCTCCTGCGTTTTCCTCTGGTTTTTCATTTGGTTTCCCTCTGCTGCAGTGGTCGAAAATGAAATTTCTGAAAACAGGATCCCCACGATCCCATTAATAATGAACATGGTATTTGCATAATGGATTTTTCCTCCATCGCTATTACTTACTCATCTCCCCCCCCCCCCCTCCCCAAACAATAAGACAATTATGGAGATGAAGACCATAACGACATTGTTTACAGTAAACATTTTCGGGGTAACTGGTGATTGTACCAACTAATAACACGAAATGAAACGCTTGGGGTGAAGCAGTTTAAGACCAGCGGCCCATTCAACGACGCAAAAGGTCGCATGTTCCATTCTCACTCATTGTGACCGTTTCTTACATCACTCGAAAATCGCACAGTATACGGTGCTTCGTGATCATCATGCAAGATAACAAAAAATATATATATTGATAACCGAGAACGAATGCCGTGAATAACATTTGTAATGAACTGATGACAAGATTGTAGTCATTGATGCCACACAAACAGACACGAAATACTTGAAATCTTGAAGGGTTTTCATACCTGAACTAATTGAAACCTATATGCCAAATATGGAACTCCTTAGCTCTCCGGGAGCTCTCCATGTTTCGTCGAGAAGTGCCGAATTCGTTAGTCAGGAACAGGTGGTGACGTGTCCTTGTAACGTGAAATGGAATTACAAAAAAAAAAAAAAAAAAAAAAAAATGCGATCACAATATTTTAGAAAGGCCGAGGTTTCACTAGAAAGTATGGTGTTTCATGACTTGGCTTGCTTTCATCTTTGCCTATAATATTGAAAACTATAATGCAAGCTTCGCTTGCTTGTTTGTTTCCATTTTGGTATGCTGTACTTGTTAAAATATTCTGGCAAAGTGACTTTTTGAGAGACAAAAATAAGGTAAAACTAACGATTTCGCAAATTCTGAAAACATGCTTTAAGGCATGTTCTAAAAATAGCCTAAGGGTGGCATTTAAAAGATTTTAAAAAAAATCTAAAAGATTTTAAAAAAATCTGAAGTAAGGGCAAGGATGATACTTTGTAACGATATAATTGGTTTTGTGACATAATTTTGCATTTTGGCTTGATGGCGTTTTAAAAAGAAGCTAAAAAACAGTTTTTCAGACCCCAAAATTGGCCCAAAATGGCCAAAACACAAAATAGCCCATTACCATGGCAAATATTTTTGTTGTTAATTGCTCACGCAGTCCTTTCATTCAAAAAGAGAGAGAAAAAAAATGGCCGGGACAAAATTTATGAAGTATTTACGCGGAGCCACTCTTAAAGCGCTTACTTATTTTTATTATTTTTATTATTATTATTATTATTTTTTTGCTTATAGGCAGGAAATAATCTTCTTTGTATCAGGTAACTTTTCGTCGTCAGTAAATAAAGTTGAATCGTGGTTCCTCTATTTCAGCCCACATCACATGCAATAGTGTGAATGAAAATAAATCCTAGATGTCACAGCATAACAGTGATGAATGTTGTTTTAATCAAGGTCATTAGTGCTGTACAATCCAGTTTACTAAAAAAAGTCAAACTGCTTAAAAATTGCGCCCTCTTGACAATCAGATCTTGGGCATGGATGAACGAAGCAATACCACAAAACACATGCCCTAATGTCTTGTGCCAAGACTAATTACAGGAAACATGAAAACCCTTCGCCCAGAAACGTCACGGGGCTGTTTTGTGATTATCTGTACAACATTATGTGGGGTGCAGACTGTCAAAAAGAGTGATGTTTTATGAGGCCTCAAACATTTTGTGGAAACTTTAAAAACAAAGAAAAATGCCGGTCACAGGACCACGGTGTTATAATGAGATACAATTTTGCCAAACCTTAAGCTTCTGGTTTGTCAAACAAACTATATCTTAGAATATCCATCCCCGTATGCACTAGTCTTGCAGAAATGTTCCCTCTCGCAAGTTTAATCAACAAATCCCTAATTCGACTGGAAATGTTGAGAGAGTTCATCTATACATCATCAGCGCTTACACATCAGGCCGTCTTGCCTGCACTTGGTTGCCGGGAGCGGGAGGCAGTCTCGTGTGTCGTTGCTCTCATTTCACGGACCTAATTTTCATCATCCCGTACACTTGATTTGCTTTAGGCTTGCATATTACCCCAAGTCAGGAGTTTGGGTTTCAAACATAGCCCGTGCCGGCAATTGCTCAGTTTTTTTTCTCTCTCTCTCTTTCCTTGTTGCCAAACGATGCACTCTGCTCCGGTCTTTCACGAGGTATATGGGTTCTAGCCAAGGCCCCGGCTATTATTGATTCTCCCCTCTTGGTGAAATTTGAATTGTCGTTTTCCTGTTTTGGAGACTGACTATGATGGGCAAGCAATAATATCTGGTTGTGATACTGATTGTTCTGGGATTCAATTTTTGGCTTCCGCTATCACGTGTTGACGCTGTATTTTGAGTGTCCACCGATGAACTGCAACACTGGAAATCCACCACCAAGGATCACAACGCGTTTACGAGTCATTTACTAAGCAAAACTTAGCGGGAAACCTGTCACAAGCATTTACATTGCCACTGCCCTCACGCTGATGACCTGCTTTTGCTTAGCACGATTTCGAAATGTACTTGCTTGTTTGCTACATCTAGTATAGCTTGATGAGGCCGGTTCCCATTTGGTTGCGAGTAGAATGGAACGACTTTAATTCCTTTCAATCTACACTTACCAGAAATCCAGGGTTCCAATTGTTTTAAACAGCGTGGTGCCTCTTCACTTTGTTTCACTCCATCTTCGTGAAAATGAGTCATAAGTGATTTTCAGACGGCATCATGCAGATTGATACAAAAGGCGAGTGTGTTCTGCTTGGGTAATTACCCACACTATGTATCTGAGAAATACAACCTCGAGGCTTACTTGGATAAAAGATAAAGATCTCGTTTCAATCTTTCCTGCGGATTCATTCAAGCCTGCATGTTTCTACCTCTTGCTTATATTGTACGACATAATATGCAACATCTGTACATCCTGTCAAGGTCGGGTTGACTCATTTATTCACTTTAGATATCTCGGATTTTGGAAAATATGTTTCCAAGGTTATAATGTCGATAAATAATTAACGAGTGCTTTGACGCTTTGTATCTTGGCGAAAACGACAGCCTTAAGTGGTTTTAGTCTGCATACCGAAAAACCTTCCTGATTGCTTTAAATCAATATGTTATAGATATGTCCCGTCCTTCTTCGTTTAGTTGACTTGGAAGGACTTGTCGAACAAACGCCAGTCCCGCGCGACGATAAATTTGTAATAGACACACACGGGAGCCAACAACGCTGAATGCAAGAATAATAATATGATTCCTAGAATTGTGCATTTCAATTATTTGTATTGAGCCAGGCGGATTAAGATTGCGTCAATATTTTACTTTCCTCCGGATCGCATTGACGCTTCGGAATTAGGAAATGTAACACATATGCGTCCTGGATAGTGTGAACTTAGGATTGCTGTGCTGCCAGATTGAAATTGAAGGTGGTTTGTTTTACGTTTTTGGGGTGTCCTCATATTTCCAATTAGACTCGGGATACGATTCCGCTTTTATCGAAGTGGAGATCGTTTTGGACTATCCAATGAGGATTCAGGCTTGTGTTTACTAGCCAAGCACCTCGTTATTGTGATGGGGGAGACTTTTCGTGCAGGATTTTTTTTTTTCATTTATATTTTTGTTCGGGAGAGCGGGAGAGGTAGAGAGGGGTCTTGCCCTAACTTGTGCCGGTAGGTATGTGAGATTGATCGGGTATAATACTCTGCTGTATTATCAAGGATGCGGCCATTATAAATATTGACCCTAATTGTTTTTCTCGGATAAGTAAACAATGATTTGTTCTGAGGCGATGAACTACACCGTTCCTGTTATTTGTATTGAGGGGGCCCTCATTTTGAACTGTTTTCAATGCCTATTTTTATTTTTGTATTTTATTTTATTTTTTCGTGGGGGGTTATCGGGATAATTTTGTTATTATTAATCCTTTGATCATCTGCAATATTTTTTTTTAACAAACCAATTTTGTCACAAAATGATGAAATTAACTAAAAGGATTGTCTTAACGCTGAGGCGACTATCGTAAAATTAATTAACTTTACTCTGAAAAGTCACTCTGTGACAAATAGTTCTTGTCTACCATTCATCATTTGGAAACAACCAGTGCACAATGATGTCTTGCGTAGGGCCTACCTTTTAATTTGAAAGACAAGTTTAGCACAATGTGGAAGAGTTATAATTTAACAACATGATACATTACTGTTTTGGGGGTTGTTGTTGTGTTTGTTTGTGTGTTTGTTTGTTTGTTTGTTTGTTTGTTTGTTTGTTTGTTTGTTTGTTTGTTTGTTTGTTTGTTTGTTTGTTTGTTTGTTTGTTTGTTTGTTTGTTTGTTTGTTTGTTTGATTGTTTGTTTGTTATGCTGTTTGTTTGTTTGTTTGTTTGCTTGCTTGCTTGCTTGCTTGCTTGCTTGCTTGCTTGCTTGCTTGCTTGCTTGTGTATTTGTTTGCTTGTTTGTTTGGTGGGTTGTTGGTTTGTCGGGTTGTTTGTTTGTATTGTTTGTTTTTCCTTTTCCCAAAGAGTACATGTGTTTGCATATCCTCTGGCTTGCGACAACTTTACCATGTAACCTCCACTCTAAAAACTCATGGGTCAGAATTGACCAAGATTCCGGCTGCCGAGGGACCTGACCCGTTTTGGGGTCATTATGACCCGGAATCTGACGCAGAATCAGAATCAAAAGTTCCATTGTGTAATCACTTTCCGGGTCAGCCTGGCCCAGAAATGGGTCGGGCCTCCTGACCCGGGATTTCTTAGAGTGTACCTGTCCAAAACTGGACACCCTTGATATGGTACCTTGTGCAAGATCATTGTATACGTTCTTGAAATGCTTGGTTTCATTTCGAGTAGGTTCTTTCTCCCTAACTGCAATATTCATTTCAATTATCCAGTTAACGATCCATTGGGACAACAAACTGGGATGGGGAGACAGACATAAACAAAAACCAATATTCCTTTTCACATTTTCCCCCAAATTACTCTCGTTAAGTGTTAAACGGGCGCCTTGTTGTCATACGAATATTAGTCTGTCGCCAATCCTGCAAATCGATATACTCTGCATGAGAGTTCAGACTGGAAAAAAAAGTAAAAAAAAACAAACAAAAAAACCTGATTGCTAAGTCTAGATACGTGATGGATTTGAACTAAGGCACAAAGGACAAATGGTTTGACTTTCGTATTTGGATCAAAACCGTGTACAGTATTGGAAGTAGACCGATCCATTCAGCCCCCGCCCCTACACGTGTTGACCAATCACAGCCTTGGGTACGCCACCGAAAGTTCGACAAAAGTCCGACATGATAAAAATCTTATTGGAAAATGTAAACATGCGTGCGCGTACTTGTAGCGCGCGTTCGTGTCGTGCAGCGTGGCATTGAAGAGACGCACATTGTGCTGCCCACGTGTACAGTGGTGATTTAGCCAATGCTGGAATTGGTCAATATGTTTAGGGGCGGGTCTTAATGGATCGGTCTATTGACAAAACTGCTGCGGTTTTGAAAGAACTTCAGATAAGCTCCAACTGTAACGATGCAAAAGATTAAAATTACTAAAGCATAATGGGTAAGACTCTTGAGAGTCTTGCTATACTTGTGCGCTTACGCTCAATGAAGCAAGGTAAGGCAAAATATTAGCATAGCTGACATTGATATGTTCACTCTCTTATTACCAGCATCATGTCACTATTGGAAAGTGTCAGAAATACTATACTTAAACAATCCATTGTTACAGTTATATTTTATGTGGACGAATAGTACATGTAATTAGATATGAAGAACCAAAACAATATGTTATTGGAAATCGATACCACATTCAGTAAAAACAATGCACACGTGCACCTAGTAGCAACACGCCTAATTTTAATATTATAATTTTAATATTATTATTATTACTTTTTTTAATAACAAACTTCTGTTCAAGTCGAATGGAGGCTGTCATATTTATCTTTCTTCCACTGCCGTTAATGTCAACAATTTCGAGCACCATGACCTAATTATAGTGCATTGTTTTCCCTGCAACGGATAGCTTTCAATAACGACGTTCAATATGGTAACCTACACTTTTTAAAGCGTAGGTAATACAAATGCTTCAGAGGTTTTTATGTATTCATTTTTATATACTTTGTTTGACTATGTAACGAGTGCTCTAAGTCTAATACGCCCTCTATTGACGTCAGAGGAAGATAATGCCCGCTAATCAGTATCTTTAAACGTTGACATATTTGTGAACAACAAACATTTATAGTCCTAAAGACAATGTGATTCATAATGACTAAAGAGTCACACAGCCTGTCCGTTCTGAGGCACTTATGTGTGTGTAATATGTGAAGAAGAAAATATATATATATATAAAATCGTACATTTGTTGAAGATGGCAGCGTAAGATTTCTAGCAGTTCTAATACTAAGCTATGGAAATCTCAAAGCGTATGAAGCTGTATGACTTTAGAGGCTACAAAATGTCAAACTTCTCATGTTATAAATAACATATAATCTCGCCTGTTAGGAAAGGACCGGAATTCTAAATATCCTTTATAAACTAAATGACAAGGGCTGTCCTTGTTTTAAGTCAGCCTTGATTTAGGCCTAGGCACTATACCCGTGGTTAACATGTAGACACCATTTTAGGTGACCTCGATCCCTAACCATCCTAACAGCCAGTCCCTTCCCGCTAAGGACACACAACCTGGGTTGGATAAGTTCAAAGCCGGATCTCCAGATTAACCTTATCTACAGGGGAAGGAAAGTTCCTTCTCCCCTGAGTGTTTCATTACAATACATGTCTCAGTGCGCTTGAACCTCCGTTCACCTCCAAGCGTAAAGTATTCGATGTTAGCACAGCATTAAGTGTAGCTAGAAGGGTGGACAAGTTCATTGAAGTCTGACTTGCTTGACTTGGCGTCCAAGATTGTCCATTGACCCGGAAGAGGGTCATGATTATCTCTCACGTCAGCCATCAAGGTTGACTTCCCTGGATGTTGAGACTGCCAATCCTTGCCCTGTCCATCTCTTAGATACATTCCATCCATGAGATCGATCACCGACCTCTTCTTCTCCTTATCTCAAATCAACCTTCAACCCGGCCTCTGTCTTCTTCTACGCGTCCAGAGAATTTCATCCTCTTTTGTGCAGGCATGCTTCTCCTCAAACTCATTTCTGAGTTGGTTTGCTTGACGATCCGTGAATGTTTGCCTCTTTTCGTCTGCGAAACTCCCAACAGCCCCCAATAGCACCACATTCTTCAATGCCTTTTTATCCTCCTTAGTAAATGTCTAAGACTCGCACCCATAAGTGGTTTTCAAGTATGTAGACGAGTTTACAAGCTGGTGCTCGCTCTCTCCCCTACTCCTCCAGATAGGAGCCCCCCCCCCCCCTGTAGCTTCTGGTGCACTACTACCACTAGAGTGGTGACAGTTGACCTCCAAATTATACAAGCTCTCGTCACTTCCTCGATCCTTTCACCGTCCAGGGTAAAAACCGATGTCATTTATTGATAATTAATCAAGCCTTTACCCTGAGTCAATCTGACCCGTCCAGTATCAGTTTGCATCTGCTACAATCCTTTTCATTTTGAGACTTGCAAGTTCATTTCTATACCCTGCCGACCTTTTCCACCCCATCCCCGGTTACCTCTCCTTGTCATAGCTGATCAAGGTAGCAGTTGTTGAGACAGTACTTAATTGTAAAAAAAACAAACAAAAAAAAAACCAAAAAAAACTACAGTCCATTTCTGGACACATCCCTAGCCGTTTATTAGCCTTCATTTTCAGATGAAGCACATATACGATCTCGATGCTATATAAAAAAAAATACACTTAAGCACTCCGTCCGATCCTGCATTACCATCTCTCGAAATACGGCCCATGAGCGGCCCTATAAATCCTGAACTCCCGGATATTAATTTTGTCTCTCGTCCGATTTGTGCTCAAGTCTTCCGAAGAATAAACAGTTTATTTGCGATTGATTATGGCCACACGCCAGCTAGGAGTGTGCTCGACCTATATTTTGCAGAAAATGCACTCCTCCGTGAACTTATTCCGAGGTCCCTTTGCAGTAACTCACTGCAGTCTTCTTGTGATTCGCTAAGAAAGCGTCAATCTTTAGAAAATTACGATTTATCTCGTTAGTACTAAAACACACAATTCGGAATTATCGAAAAATTGAAAGCTCATGCATCATAAAACTAAATAACAGGTGAGGGTTATTAATTTTTTAAAACTAATAACAGGTGAGGGTTTGACTTCGTGCGCTTCCGCGAAAGCGGTTTTATTGGTAGTCGTGTGCGTGGTTTGCACGTGCCGAATTAATCAAGGATTTCTCCATCAAGGCAATAACTAGAATGGGGAAAATTTGGTTTTCTGTTTAGCATTTTTTTTACCAAGTTCTGTCAGATAAAATCCCACCGTAACTCCTAGACTAGGCTGAGTCACTTAATATCACATGTTTACAACTGGACTTCTTGCAGGCACAATTGACTTAACGAAAACACGTATTATTTACAATGTTTGGAGATTGCATTTACAATTTCCAAAAGGTTGTAACTGATTTGAAGAAAGGGCACATTTCAAAGCCTCAGCTGTTAGTTTTCATTTATTCATATTTTGTTTATGCTACTTCAATTTGTTTAAACTTTCAATACCAACTGTGTAGCATCTTGCCTGCCAAGAAGTACCCCGGATTGCCCACTGGGTCACTTTTTCACCAATACGGTATCATGGTCTACATGCCTCCATTTTGGCCGTCACCATCTTTTGTTATTCCCCATGCTCATTCCCATTCCCCTTCCAAGCCCGTTTTAGCACGGTTTCATTGATTTGAACCAGAGGAGAACGAGATCGGATGTACCACAGTAAATGCCTATATCTCACATTCCATTGTGTATTTCTTTTCTCACATATTATTACCTGCTTGTTTTACTACGAAATTCCACGAAAGAAGCAGGTTACCACCCTAGGTCCGAAATGTGTGTTTCTTTTTTTAAACGAACCACATCTGAACAAATTAGGAAAATCATTATTAAATAAACTGCATAATAATAAAAAATACGAGCAGTGTGAATCTCCCCTGCTCATCGGAAGTATCCATTTTGTCATTGCTCAACATGTGGCATCTTTCAAGGTCATGGGCATTATTACTATATCCATACTCTTCCCAATAGTTACACCAAACAACCGACCCGTGGAAATGTCATCATATTCGATGGTCCAATATGAGTGAAAAGTACCAGAAACGGTTTATGTTTTGCTCGTGTTATTTTTCCCCCTTCTCGACTTTGACAGTACTGGATTTCAGACGGAACTCTGGACAATTCTGTACAGTGGCCAGTTTCATAAAGCTGTCTTCCGGTAGGCAAACTTGAGAGCTTGCTATCCAGACGGTTTGACAGCGCGTGTGCGCGTTCACAATGGATTTGCATTGTTGCGTCACTCATCTGCTGACAAGAACCGCCGGCAAGCTAGCGTGCCGTCTGCTTTGCTTACGGTTAGCAGTGTTTTAATGAAATAGAAACTGTGCTTAAGGGTTGCTTCGTAAGCACGAAACATCTGCTTACATGATTTATGAAAGTGGACCCTGGTGTGAACTGTATGTAATCAGTGAACTTTAAATATTGAAACAATCTTTTGCTCCAATAATTACCGATCGTGTACCGTGTCTTCAATCCGTTGTAAATTACCGCTGATTACTTTTATTATTTCTTGTTTAACTTACATAAATATTTTCACCATTCCTATTACAAATAATTACACTGAGATATATTGAACACTGATCTATTTTTGTATCTATATATGTGTGTGTTAACGACAGATGTTTTGATAACTCTCGCCTACTGACGGCATTTGATATTGTTGTTGTACAACAATAGAAAGTGCCATATGTTATTTTGTCGATTTCGTTATGTGTCATGAATAACACAATATAAGTACTGGTAATAATTATTGGATTTGAAAATCGAGTTTACCATTACAGTTACGTGTTTCCCCGTATAAAACCCTCCATTTTTGGCTATTAATGTTACATTTATAATGTAAGTTAAAAAGCATAGATGAACCATTTAGGTCTGTATGATAATTATGATAATGGCCTTGATGAATGTAGGGCAGTGCACAACGATTTACTGATCACACACTAAAAGGTTAGAGCTTCGCAGACGGTAGCTGAAATGCCATGCTACTTCTACTACTTTTGTTATGACCAGGGACCAGTCCGCTGTGTATAAAGTAGACCTACACTGTTGGAAATTTTCTCCTTAAAAAAACAGAAAAGTGCCTGCAGCAGAGTCTCGAGAACTCCTGTAATTTTACTGCACAATTCTTAACAAAATTTACAGTTCATCTGTTTTTAACAGACAATCTGTATGTGATAAATAAAATTTCTCTATAAAAAAACAGAAAAGTGCTTGCAGCAGTCTCGAGAACTCCTGGAATTTTACTACATAATTCTTATCGCAATTTACAGTAGTTATCTGTTTTTTAACAGACAATCTGTATGTGATAAATGAAATTTCTCATTAAAAAACAGAAAAGTGCCTGAAAACCCCTGTAATTTTCCTGCATATTTCTTATCACAATTTACAGTAGTTATCTGTTTTTTAACAGACAATCTGTATGTGATAAATGAAATTTCTCATTAAAAAAACAGAAAAGTGCCTGAAAACCCCTGTAATTTTCCTGCATAATTCTTATCACAATTTACAGCAGTTATCTGTTTTTTAACAAGCAATCTGTATGTGATAAATGAAATTTCTCATTAAAAAAACAGAAAAGTGCCTAAAAACTCCTGTAATTTTCCTGCCTAATTCTTACCACAATTTACAGTTAATCTGTTTTTAAACAGAAAATCTGCATGTGATAAATAAAGTTTACCTGTAAAAACACATAAGTTCTTGAAACTCTGCTGCAGACACTTTCTTTAAATTTACAGAAACAAGTCTATCAAACAACTGCAACATTCTGTAATTCTAAGGGTTTATTCATCAATAATATGCTAAAAACTTAATTACATAATTACTAATTCAAAATGAAACATTTACTCGTGTTCTGCAAGGAATCCATGCACATTCCCACTGGAACCGTGAAAAGTGTTTCTGGGTTTAAACACTACACTCCTTCCGCAATGTCTTCTTACTAAAGCCCGGTTCATGTTTCATGCGAAAGCGATTGCAAAATGAATTTTCCTGCGTCACAATTGAAAAAACAGCGCGCATTGATTGTTGCGTCACCAAAATTCGCTTCGTATTCACTTTCGCGTGAAGCCCGGGTCATACTTCATGCGAAAGCGAAAGCAAAGGGAATTTTGGTGATGCAACAATTATTACGCGCTCTTTTGCCAATTGTGACGCAAGAAAATTCGCTTCGCATTCGCTTTCGCATGAAGTATGAACCGGGCTTTAGTCTGTGACGGCAGGTATACAGACCAAGTGAGAAGACACTAGTGGAAGGAGACATCAACACTGACACAAATAAGGGTAAAAACTTTCAATATGTAACCTTTCAGTCAAACAGACCTAAACTACATGTAACATCACTAACTGAACTGACAATCCATGGGCTGAAAACACCCACATAGCATTATACCTGCATGTAGCATAAATCAACAATAAACGCCGAACACAAAACGCTGAAAACAAGTATCAAACATGTCAAATGGGGAAATGGAACTGAAATCATATGGTATACATAGGAGCCAATGAGGGCTTCTTCGTTCCACAAACAGTCAAACATCATCATCAAGAATTAACGTGTACATGTACATGTACTTTACATGTGTACATGTACTGTACATACATACATGAACATGTACGTGTACATGATATAAGTAGAGAAAGTGCAGTTCGTGCCAACTGGTAGCAAGTTTGGAATCATTTCTTAGGTCTAGCAGCAGCAGCAATCAAAGACTACAGCATTAGCACTGCACATTACAATTACCAGCATAATCACACAGAAATGATCTATGTCAGCTAATTTACAACATTCTGCATCACAATTACACATAAATGTACATGTACATGTACAGATCATTCAGAAATTGTCTTTGCCAAAACTGAAGTTGGTAAAAAAAATCAGCTGAACTAGCTTTAGATTACTTGGATCGAGAATCCAGAATTGACAACAGTAAAACTCGAACAAGCCAGTGAAGGAAAAAACATCTCCGAACTCAACGTTCCTTGGCAAATATTATAGTTTCTTGGTTATAACCTAAAATCAAATCCTTTTAATTCTGAAGGCATAACACATATTATAGTAACTCTGGTAATGCAGTTTGTGCCAACTAGCAGTTACTCTGGAATCATGTTTATCATGGGTCATCTCTGGAACAGTTTCATCTTTGAAATTTTAAACGCACCAACTCAGAAATCCAAACTTGGAAAGTCTGTCTCTTTCCAAGGCATGTGTTGATGCGCAACACATGTCTTACACTTACTCCGCTTACTCCTACACACAGCTTCCTCCATAATCAAATACCATAGCAATGCAAGGTATAACACTGGTACCAGCATTACTCACAAGGTGCAGAACATTAAAACAAATGTTGGCTAATTAAAAAAGAAACATCCCAAAATTAAAGGGCTTATATCTCTACCAATAGGTCACTGATCAAGACCACATTCTGGTCAATAACGCTTTCATATGCTGCCAATGGAGTGCAAAGTTACAAATGAATTGCTGAAGGAATGTGGTATATGTGAAAAATGTAATTTCTTGCATGAAAAATGTTGCCAAGCTGTAAACTTGTTTGGGATTTTTTTTCATGAATTACCTTTACAGTAGAAACAAAAATAACAAAAATACAAAATAAACTAAAAAGTTAAAATAAACAGTTACTATATAAAAATAAATTAACTGTAAAATATAAAGTGCAGAATACAGGGTCCAAATGTCTATGTCCTGAGCAAACATTTCACACTACAAGTCTCTTACTGATCTGTACGCCAGTCTGCTTCAAATTCCAGTGTAGGATACAGGGGTACAAATGTCCTGAGCAAACAAATCGCAACAAGTCTCCTACTGATCTGTACGCCAGTCCGACTCAAATTCCATTATCCCACGAAGGAGGGCTACAATCTTGGGAGCGACGGTAGATTTCTTTTTCTTTTTGCCTCCATTCTTTGCATTTACTGGGCCCTCTGGGTTGATGCCGATCAGTTCCCTGAAAATACAAGAAAAGAAAATTTATCTTGCATAAGAATCTGCACATTTCTAAATATAGCAGTACTCAAAGGTCCAGTTGCCACAGAGGGTACAATACACCACCAAAAAGTTGGGGGGGGGGGGGTGTATTGAACAATGAGAATTCTGAAAGTAAGGAATACCATAGGTAGAGATGCTTTCCAGTATCCCCCTACACTATATGCCCTGGTCAGCATTTAGGAACTCGTCATTTTTGTCAGATACTGTCCTAGGATTAATTACCTTGGCAAGAGGAATTTTAACAAATCAATATGGTCACCAGAGGTGATCGTCTACTAATAAAATTAACAACAAGGGGTACTGCGATATAGAACATAATTTCATTATGTCCGTGTGTGACCCCGACAGGCCTAATGAATTCATCACGTCCTCGCGACACAATGTCACATCACTACGTCATCGCCTGGACAGAGACCGACGTGCCATCATAAAATATGACGTCACGTCTCATCGTCTGCCAGTGGCCACGCTTATTGCGTCACGTCACGATGTCACCAGGGTAATGACACTGTGACGTCACTGGGTACTTGGGGAATGTGTAGCACGATGCCATGGCATCATCGAGGTCACCACTGGTCATGTTGTGCATCAGTCATCACGCTCTTTCAAGTGCGAACAAACTTTGTAGCAATAACAGTGAAACCTATGAAAAGTTAGTAAACAAACTCACCTTTGGATAAACTCCATTGTGACAGCCGCCTCTGGTGGGTACTCCAAAGAAAGCGTGTAAAAGCATGAGAAGAGGCTTATGACAGCTTCACAGAAGGTGGCGATTCGATCATTGACAACGGACCCCTCTATTACGAGGTAGAACAGGTTCCGGGCCTGAAAGATGTCTTCCCTTGATCCTAAAATAAGAGGGAAAAAAAGTGGTACATGTACATGAAGCGACTAGTGATGAGGGCCAGACATATGACATCGGATGCAATACTGCTGGTAAAGGCTCACCCAAGACATCCTGGTTGAGGAAGCTGAAATCTCAAGCCAAAAAACCTGAAACTGAGAAGAACCTTAAACAATGTGAAAATCACACAGACCCCCAATCAGTAAGATTTCTCAATGATGCAAGCCAAATCCACCATGTCCAACAACTTTTGGTTTTCAATCTTTCCATCCAAACCTGAATTCATACAATTTAAAACTCTAATGCCTGTTGGCGTTAGTCACAAAACTCACCAATGATTGCAATGAATGGAGTATGAGGCTTCAGTTTGTCACCGTCAATCTTCTGCTTATTACCATCAACCTGAAATAATGACAATTAGATATTTAGAACATAACTGATGCGGATAACTGCTGAGGTTGGGAGAGGTGGGCATGACCCCTTGGCCAGAGCAATTCCCCATGTCACTTTCATCATAGTCGACACCCTTATCACTGCAACAGGACAGGTGTTGTCAATACCAACACTCTCTCTAACCCGGTTAAAATTTCCCACTCACTACTACCAGGACATTGTAAAAGAACAGTATCCTATCTACAGCGGTACACAAGTTTGTTCACCTGACATTCCAGATTGAGCAACAAAATCCACTGAGTTGTTCTTGAGGTTTTAAGATACTGGTTCTGCTTCCAAATGACATAATTGTCAGCACCATTCTGTATCTTCATGGACTGCTCAGTGACCAGCACAGTGGGGTGGATTGTAGCTTTTACTGGATGGGGCCTGACCATTCACTAGAAGGGTTGGTACAAGGGCTGGCCAGCAAATATCAAAATGGTGCCAGCAATAGCATGTATGTTATTGGGGAGCAGAACCAGTGATAATTTGCTCAGTAGTCATTGTGATCCAAGGCAAATCATGGGAGAAGGGGCATCCATTTAGTATGTATGCATTGGAGGGGGGGGGGGGGGGTGTATGAAAATTAATGCAATTTTGCGTACTCGAATGCACTTGCTGTGCATTATTTTGTATGTGAAATGCATACAAATGGAGGGGGGAGGGGTCCAAAAACTTGGTAAAATGTGCGTACATAGTAAACGAATGGCCCCTATTAGGTGACTACTTACTCCATAGAAGCGAAACAGCTTATCTTCTTCATCTTCGAAATAGTTAAGGAGCAGGAAAAAAACACCTTGGCATTGAGGGTCGGTTGACTTTGTCTCCTCCACCTCGGCCTTTATGACACGAATCCACTGCTTCAGATCCCCAGACTTCCTTTTGTGTGGCCCTGACAAAACGTACTCGTAAATACGACTACCCTTGTTCCTGGCATGAAGCGACTCCTCCATAGCAGAGTGTGGATTTATGTCAGTGAGCACATGGAAATGGTGGACAAGACACTTGTAGGTTAAGAGAAAAGGCCACTCCTTATTGAGTTCAACAATAGGCATGCCACTGCAAATATCTTTGCGCTGGAGAGAGTACGTGTCATTCATTAGCTTCATCACTTCCTCAACGTCACCATCTGGTAGCTCTTTCAGCTTCTGCAGCTGTTTTTTCTTCTCCATCTGGGCATTCAACTCGTCTTCATTTGAACAGTCTGGCAACCACATGCCCTCTTTGCAGCCATACATATCGAAGTCAGCAGTACTCTCCGTGCTGTCATCTGAAGCTTTTGACCGCAGCACCTCAGCTTTACGTTTGCGAATCTTATGAGTCTCATTGTAAATGCGATTCTCTATTCCAGAGAAGAGAGACTGGTACCCATTGCCCAGTTTGGTTCCTCCAATACCCCTGTCTTCAAAGGAGCAAGGGTATCTGTCACAAATGGCTTTGGCAGCCTTGCGAATGGCTCCACGTGTAGTAACTCCCACTCCCATCATTTCATCACTGACAATTCGCTTAACTTCACGTGTCTCTGAGGCAGTAAGGCACTTGCGACTGGCACACTTTTTCATCACAGTGCGCGAGAATTTATGCCATGGGATGCTGAAATCCGATTTGACTGGTTCAGGAGTAGAGCACCAGCTGGTTTCTTCAGGATCAGTCTCGGTAATGGTGCTTGGTGAGGACATGGAACTTTCCAACTGAATTCTTTCATCGAGATCTGTGCCAGAGGTAGCAGCCAATCCTGAAAAAATAGTGACAAATCTATAAAACCAACAATATAATAAGAAGCCCATGGGCCTAGCGCTCGCTAACAGTTAGCTGTGATGGGTAGGATCCATGAGGAATCTAACGTTAGCATTTGGAGATTGGATCTTCAGGTGATGAATGAAATCCACAAAAAGACTTCTCACTAGCCTGGTATCAACATAAATGAGCCTTCAACAAACTCAAGGAAATTTCACACTGAAATCTTTAAATCTTGCAGACTGACCAGCTAGCTAACTAGAAACCTACCAACAACATGTACCTACCACCAGCCACAAACCCCATAGCTCTTAACTTATCCCCTCCACCACAACCACCTTGCCACTGTCCCCTGATTTTTAAGCTCAATAAATTCGATCTGAGTCAGACTGCATGCATTTAAGGAAGCCACACTGTGCTATTTTGTTTTAATCCAAACATTTGAGGGGCATGAAAGATGACATTAAGTTGATGATTGGTACAGCTATTGTAGCCTAGTTTAGTTCAATCCCACCCTTAGTGATAGTTGTCGCCCACTCACCACAGAACAACTTATTTTGTAAAGCCCCTTTACCACATTTACTGGTAGTAGGACTGGAGAAGCCATGCCATGCTTACTTTCAGAAATAGCAGCCAAAAGTTTCCTTCTTCGTAACGGTTTTAGAAAGTGCAGGTCATCCTCTGTAGCATGCTGCAGATATTCAACTTCGTCACATCCAAGTTTGTCAACAAGTTCAATCCTGATCTCTCGAAGATTATCATCGTCCAAAGTAGGGAAAACCTGTGACAGGAACTGCGTTAACTCCGCTGCCTCCTTGTCCATTTTGCTTTCTGAAACAGCAGACAGAAGGCTAAACTTCATCAGGATTAAAATGTATTTTTGAAATGTTACAACCACATTTGCCAATACAATGTCTTGCAATCAATAAAAGATGTTTTTTCCTGACATCTAATAAATCACAAAACCTGAAGCAGGCATCTCTAATAGAGGTTGAAATCATCACAATTTACGAATGGGGAGAAAAGGATATGGCAGACTAGGAGAGTAAAAATCAGTGTTCTCCACGGCCTTAAATTTTGGCAAGGCGGCCCGCCCTGCTAAAATCCCCATGGAGAACAATAACAAAATTGTGGAAATAGTTCCATATAAGAAGTTCACTTGTCACCCTGTGTACAAACTCTATGATACTGTTCTGAAAAATTCCAAGTGTTTTCTAAGAAAATGCTTATATTTTCTCAACGATAAAATTCACTTTTATGACATGTAATTACTTTTCTGGGGGCTTATACTGTAGGTCACTTCAGGGGACAACTATATGCCAAATTTTGACTACCAGTATTGACTTCATTTCAAACAAATTTACCCCACACATCTAAGTTCAATGTTCTTCATCAATGAAACAGATGGAATGCTTCAGGGCAATGCACTTTCTGTGATGAACAGTGTAGGCATGGAGAGGCTGGGTATCTAAAAGTTGCCGCCTGTCAAGGCATTTCAAGTTGGATTCAGGTGCTCCATGACCTGATGCTTCAAGTAACTCATACACTCCAAGTGCAGGGTCGTAACTGCTTTTTATGACCGAGACAAGAAAATGGCATGTACCAGAATCATCACTGCCCAACATGAATGATTGAATGAGACCAAAGCTGAGATGGAATCGATCCACACCAGTCTGATTGATAATGATATACTCCCCTTTGCAATAATGAATGCCATCAATATCAACTGAGTCAGAGATGTGAACATCACCATCAATATGTACCCCACATTTCTCCACAGCAGAATTCAAAGAAAGAGCATACAGATGGGAATAGAATGGAATAGATCTTTCAGCCGAAATGCCATTACTGAAATACTGGCCATGTCTACAAAAAGCTTGCAGAAGCTGATGTTTTTCAGCTAATGATTTTGTAATATTGATAAAATTGGCACAGTGGCGAGCATGAGATTTTAAGTAAGAATGTTTACTTTCAAACCTCAGGGTCCATGCTCTGATCAATGGACCACATTTCAGGATCAGCTCAGGATAGTGTCGCAGGTAGTGGTGTTTTGGTCTAAGCTTGACCAAAGGAAATGCTTCTTTTCTATCCAGCAAATACTCATCAATCAAAGACTGAAGAGACAAGACTTGCCCACGTGAGATTTTTTGGGAGCAAACTAACTGAACGACCTCTCTAAGGCGCAGTATCAGTTGCCAGGATTGATCTTCTGGCTCCTGAACAACAGCGTGTAGAAAGAATGGAAGATTTCTCAAAAGGCACCAGTTCTCAACAGCATGGCCTGATATTTTTTCCCCTGAGCTGTTAATTTCTGGGGGTTTATCATTTGCATCGAAACCTTTCAACTGAGTCCTTTTCATGGTTCTATTCAGATATTCATATGAGAACCATTTTTTCTTCACTAGGTCCTTAATGAATAGTGCCAAATCATATCTAATAATGCCTTCAAAGAGGTCATGGCCTAAACAAGGAGGCAAGCCCGGATTACATACATGAAAATACCTGAGGCTATTGAAGACAGAAGCCTTCTTAATTCCCTTGAATCGCCCTTCGTGGTTTTCGAGGTTGGTGATGGCTGCCTCATAATTGTCAACTGTTCTAAGTTCTGCATTATTGAGAGGGTTTTCTTGGAACTCAGCTTGCGTGATCAGGCAAAATCGGCACATGTAAGGATGTGAAGAGAAGTTCTCACAAAACCCCCCAATACAATGGCTACCCAAATTATCCCCAAGAATAAAAAGAACAGAACTGGGTACATTTTGCTTGCCTCCAATTTTCAATCCATTTTCTTCTATATCCTGCAAGTCAGACACCAGCCTCTGAAAAACCATGTCCATGCCAAAGTATTTGAAGTCCTTCTCTCTGCAGAGAAGCACCAACTGCATTGGCTCAATTTTAGACCGATTCTGAGGGAGTAAATTCCCAAAAGTTGCATAGACTGCCAGAATTTTGTGCTTATTTTTGGCTGATCCGAGAGGATTGACAATCTCAAACGCGTCCTGGTAAAGAAGAATAGGCACAGCATCAGCATGTTTTCCAAACAGTTCATGTTTTTGGAAAACCTCTCCACAATGAAAATCTTCATAAATGTCACTAGCAAAATTTCTTTTCATTTGGTGTTGCTTCTGCACTGATGAATCTTGAAAGAAGGACTCAACTGTCTCTCTTATGGGGACATACTGATAATGCCTTTCTAAATTCTTCCCATCTCTACCTAAACGTACTGATACTGGGGCAATAAAATTCAGATTTTTTTTGTAGAATTTCTTTCTGCAGTAATTTGACCTCAAAGTACCATCATGGCTGTTGTGCACTAAGTGAAAGAGATCACTGCTGAAAACTTCGTTGACTATAAGGGGGATTCGGTCAAGAGCTATGCCCTCTTCTTCAAGATTTTTTTTCAATTGCAACTGCAACTGCTCTTGGCTAATATCATGGAAATTGCAAACACCTGTAACAATTTTCTGTAAAGTGGACTGGGGTATATGCTGCTTGGATTCAAGCCCCAAATAAAACAAAGCTACACTTTCAAGAAACACATCATCAGACAAACTTTCATCAGAAGTTTCATCATCCTCAACTGCAGGAAGTTGCTGCTGTACTTCCAAGTTGTTGCCTTCAGTGTCTATGTTGCAATCATTAGCTGTGCACTCCACAGAGGGAGACATGACAGAAGAACCACTTTCTGTGGCCACATTTGACATCACTGGTTTGCATGGCAAAGTGGGATGAATACGAGACAAATGTGAAGTCAAGGAAGATATGACCCTATACTCTGAAGTGCAACCTTTGTAAGGGCAGGTAACTACAGCTCCCTTCTGGATGTGCTGCTTTATGTGAGCCAGCAACACACTGTATTGGCCACAAGACATCTTACAGTGAGTGCATGTTAAATTCACCAATTCATCCTCCGAGCCCAACTGCCCAAGTTGACCATCATGGGGACATTGACTACTGGTAGTGGTAGTACTAGTCATGCTAGTAGAAATAGAACTGCAGGCCTCTGATGTTTTCTCAGTGATACTGTGCGAAACCCTATAGTTAGAGTGATCTCGTGAGAGATGGGAAGTGAAGCTTTCATAAACCCTAAATGCCCTGGTACAGCCAGGCACACCACAGGGAAAACTGGAGTTATTAATGTACCTATGAATAGCATAATGGTGAGAATAATTTTTGGGTGAGTTTGATCTGTAATGGCAGTGATGACACTTGTACATACTTACAAAGTCAAGAAAAAGCCACTGATTGAAATTTTATGACGCATGCAGGGACCCAAGGAAGCACACAGTAACCTGAAAGTGAAAGAAAAAGAACAAATGTCAAAAATTTGCAGAAGGCCACCCCCATCCCTAACACTCATGACACTAGTTAGTAATTCAATTATAATTCAATTTACTTTATTGTCCACTTTAAAAATCAAACTGGAAAATTTACATGTCTAAAAGTGATTAAGAGCTCCAAACAAAGTACAAATACAAAAAAGATAAGATGTACAAAATTGCACTTAAAGATAGGCCTAATAAAATAAAATACAACCCATAAACACAGATATAAAAACTTGCAAAATAGAGCGGTGCATGAAAAAAATTTAAAAGGATTCCCCAGATTACAAAAACCCACTAGTTCTCCACCCTCCCCCCAGGCAAAATGACAAAATGAATGAAAACAAACCACCAAAAAATACTTTGAAAATCTCAAAGAATGTGAATGAAACTTAAAAGTAGTAATATTAGGTTGCATGTACTACTACAGTACTACTACTAGGCCTTATAAATACGGCGCCTTCATGATTTGGCATCGGATTCATTTGACCATAAAAATATCCATGCTCAAGTTCAATCTAACATAAATATTTTACCATGGTGATAACCGAAACCCTCTTTTTCTGAATACCACATAAATTATGATTGATCACAATTTTGTTTCTACGACCCGATTGAGAGAGATTTTCACCCACCTGAAAAACAGCGTCAAACCGTCATGACAGCTAAAGAGCATGCTGCTGGTTCCCACCGTCAACACGCGTGTCCGTGGACGAGGCGGGAATGTTCACCAGTTGGCCGGAGCTTGCAAACCACCGAAACTTGGTAATGACGTCACGTCGCAACCAGTTCGGCGCGAATGACAAGTTATCTCACCAACTTGTGCCGTTACCAGCGTGCGTTTTGTATGGGATTCAATCGTAGTTGCATTGCGGGGTACCAGGCTATCTCTATTTACGAGCGACTGGTGGCGCTATTGAATTTTTTGAACTTTTGTGGACATGACACACAGAAAGCCAGCCGATAACACAACGATTCAGGGGTGCACCCCTGTAAATAAAACTCCTATTCAACCAACGCTAAATGATAAATATTCAAAAATATACGAAAAATACTTAGAAGTCTCTCAGTCTTTCGAAACAAAAAAACAAAATATGTGCAGTGACATCTTAAATTTAGTTTTCTTTTCTATTTTATTTTTATGGGGGTGGTTCCCAGGGTCCCGAGCTAAGCCCGCCAGAAAGGCGACAGACGTTAACCCGGAAGCAGCCATCTTGGGAGCAAAATAGGGCAACTTTTTCAGGGCCTGGCCCACCCAAACCCCCAAATTGAGAGTCGGTAACCCCACGATACAAATAGTGGGCCATATTTCAACAATTCCTGAAATTTTCGACCCTCAAATCGGTCATTTACAGGAAAATTTGAGGGCCTACAAATTATTAATGAGGCTCGCGCATTGATTTGATATCTATTTGCTGGTGTGCACCCGGAGATGACATGTCGACAAAATCAAGATGACGGCTTCCATGAGAAAACGCGTGTGTACAATAAACCTTTCTTTTGCAACGTCACTGGTTGGCAAACTAGTGTAGAAAACTATGGACAACCATCAGGGCAGAACAAAAGCAAAATATCAAACGTTATGAAAATGTTTGAAACCGATTTAAAACAGTGCTCATAAATGAAAACGAACAAACCAACAACATGTTGCATAAGTTGTTTTTGAAAATGTCTAAAATTGTTAGTTTCAAAAAATTAAAACTTTTTTGTTAATTTCGGCCGCTCTTGCCAGCCAGCACTGTTTGTTGATCGACAATGGAAACATACTGAAATTCTTGGATTATATGTATCGTCCGGGGTCGTCAAACGCCGATTCATCGAGTTCAAAGGAAAGTAGAAGTCACTTTTAGATTCAGATTTTGAAAATAATAGTGAACAGCGAGGACTTGGATGGTTAGCGTAGTTAGTTCTGATGAGGTGAGTGATGATGCAGATCAGCAAAATAATAATTGGCCCAACGTTAGACCTGATACTGTTCGTGGCAGGGGTCGTGGAATCGAAAAGCTGAGGATGTTCTGCGGTGGCATGCAGAAAAAGGATAATGTGCCAAATAATATTCCTTTTAGTTTTACTGGCCTAGTGTGACATTTGGTTCAAATCACAGAGCTTTTTATTTCAGAAAACTGTCCTAATTATAAAGTTATGCCAGCACTTGCACTTTTTTTAGCTGGACAAACAAAAACAGATCTTTCATTAAAAATGAAGATTCCTTTAATCTACGAAGCACTCTGTTTAATTACAGAAAATCAATATTGGGGTATTACTGGAAACAATTATTATGTAAAAAACATTTTCCCCTTCTTTTTAGAAATCAGTTCTGTTAAATTGCAAAACAAAAATTACCACCTGTGTAAAGAACGTTTATTAACAAGAAAGTACTATCTGAAATTAACAAAATTTCCCGTTAAAATAACAGGAAATACGGCATTTCAAGTGAAATGAATAAAAAATTCTGTTAACAACCAGTTATTTCGTTGCTTTCAGGAATTTTGCTGTAAAATTACTGATGGTCTTCGGCTGAATTGTTTCACAAATCAATCTTCTAAAAAACAGATCTTTCACTAAAAATGATGGAGATTTCTTTAATCTACAAAGCACTCTGTTAAATTACAGAAAACCAATATTTGTGGTATGACAAGATAAAAATATTCTGTAAACAAACAATTTTTCGTTCTTTTTCAGAAATCTATTCTGTTAAATTGCAAAAGAAAAATTACCACCTGTGTAAAGAACGTTCATTACAAAGAAAGAACTGTCTGAAATTAACAAAATTTCCTGTTAAATAACAGGAAATACGGCATTTCAAGTGAAATGAATGAAAAAATCTGTTGAAAAACCAGGTATTTCATTGTATTCAGGAATTTTGCTGTAAAATTACTGATGGTCTTCGGCTGAATTGTTTCACAAATCATTCTTCTAAAAAACAGATCTTTCACTAAAAATGATGGAGATTTCTTTAATCTACAAAGCACTCTGTTAAATTACAGAAAACCGATATTTGTGGTATGACAAGATAAAAATATTCTGTAAACAAACAATTTTTCGTTCTTTTTCAGAAAACTATTCTGTTAAATTGCAAAAGAAAAATTACCGCCTGTGTAAAGAACGTTCATTACAAAGAAAGAACTGTCTGAAATTAACAAAATTTCCTGTTAAATAACAGGAAATACGGCATTTCAAGTGAAATGAATGAAAAAATCTGTTGAAAAACCAGGTATTTCATTGTATTCAGGAATTTTGCTGTAAAATTACTGATGGTCTTCGGCTGAATTGTTTCACAAATCATTCTTCTAAAAAACAGATCTTTCACTAAAAATGATGGAGATTTCTTTAATCTACAAAGCACTCTGTTAAATTACAGAAAACCGATATTTGTGGTATGACAAGATAAAAATATTCTGTAAACAAACAATTTTTCGTTCTTTTTCAGAAAACTATTCTGTTAAATTGCAAAAGAAAAATTACCGCCTGTGTAAAGAACGTTCATTACAAAGAAAGAACTGTCTGAAACTAACAAAATTTCCTGTTAAATAACAGGAAATACGGCATTTCAAGTGAAATGAATGAAAAATTCTGTTGAAAACCAGTCATTTCGTTGCTTTCAGGAATTTCGCTGTAAAATTACTGATGGTCTTCGGCTAAATTGCTTCACAAATCAATCTTCTAAAAAACAGATCTTTCATTAAAAATGAAAATTACTTTAAATAATACGAAGCACTCTGTTAAATTACAGAAAATTTATATTTGGGGTCTGAAAGCATACAATTTTCTGTAAAAAAAAATTTTTTTTTCTTATTTTATGAATTTGTTCTGTTAGATTGTCGAAAATTTCCAGTTAAAACAAATTACAGAATGATTCTGTAATTTTTTTTCTGTAAAATCTTCTGTTTTTTTTAACAGTGTACAGCTTACCCAATTCATTTGCAAAGCAAATATTAGCGGGAAACCATTCACGAGCATTTAATAACAACACACGATACTTTGACTGGTGGCCCGTGTTTGCTTAGCAATATTTTGTACGTGCTTAGCGAGTTTTGTGGGCGCTGAACAGCTTCATGAAACGAACCAATGTTCCCGGAAGTTTTTTTTCCGTTTAGTATTTCCCTTCGCACTCAATCAGCTCTGTGAAGTTCGAATTCAAAACGCGTTGACGGCATATAGTCACTTTACGTTGAATATGAACCATTAGAGTATACTCAACCTTTTCAAGACTATATGAAGTAGAGAGGGTAGAATAAGTTAGTTCTTGCCCGTTTTAAAACAAATTCAAGCCCAGGATGAGTTCGCCTGTCGTTGCTTTCACAATTGGTTGACTGTATCTTGTTCATATATGTTTTTTTACTATTTTTACTTTTTTTGTTAAAACAATTTTCTTGTAAGACCCACAATGTTTTGACATTATTTCATTGTATTGTTTCATAAAAGGTAAAATCCAGAACGGACACATAATACCATAAATACACACACTTATAACGACCTAGTCAAAAAATTGACTGGTTTTCCAACTTGTTGAAAACTGAATAGGAAATTATTAAGCGAACATTTAAAAAGAAAACCGGATTTAATCATACCACCTAGAAAAATCAATTTGATCTGACTCCAATTTTTAGTTATTTAAATAATCCTAGACTAGAAAAAAAAACCTAGTCAGACTGACTGATTTTCAGTTGCACCCCGCTGACCCTTAAATTGTTTGTCAAATTTAACTGGTTTCTAGTCAAATCTGACTAATGCCTTTTTAGAGTGCAAAACGCGCTCCCATTAAGTGTTTTATGTTCCTTGTAGGTAACCCCCCCCCCCCCGTTCAACTTTGTATACAAGTTCAAGAAGTTATTTACAATTGTACACAAATAAGAAACAACTGGCTACAACCAAAGTACGTTGGTGTATTTCAAAGAAAGAACAAACAAACTAGTCGAGTTGTCTCTGCTCATTTGTTGAGACACTTGAAGGGGAGAAAACATCCTGAATGTCTTTTACAATGTCGCGGTCTCCAATGTATAAATTGATTGCCGGCTGTTGACCCAGTTTGGATATTACATTCAAGTCACGTTTCTAGTAAATTACATCATGACAGGCGGTCGAAAATAACTCACGCGGAGGCTTGCTACCATTACGGAGTAAACCAATTTCGGACCAACAAAAAAATCCCACTGGTCTCTATCCCACAGGTCGGCGTTCTTTACGAGGGAGCGTAATCGTGAAAACAGAGCAAGCCGATAAGTTACAGTTAAAAGGAGAGTGAGAGAGAGGAAAAAAAAAATAAAGAAAGAGAAATAATAACAAAGGAAGGTTCTTCTATCGAACCTTACTGATGACTTAGAAACGTCGACCCCCCCTCCCTCACGCGCAAACTACCGCCTCCATCCGTGCCTCTTTGTCAAATTCTTGCTGGACTCAACTTTTTAGGGCAAGTCTCATAGGATCTGTGCACGCGGCAGTCGAGGTTTACCAAGAGAATTGAAGACCTTTATGAAAGATCAGGTGTAGACGATTCTTATAAAAATAGTTAAACTAGCTGTCAAATGAAAATATGTTTAAAACCTTACCGCGTAGTCTTTTCCAGTTCAAAACGATCCAGGCCAAAGCTTGGCTTGATCGCGGATTTTTATTATTTTTGTTTTACCTGCCCCACTTTTCGGTTTTAGAAGCTCGTTATTTATGCAGCTAGAGCTGCTCTAGTATGGGTTCAAAGGTTAGAATGTGAAGCATCATGGAAAGTGTGACGAGACGGCCCATAGTGACGTATCTCCCTGATATCATTTTTTGAACTTTCGGGGTTGGGGAAAATAAAGCTAGTTTTCTGGAGTCAAATGCATCCTGAAGGAGGCAAGAAAGACCAATCTTCTTACTCCTAACGTGAACATATACTTTGAAAAATAATAAACAAAATACAATCTCTTTAGTGTAAATACCAACATATATAATGTTTATTTACAATTCAATTGATTCCCCCAACCAGTTCAAAACACACTTCCCAAGGATCCCCTTGGTCGTAAAAGTGAAGGTTTTGCACTCCGATGAAGTGACAGTTTCGACATAAACAAACTACCCCAGAAAAATAATATTGGTTTGATTTTCCCCAAATATTTATTTGTCAATTGCGTGCGTTGTTCGCGTACGTGGCCTCGAACACATGCCGTGTGTTTCAACATACTCAATTTCCTCGTTAGATATAAACACTTTATTGATACATTATAGTTGTAAGATTTTCCAGGAAGATCAACTTTATTCAATGTAACTGGTTAAACTTCGGTAGCCCTATTTTTATTTTCTTTTAAAGTAGCAAGTCTAACCAACGTTGATACTCAAGGCAGTTGTGCTTGTCAAAGGTTATTTGTGGATAATGAATCACTGGATTAGGCTTATTGAACAAACACCAACTGCATTAATGTAGAGTTTCAACAACTGTTTGCCTGCCCTCCCAGTTTTTCCCTTGCCGTTAAAATGTCCATAGGGCTGGGATAGACGTCTTTTCAACGATGGAAAGTCACTGTTTAATGGTAAACAAACCAGCGATTTCCGTCAATCTCTACCATTGGGTTTTTTGAAAGGCATTCATTGAAAGTATGCCCTTGTAATCTATCATTCGGAAGGTTCATGCCAGTCACACTGTATGTTCCGCCGTGCTTTCTTTATGCTCAACCGCTTTCATATTGTGGGTCGACGCGCCTCACGTTACAGCGAGCCAATATTGAAATTCAAAATCAATTGTGTGGCCAACTCCATTCAGCGCTCGGAAATAGGGTAGTTCCAACTACTGTAATTGAAGTTTCAAACTTGCATGAGGAACAGCGTGGCCTTATGGCAGAAACTCGACATGTATCGACTGGATTGAAAATGTCAAAGGCATGGCAATGTACCCACACTAAAGCGATTTCACATTAGTCGCACATTGTGTACAGACAACACGTGAATGAACTTAAAGCGAAAACAAACTTAGGACATAAAAATCACCAAAAGTAGAGGTATAGTTCCTGGTATTTGGCTATTCTGCTGACATACCACTGAGGGGATATTACATCATTGGTTTTGGGAAGAGAACAGGTTCATTTCCGACCTCTTGTTTTCAAAAAGTCAACCGGCAAGCATTTCAAAAAAGTTAAAAGATGACCATTTCAGTATACAGAAAGAAAAACAAAAACAAAAAATTGTGAGAGATTTTATGAGTTCAGATCGGCCTTACTTCGTTTGCGGCAATCGAAACAAGGAATGGTTATTTTGGAGATCTGCAATGCTATTTTCCTGACTCTGATAGTGCTGACTTAAACAATATTCCACGTCACCTCGTTTGCAAGAAGACTGACCTTTGTAGTTTCCAGGGCATTTCCTGGTAGGCACAAAACTGCACTGTTTGTAACCGCAAATACTTTTTTTTATCAACATTGAATTTGTTGTATTACTTTCAGTTCACAAGTACTCATTTACTTAGTTCTATCTTTGTTATCTTGTTTAATCTTTTATTCAATATAGTTGTTGCTTTTATTGCGAGCTTTACATTGGATTTACGTCCTGTCTAAATACTGTTTAATATAATGTAATGTTTGCTTTATACTTTAACACGCAGGGCCCAAATGAAGACTAGTCTTTTTTTAATGATTTGACTTACCCTGGGTAGAAAAAGGAAATAAATAAATGTGAAAACTGACGTTAAGGTCTTCTGATTCCTTGGCCGGATTACACCAAGGATGGGGTCGCATTTAGGTTGTTTCAATACCACAGTTCTAGTAATGATGGCCACTGAGTGACCGCTGAGTGACCACTGAGATACAGTGACTACCACACATCGGTGTACAGTAAAACTTTTACAAATGTTATTGTTTATCCCCGATATAAAATATCACATCTAATAAAAACGTTTGCAGTGTTAATTTACTGGCAGATTTATGCGTGTGTAACTCCCCTTTACATCTGCTGAAAGACGGTTTACTGCAAACTTTGAAAAAGCCTATGGCACCCTCTGCATTTAATCTAGATGACCGAGCTCTAAAACCAGGTTGGGTTTCTCTGCATGCAAATTGATGTCAATTTGCATTTGTATGAGATGATCATTTGGTATTTTCACTCGAAATGATCACCTCCACTCACCTTAAATAAGCGAAGGATGTTGGCCACCATGGTGGATACTGGGCTCCCTGCCGCACCTACCACCCCGACAGTCGGCTGTGGGGGTTCGTAGTCGGGTCTGCTCCCATTCGGACAGGTGAAAGCATTTAAGTCAATCCTCGTCATGGTGGACGTTACAAACTCCATAGTTTGCTCCAATGCATAGGTGTCTCGACTACACGTATCGAGAATCAACGCCCCAACGGTTATACCGGGCAGTAAATCCTGATCGTTGTTGATCTTCTCCAAGGCGTAGACCATCGCTTCCAATCGTTGATATCCACCCAGATCGAAGGTCCCGCACCCGTTTATCCCATTCTCATGCACGGGGAAGAGTCCGCCGAGGATTACGTTCCCGTCAATGCGGACGCTCTCCACGGGCATGGACACCACTGTGTACCTCCCAAGCCCACAGTTGTAGATGGCGATGATGACCATCAGAATCTCCCAAAACTCCAGGTAAACCCCCATGACTGACGCGCCACTGACGGCCCGCAGTCCGTAATAACCCAGGATTGCTGGAGAGTTTACCGGCGGTACCACACTCCCCACGGCATGTTACAATGTGCGAGCTCCGATCCTCTCTCTCTCATACGCCGCGGCAGTGGTGTGTGTTGTCAATTTCTAGGATCCTCACTCACATCTGTCCTTTTCACGGTGTTGTGAACTCATCAGATATGTACAGCGAGCTCGGTGGAGTTGTCGTCGTCATCAGATGCTGGTGGATCTGCGTGTTCACTCAGCCAGGCCAGTCGGATTGCTACAACTGACGCAAATTAGCCTCAACTGATTCCTGTATGAATGACAAGGGATAGGTAGTTTACCGAAAGGTTATTTTTGTCGAAGTAAAACAAATCATACCTGTTATTCGTTCCAAACAATTTGAGGATACATTGCATGCCATTGCTCGAGCACAAACCCACTACACATCAACACTTTAATATATGTAATAAACACCCGTACCACATGCATTGATAATGTTTCAACCCGCGGAGTGCTATATAGACATACGTGTCCTCTAATTGATTCTGTGTAGTTGTCATTGTGAAGCGAACAATCACAAAAAACAAGTTGTGGTTTTTCTTCAGATTTAAGCCTGCCCTTTCGCGGTTTTCGTGATCTTCCACATGAAGGGAAGAATATTCAACATCATCATTCAAAGGTCACAGTCATGGTTCATTGTTGATTTTTGAGAAGAATTCATTCATTTTAGCTGTTCACTTTTGCAACAAATAATATTTAAACCATGGGAACTTAATTTTGATCAAAGAAAAGGAAATGAGCTCGTGTTTTTCATGGAATACCGTTTCACGTTCGCAGTATGGTTTCGTGCTGTCTTGCTTAGATTCCTTGGAAAGTCCAATAATAATACTACTAATAATAAATATTAACAATTTCCGCATAGTTTTCAGCTGAATTAAACACGGAAGTTTTACAACATGCCTTCATTATTTATAATATGAAGGAATTCCTGATGTTCGTGACAGCATAAAGATAACACAGCTGTATTTTAAGGCAAACTACATTAATTAAATATTCAAGGAACAATAGCCTACATTCGATTTTTATTTGTTTACTTTTTTTTCGATGTGAACTTTTTTTATCGATATAAACTTAATATCCTTGTCAGTCATCCAGATAAACATATCTGTCTAACGTACGACCATGTGCTATATAGTTTCCCAAAAACTCTATCTCAAGTTCTTTATTTCGATTCACCGAAACCAAATAAGGACATAAATAAATAAAACATATGTAATATATAAAATATAAAACAGATGACGGACACAAAAACACCTAGCAAACGTTAACAGTTATTAGGCGTTTTCAAAACGCCACAAGCTTATTTTGATAACGCTTTCATACGTGCTGTATAACGGTTAGAAGATGGGAATGGCTTTACTTTTTTGATTAACGAAAACAAATTATTATGATTATTTACAAGTATAAATTATTGTCATGATGTGTCATACTTTTCAGGGTGGCCGTATTTACAGACGCATAACAATTAGTAAAAAGACAACACAGTTGTTTTTATTAAAGGATATCTATGTTGGTACCGATAGGCCTTTAGGGAGGGACTATGTGAAAGCATGATTTGAGTTGATGTTTTTTTGTTTCGTTTTTTTCTTCTTCTCTTTTCCCATTATTAAATATTGAATGGTGACACAGAATGTACCAAAAAGGCAAATGGCAGGAAAACGTCTCTCTCGTGTTTCCTTCCTTTAGTGCGGCATGCTTAGTGACGCTGTTTTGGGCTCAAAAGAAGAGATCGTGCAGTACGTATTTCATGAGTTAGAGCGAATCTAAAAATAGTTGTAGCAGTTGTCAGAACAGAACTCCAATATCAATTGCGAAGGCCAGAAACAATACAATTTTTTGTAACATGCTATTTCGGCATAATTATTGTTCCAATCGACCACGCGCTCGACATTATGTTTTCGTGTTTCTGTGCATTTGGCCCCCTGGCGAGCGCACAATTATCATATCACGGTGATCACTTACTATTACGATGGTCGTTCATGTGCAGTGAATATTCGATGGTGAAATAATGAAAAAAAAGTGTCTGCCGATAACAAAGACTCTTTTGTGTTATTTCGTTCTAAATTAACCACTTCAACTCGGGAAAGCAATAGGTATTTAGCATGGGTTCTGATTCACGTTCAAATCTCTTACGTCGGCATATCAGCGCCTCGACATGGCTTTTCTTCATACATGTTTTTTTTCGTGGACTTGTCAAAATTTTAAATTCGTGTTTGCGGCATAATTTAATTGTTGTTTTGAATGAAGTGTCCATACTACTACTTGATCTTTTACGTTGTTATGCCAAGGTAAACACACCTCAAATATATGATTTCAGAAAACATAACTAAATGCACCCGTTACATTACTTGGTTTCCGGAGTACGGTAAGTCTTAAGTAAAACTTAAGTAGGAGTCGATGAAATGTGCACATGCACAATTAAATGACGTGTTAGCCAAGTTCTGAACGGTTGGAATAAGTCTACGCTTGTCGAAAAAAAACATACAGGGTAAAAATCCCTTTAAGCAATATTTTCTCCTTCCACTAGCACTCTGAAATTGTGCCCAGCAGATCGACTGCACCATTTAATGTAGCCCATAGCCAGAACACACTATATGAAGTTGTGTTATGATTACATCGATCAGTGCGCTATGATACACTCGAACCAGGGCCAGCGGATGGCAACCCTACCCTCCAAAGCTACTCCGCAAGCTATTTCGGTTCACTTTAACGGAAATAACTTAAGTGACACTATTGGGTGACTATTATAGTAGCCCATGATTCATCCTACCGAGCCATTTATGAAGAGGCAAGTAAAATACATCAATCTCAACACAGGTTTTGCGAAACATCTAGTTTTCTACCCTCCACTATATCTCTCTCTCTCTCTCCCTCTCTCTCTCCCAACGCTTTGTGATCGATCAGTCGCTTATCATATGCGAGGTGCCAAGAAGATTGCCTTCAGGTTTAAACAGACCCTCTTTCTCTCTCGCTCTGGTCGAGTACAGATGGCTCCGGGGTTATTAACGCAGGCATTTCAAACGGGAACACACGGAGGACGATGGTTTGTAGAGCTGAAATTATTAGTATTATTATTAATGTTGAAATCTGCTGCGCTATACAAATGTAGAAACGGAAATGCCGAATGAGTTTATACTCCAGGTCTGGAGAGCGTCTGCTTACCGTTGCTAAACTGTACACAGCTCGAATTGCCGTTTTAAAGTTCAATTCGACAAAATATCTTCTTTTTGACTCAAGTCACATTATTGACCTTTCTTTTATTTTGAATTACCAACATTTTAGGTGAATGTGATTAGCATCTGAACATTTAAACGTTGAAAACTGACGTGTTTTTTTTTCACCAATGAGTTAACTCAACTTCCATCTGTGAAATCATTTCCCCAAACACACAGGTGCGATCTGCATCTATGACATCATCTTTGTGCAAATTGTGGCAATATTATGTGCAAAATGTGAGTTAATGTGAGTCAGGGCTACATTTAGCGGCCACGTCATTTTTCATTACAGCAACATTATCTCTGTCCACTAGTTTTCGATAAACACACTACACAACAACCCGTTAAAAGATCGTTCAAATAAGGTGCTCACGTTTACAACAAAAACTGGAGAATTTCTTCTTTTGTCAAGTATATATGTTAGGACATAGGCACTGTATTGTTTACAATTTGACAACAAATTAAGACTGACTGCTTGGAGACAATTTCTCTCACATAGTAGAATTTTATACTGGGATAATTCTGAGGGCAATTGTTCCGTTATCAACTTTATTAAAAGAGAGCTTACATATTAAATTTAAGCATTTATATTTTATTATTATTACTTTTAACAATCATGCATTAAAATTGATTTTAATGAAGTAATTAGGCCTGTAGATGAAAGAGAGTGCATACTTGTTTAATATATTTGAGCATTCTGAACAAGTCCGAATACCGAGTTGAAATTCAACTGTAACTTTCATCAAATAATAATAACCACTTTATTATCACAGTAAGTCATGAACACTTTGGCCACATTCCTCCACATTCTTCCAGAACAGGACCTCTAAATATTTATCTGTTCAGGATTCAGAATTGGTGAGACATTTTGTCCAAGCAAAAGTGTCCCATATTGTTCGAATTGTTACTATCATTTTTTTTTTGCGTAAACCTCGATCAAATAAACTCATTTTCTACCGAAATTCTGACAGGCAGAGGAAATTGTTCGTTATGTTCACATGACAGTTTTCCCTCTTTACTTCATAATGATTATGTATGGGTTATTTTTAAAAGCCTATATTATATCTTATCTCCAACAAAGACAAATTGATTGGACGGAACTTAAAGCAAGACTTATCTAACATTTTGTTACATATTTAATATGTATGACTCGCAACTTGGGGGGTTGTGGGCACTTGGAGTTGTGGGTCACGAAAATATCTGTTTTACCTTGTTTCTTGTTTTAATTCTGTGTTATGATTATTCTGAAAGAGGTTGCACGGAAATTTAAGTATGATCTTCTTACTTCTCGGATTAATGTCTGATTTACAATTCGTCATAATTTACCAGGACTTTCGGTCCCCGTGGTTGATTCTAAAGGAAACGCAAGAAAAATCACTGTGTTGGCCTCCATCTTTTTTTTTTTTTTTTTTTTTTTAGACACTTGGACTGTCGAAGGTAGAATTGGTTAAAATGTTTTTCAGCAATCAGGCCAGCACATCACAGCACTGCATCTCATTTTAGCAGTCATCCGATCTACACCCATGTATCGTAACTGCATTATGTCTTGCCAGGGCGTCGACGTCATCTTGATCACAACCATGTCCTTCTTCACCCATCGCACTGTGGTTAAGCCCTGTTCAACCCAACGATGGTTTGAAAACAGACAGCGCGATGAAAGATATCTCGCCCCCGTGTACGGTGAAGAGCGACAGCCGCCGTTAAAAGCATCCAACAAAGGGAGAAAGTACATTTTTCTCTGTTTCAGTTACATTTATACAATGTACGGGTACTTCATTCAATTCCAAGGAACTGTCTGCTTCCTAACCAATTCCACAGCAGCCAGCCATCCAGGCTTCAGTGGTTCAAGCAATTCCTCCGGATAAAAAGTGCTCACAACCTCGAACACAAAGAAGAAGGAAAACATCCGTTTCAGCTGTCAGGGGGATTTGGAAAGGGCAACAACGGACGTGTGGTCCAGCAAACCAGGAAAACAATTCGACATGAATGTTCCTGCGTGTTGGACAGACTCTCATTGGGATCGATACAGTGGCGGAACTGAGGTTGCGCAAAAGAACGGGGACAAAGACCTACCCCAACCAAACTATGTTTACCCTTTATCCTGCTTTTGAGTTAAGTCCTGATGTAATGACATAACTTTTACCTCGGTTAATTATCACCAACTCTGTAATAAGTATTGGAAATCTCTGACCCACTTTTTTCCCCAAAATGTCACTGTGTTACATCGTGCAAATAATACCTCCATTGAGTTCGTGGTTTAGGAACCGGTGGTGTAACAACTCGGCTTTTCAATCAGTACTTGGATATTCTTGGAGGGAAGTGCACTATTCGCCCGAAGATGAACAAAGATGAAATGTTGCTTCGATCTTATCTTTGATTGATATGGAAAATGTGAACAATACTCGAATAGAAAGTCCGATCAGTCAGACAAAGATGAGACTCAGAAAATCGAACTCAGCATCGAGAGTGTTTTTTTTAAACTAATGCTTGAAGTCAGACCAGAACCTAGTTTTGAAGAGCTCCTTTTATTTGCTAGATTGCTTATCATCCATCGTTGGGTTTTCTTCCTAGTGATTATAAGTGCAGAAAGTGAATGCAAACAAGAGAACACGCTATTCCAAATTGATTCTTCAGAGGATTTTCGATTCAACAATTGTTTATGTTATTTTATTTATTTGTTTATTTGTGTGTGTGTGTGTGTGGGGGGGGGATCCCCATTTTCTGCCACATATCGGGCATGGCCAAATAGGTCTTATAGCTCAAACGTAGCTGTCGTGCAATCGATGTAATAAAGCTCTCAAGAGCTGCGTATTATAAGAAATATTTTGATTTAATAGGAGAACAAAGGAGATCTGTTTGGGAATAATATCTCGTGTAGAGGTTTGAAATCTTGGAATTATGATTGGCTAACGCTCGGAAAGCCTTGGATAACCATGCAGACGATTTTTCACTAAAATGTTTAGATGTCTGAATATTTGTCTTTTGTTTTTAAGCAAAGAGGCTGAGCAACCTCTAAATATCTGGCGAGTAGTTTGTGAATATTTATCATTTAACATTGGTTTCTATAATACATGTACTTTAAACCAATTAGTTTCAGTTTGAAATTTCACTGAATAATAATAATATACTTCTACCAATCATGCAGATAAATATTCCGTCTAAAATACTGTGAATGTGGAGGAATTGACATTTTGGGCGGCAAAAGAAATGAACACGACTTGTGTCTGAACCAAACAAACATATTTTAGCTGTTTTACTAAAAAAAACCTGACCACAGAATTCGATCACATTTTCACAAGTTGGCTTTATGGCGCGTCAAAACTAGAGGATGGGAATGAGTTCTCTTTATAAAAAAAGGTTGATGTAATATCCCTCTAATCCAAGCAATAAAGTGATACGAGTCAAACTCAAGCTGACATAGCGACCTTTTTGGGAGGGCGTCATTCGTCCACCCCTGACGGATAAACCTGTCATCATCTACCAGTTGTCTAAAGAAGTGTGATTTGCTCGAAAGATGATTGTTATTTCTTAACAGGTAGTATATTGACAGGTGTGAACATCCCCTTATTACCTAAATGATTTTGGAGCAAATCATCACCAACAGCTTTACTACGGATAGAAGGCTATATAGTTGCGCAGAAAATTCCCCCGTCTTGTCTTTCCTTTGAACAGCAGACGTTGAAGTTCACGATTTTTCAATCAGGTATGAATACACATTGGTTTGCGGTAGCACCATGTTGTTATATCTACTATGTTATATACAGTGCATTGTTCTTGTGAGGACTTGAGTCCTGTTTTTATTCTACTACCACGGAGTAGATGGGGGACAACTTAGTTCTGAAAAGAATTACTTCAGGACTAAGGTGTCCCCGAAATTACTCCGCGGAAATCATAGTAAGACTATTAGCAAGACAAGTTCTCAACAGAACAATCTTCTGTATACATAGCAAAGTAGATATAATCACATGGTGAATATACAAACCAAATATACATTGATACCGTACCATGCAATGCCTAAAAAACCTCGATATGAATACGGTTTTTCTTTACTCAAAATCGTTTCAATTAAGTTCAACATTTCGATTGATTTACGAGTCATTACGTCTAAAACTTAAAGCCTAATTTTCAAATGAATACGTTTTTTTTTTTTTTTTTTTTTTTTTTTCCCCCCACAGTTTTCCCACAGACGAATCAATTAACTCGGAGAGTGGCATTACACCTCTCCGCTGTAGTTTGACATTTCGCTCACGGAAACTAATACTGGTAGACTGTAATATGAAATGTGTTCAACAGCACTAAAGGGGAGTGTCGGATATTTGTTGACCTGGCTTTAATGAGAGGAGAGAAAACAAATTGAAATTGATCACCATAACCAGGGTACCGATATCGATGCAGCATCTCTATAGGAAGCATTGAATTTAAATGGTGGGGACATTTCATTAATCTTAAAGGAATGGTATCCACGGTTGTTGATGATCGAACATTTGATGGTTTCGTTTGTGCTAAAGTAAAGCTTATTTCTATGATAGGATTGGATTGCTACACAATTTCCTTAAAAAAAACCATGACATTCACAATTTACTTTGTATTACACAATACACCGATCCATCGTGAGCCGCTTCTGGGAAAACTTGAATGAAAGGACTACTGTTTTCCCCCCGACACTTTTTGATCCAGCCGCTCTGATTGATTTAATGGTCACTCAATTTTAGGTGAGCAGATAAGTAATTAACAATACAGTTATTTCCATTAACGATTTCCTCTCCACAAATTGAACATACGAAACATCCACAACAAGGCTCCTCTTTGTTCCGGGTTCCTAAATGTTAATGGGCTCGTGCGTTGCTTTAATAATATTGGTAAAATTTGGTTTCTTCATATGAGATTGTAAATAAATATCATACATACTGACAAAACGAAACCCTGTTTCCTTTTAAATGCAGGATGTTTATTTTTAAAATAGAAAGTGATCCCAAAAGCTGTTTGGAACACTAAGTATTTTATTTACAAAGAATGTTGACTATATGTTCAATCGATTCAAGTCACACTGAAGGCCAGCATTTTCCTGTTGATTAGTTTGAAAGAGGGTGTCAGCTTCCTTTTTTTTTTTTTTTCTTTTTCTTTTCTCTCCCTTTTATTTTATAGTCGATTTCGTGCGTGATTCTCCTGTGACACGTTTGAAATAAAAAAAACAACACTGCATTGAATGCAAACTACAGGTTCGATAATGGTCAAAACAAATTCTTTGTTTTCAATCTGAAAGCTCACTTGTTACAAAGTTCATACCAGTACCAATCCTTCAGAGTAGGTCCCTCTGAGAGTCACATAAAATATCATTTGAAGATCCCCTAACTACCACTGCTTGTTTTAATTGCAACAATCGTAAAGCACGTGTTATTATATTAATAAACGTGCATTTTCTTTCCTTTTTGTGGTTTTTGATAAAAGAGGACAACCAACATAACTCGATGATGGATTTTTCAGAATTGTTTTAACGAAGTGTATACCGAAAACGAAAGGATGGGAAGGAATCTGCCCTTCCGGGCTCCGATGATTTTCGCATAGCCTTAAAGGTGTTATCTATAGTCGCGTTTTTAAGAATTCTGTGAATATGGAGGTGTGACTGTTACGACTCTTTGCCTTATTTAAACCATTCTGCTTAAAGTGTGGCATAAGCAACAAACCCCTGGCAGAGACCGACTCAAGAGCATCACCCCTGCCGTCTTAGGCCAAAAGGGACCGCTGCTCTGATCGATCGCACCCACACAGCACTAAGGTGTTTTCCCAGCTCTCTGTTAGCCTATACACCAACTATTTTCTTCGTATCACACTCTCGAGGATTATTAAGATATTTCCTTCTGCCACAATCTTTGAGAGTACACCGCCGCGATCCACCTCGGCGTTGAATTCGATTAAGATCACTCGCCATTGGCCTAGGGGATTATTTTACATCCTAGGGGCGTTCCCAGGAAATCTGTGTAATCCAAATTAAAGATGACGTAGAGCATAAGTAACGTGTTGTCGAAATTAATCTAAAATAGTTTATTTTATATACGACTCCTCAAAAGCGACTGTATGTATTATCATCTCGTAGACCTGAAGATAGTTCCTACCACGTGTTCAGTTTTAGATGCATGTAGGAGGGAAACCCTTAATTAGGTAAATGACGTAATCAGGGAGTGAGGGGGGGGGGCGTGGCGTGCTGGGAACACAATCCATAATCGAGACCAGGATCCACTTTGGTGAGAGGGCTGTGAAAGACCTTTAAGCCAACCTGATTAATTACTTGATACATTTCTACTAAGATAAGGTACATCGTTCTGGATACGTTCGATCATGTGACCACAATTATTCTAATTAAGACAACCACCAGGCGGCACTGCTGGTAATATTTTAGGAAATCATGTTAAGCAGTTGTGAGTGCTCGTTTTGAACTGAGATAATGGTATAGAGTAATGGTAATATAATTAGCTGTTACTTCTCTGACTACTCCTCCCTCTGTTTAAGATAAGTCATGACATTGGAGATGGTATCGGCATTGCTGTTTCCGATTTACTAACCCTCGCTAATAGCTGAAGAAAATACCGCTGCGCGGTTGCCTAAGCTCTGAATTATTTGATTATAGTAAAGAAAATATTGCATGTGCAAAACTGCTGACTTGTTTTATTTACCTCTCGCTCCCTAACAAGGCTTAAGAATCAAGAGTTACATTATTCCAAATCTAAATAAGAAACAACATTTATCTGTTTTGTACGGAAGCGTAGTGCCGCCACATAAATAAAAAAAAATCCCACTGTTATCAGTACACGATAATTATCGTGTACACGATAATTATCGTGTACGTACACGATAATTATCATGTACGTACACGATAATTATCATGTACGTACACGATAATTATCATGTACGTACACGATAAGAGACTTATCATGTACGTACACGATAAGTCTCTTATCGTGTACGTACATGATAATTATCGTGTACGTACACGATAATTATCACGTACACGATAATAATCACGTACACGATAATCATCATGTACGTACACAATAATTATCGTGTACGTACATGATAATTATCGTGTACGTACACGATAAGTCTCTTATCGTGTACGTACATGATAATTATCGTGTACGTACACGATAATTATCACGTACACGATAATCATCATGTACGTACACGATAATTATCGTGTACGTACACGATAATTATCGTGTACGTACACGATAAGTCTCTTATCGTGTACGTACATGATAATTATCGTGTACTTACATGATAACTAATTTTTTTTATTCATTTGGCGGCACTACGCTTCCGTAGTTTTGCAATTGAAAAAATTATCTCTTGGAATAAAAATTAGGTACATCTAAAAAAATATATATATATGTGGTTCTGTACTCCGAGCCAACAAACAAACCCGCCCCTCTGTGAGACACCTTACAGAACTCATCAGCCACATCCTAACTAAGAATAACTTTTCTTTCACAGAAAGGCACTTCTTACAGACACAAGGTACTGCCATGGGTACTAAAATGGCGCCTTCATATGCTAACTTGTTCATGTCTGACTTAGAAGACAAACTATTGTCTTCTGCTCCCAACCGCCCACTCGTGTGGTGGAGATTTATTGATGACATTTTTGCTATCTGGTGTGGTAGCCAAGATAGCTTGGAAGAATTCATTGATCATATAAACTCATTCCACCCCACCATTAAATTCACTGCCGATTTCTCTGTTACCTGCGTGAATTTTCTAGATGTGACTATAAGTAAATCCCCTAATGATATTGTGACAGATGTATATAGCAAACCCACTGACACCCATCAATATCTTCTCTCTAATAGCTGCCACCCTAGCCATTGCAAGGAGGCAATTGCCTACAGTCAAGCCTTACGCATAAGACGTATCTGCTCCACAGATACTCTATACAAAAGGCGTTCATCTGACCTAAGGCACCACCTTGTTTCTAGGGGCCATAGCAAACGAAGGGTTCAACTTGCCATCAACAGAGCTTTTGGCATACCCCGCCATACTCTGTTGACCAACACGGGCACCAAGAGAACCCCGACCAATAGAGTTGCTCTGGTCACTACTTTCCACCCTAGGTTACCCAAGTTGTCATCTATAATCAATGACAACATGCCAATTCTCCACTCCTCCAACAGGTTGCGCTCAGCAATTTCTGAGCGCCCCATGGTCGCCTTTCGTCGCCCTAAGAGCCTAGGTGACATTCTAGTTAGAGCAAAACTCCCCCCAGGTACAGGCCAAACTCCCTCCCCACAAGACATACAGGGTTGTCACCACTGCACCCGCTCTAAGTGCAAGACTTGTATGTATATCAAACCCACTGTACAGGTTAAAAGCCACAGCACTGGCTTTACCTACAAAATCAAGACCAACTCCCAATGCCAAACCCCAAATGTCATTTATGTCATATCATGTAAGAGATGTGGAGTACAGTATGTGGGAGAGACAAAGACCAAACTTAGTCTTCGCTTTGCGAACCATGTCTCCTCCATAAAGACCAAAAAACTGTACCCAGTATCTATCCACTTTAATAGTCCTAATCATAGTGTCAAAGATGTGGAACTAACTGTCATTGAGGCCTGCAACGGCGACGATTCACATCGTAAACTCAGAGAATCCCACTGGATTCACAAACTCCGAACAATCCAACCATTCGGATTAAACATAAACACAGGTGTTAAATAATTCCTCTTGGCAAATAACTACTTTATTTCCATGCTTTTACATTATCAATATAGTATTCTCATTATAGCCCCCTCTCTATTATTCAATGTTTACACTTCTACTGCTTTATTTAGGGAGATTACCCTTAATCACCTCCCTCATGTGAGTAAATAATCCTGTCCTTTCATGTCAGCCGCATTTCCCACCATGCAGCTTCCCTCCTTTGTTCACTAATCTCCTTTTTGTACTAACCGACTACTGGACATCCCATTGTCCACACTGCTGTATTTTGATTGGTCATCAACAATCTCTTTGTCTGTATTTAATCAACTTTGATTGGTTGTCTTTTTCCCGCCTATTTTGGATACTCTCCATCTATTTTAATCCCAAGGTTTTTCTATAAATGGATCTGTTTTTATGTTTGTGCTTGTTTTTGCCTCTGACGAAGGTCCGGTTTGGATCGAAAGCTAAGGCCATCAACCCTACTAGTTTTATATATATATATATATATATATATATATATATATATATATATATATATATATATATATATATATATATATATATATATATATATATATATATATATATACTGCCGTTTACCAGGTTGTTTGCATCTTAACCGGGGTAGTGATCCCTGGCTTATCGGCAGCACGGTTCGGCTTCTGACTGGTCCCCCCGAGCAAAGTGGATTTGGTATTGCACATAGGACCGCCCACCAACTATAAGGGCTGGTTAGCTCAGTTGGTAGAGCGCTCGTACGGTATTCGAGAGGTCGCGGGTTCGAGTCCGGCATCAGCCAAATTTTCTTTGCTCACGCTATTTATTTATATATATATATATATATATAATAAAATAAATTTTAAAAACACGCTTTTACTGAAATAGCAAAGCACTACTGCCATTGAAACACTAACTTGCTTAGTCTTAAAGTAAAGTTCGTGCCGATAAGAAAGTTTCCATTTTTTTTTGTTTTTTGTTTTGTTTTTTAATGAAGACTATGTGAACTTTTGGTTTTCCGTAGCACAATTGAATCAATGACATGGATAACTTGATATAATTTATAATGAGTGATAATTATCGTATGTTGTTTTGCAGTTAAGGCCACTCGTACTTTTGCCAACTTAAGCTATAAAACTCCTGTCTGTGACGTTGCAAAAGAAAGGTCGATTAAATGTTGTTGGTCACTAATCCAAGCAGCGCTCGTTTACACCACCGCAGCTATGGCCGGCGCACGCGCGCGCAACACAGCAATAGCGCGTCATCCGCGCGTATGTACCAATCAGCGTGGAGGATTCACAGTGTGTGTGTGCGTCGACGCGCGCGTGCGGCGGCTACAGCTGCGATGATGTAAACGCCCCATGAACGAGAAGGGCCCCATTTCATGGCGCTGCTTCCTAATATACAGCGCGTATTTCTATGGGCCGTGGCAGGGTGTAAGCGCAGAATTCCGCGGTAAGAAGCGCCATGAAACTGGGCCCTGCTCGGATTAGTCTAAACAGGGGTCCAGACTATGTTAATTTCCTGCCTCACTCTGGCACATCTTTGGCTTAGTCTTGTGCCCATACACTTTCGGTATACGGGACTTCAAACAGCAGACGTTGTCTAAGCCGGAGCCAGAGCCGCAGCCGTCGTCTTGAAAATAGCCTTAGATAGCTTGCACCAACGAAATGAAAGAAGAAAAAATGGCTGCTCCATGATAACGGTTTACTTGACAGAAGAATGCCAAAATTAATCAACGTTGTTCTATATCTTTAAGCGAACACGCCCGGCCCATAAGGATACCGTTACACGCTGGGGGGCGCCACCGCAAATCCGTGCATCCCAAATTAAGTTGTGCAAAACAGCGATGCCCTCAGTACAATCAAGACGAACGCACCGATAAGCAGTGTGATACTTTTAATAACGTAAAACATGCATGTTTTCACAGCGATTGCTCATAAACGTGTACATTTCCCCTTAAAGGCGTTGACCAGTTTAGGGCCTGAAACTTTGAATTTGTGGCGTAAATAGTTCAAAAGAGTTAGTACGGAAAGCCAACCTTTGGTTTGGTAGAGTGAAATTCTTCACTAAAATGTTTTTATTCTTCACCTTTTGTTTTCTTCAATTTATTTTTCTTTTATTGACTATTTAGCAAAACAAACAATGCCTAAACCGCATGGTTTGTACTTCGAATGAATATCGATACGTAGTAACGGCATCACTTCAATTTGTGAAAAAAAAACAAAAAACTATTTGTTATTTTTTTACGTGTGTTATTACAAAACTGTAAGATCTTTCAAGAGACAGCGTGTGGGCAAACAATACATAAATAACAAGAAAAAATCAAAAGCCCCAAAACCGTAACATTAACGTTTTTTTCTGGATCAGAATTGACCCCGATACGGGTCACTGGGTTTGGGGATGGGAGGGCGACACTTTCCGGGTCAGCATGAAGAGTATTTTCGAGTCTGATTGATCCTGAGTCTTTTACACAAAGTTACGTTGTTAGTCAAAACAGCGTTAATAACTAGCTGGCTCCCAGTGTTCCGAATCATTTTTTAATGTTAACTTTCTCGAAAATGTCAACGTGGAACCAAAGTTCTCCTCTAAAAATACACCACACCTGTAACTACAATATGAGAAAACATTACTGCCAGAATTTCTGGACACGATAACCGAGTCATTATTATTTTCTAAATAGTTCGCACACCCTGAACGAAATACGCACAATTCCAACTTTTTACTCAGCATGTATAACAAAATTGATTTAATTTATTTATTTATTTATTATTATTTATTTTCGTTTTTAAGACGTACGTGCTAGTTCATTAATGGGAAACCTTTCTATCCATAATATTTTAGTCGACGGTGTCGAGGAGCCTTCAATGTTGTTTTTAAAATGTGTCATGAATTCCCTGCTGTCCCTATCGAATTTGTGTGACCCAGTTGCCTCGAAACGGCTCGGCGAAAGGGAGAGACTCGTGGGAAGACAATCAGTGTGCAAGCTGGGTGCAATGTTCTCATAACCGTGATGTGAGTTATGTTATGACATGGATGGAAAGGAATAGGTCCTTAGGGGAAGTCCAGTTTGCTGGGCACAATCATTACCCACGTGTTCCCCTGGAGGTGGCCATTGCTCACAGTCCTTGCGTTCGGTTATGATGGAGAGTAAACGCTTTGGCCCCTCAACGCAATCCATTCCGTCAATGTGACGCAGTTGGGAGACCTAAACATCTCTATATCATGCGCACGATAGCCTCTGTGACATTGACGTCATCACGAAAATTTGTCAAGATGGCGGCGTTTCATGCTGCAGTAACTAGAGGAAGATATCAAACACCTCCCATCAGCACGATGATCCCATGAAAATGAAATAACAAATAAACCTTCGAAATCGGAGAGTATTTCAAAAGAAGTTTCTACATGGTGAGCCGTTCGTAAGTATTTTTTTTTCGTGATTGTTGAATATTTATCAATGATTTAGCATTGGATTATCCACCATATTGACATTTTCTTCTCTAAACGCCCTCATCGGCCATTGTCGGTAATGCCATGACAGAGGCTAATAGCTTCACCCAACGAAGCAGGAAATACGTCAGTAATAGAATAGTAACTAAATATATCTACATATACATACAAAATTATTGTGATTTTGTCTTCGGAACCCAACCTTAAAAATAACTGCATTGTGTCAAGAATCGTCCGAAACTCGATCAACTGAATATTTGGCTGTTAAGTTCTCGAGAGAAAGATCATTTCAAAGTACTCACCTTATAATAAATATTGAAATAAATATCATCAAATGAATAAATACAAAACACCATGGTTGATCCCTATCAATGAGGTTCATAATTCGAGCCTGACAATGCTTTACGTTGTTTCTATTTGTATTTCATGTTGTTATTTATTCATAGGTCTTTCCATTTATTGCTACGATGAAGGATGGAGATTTATTGATTTATCCCACTTTGAAAGAAACACAAACGTCGTCTCAGGGACAACACATAATTAATCTATATTTTGCCACCTTATACTTCCAGTTTACGCGCGACCGCGCAAAGCGTCCATTTCTCGTTTCATGGTCCAGACAAAACACAAGAATGCCATAATGTATGCACAAACCCTAAATATCGAGCTAAGGAATCTAAATGACACATTCAATAGAGGCGCGATCGATTGTTGACTATGCTAGGTATTAAAAAAAAAAATGAAAAAGGAACAAAAGAAAGAGAGAAAGCAAAGGAAGGTATCGGCTTCCGAGGATCGGGTTGGCGGCGTGTAGTGCACTTTCCTTGCGTGCCTTTCACCTCAGTCAACCCGGGGCTCTCGGCCAGAACCCTTATACGGCTTGACTTGAATTGTGGATTGGGTGTTCATACGTAGAAATTTTTCCCATGTCCAGGATCTGTGGGTCTTTATCATTTGAAACCATATTTTATCACATTTCTTGTGTGCAAGAGCAATGAGGAATTACTGATCTCCATTTTATGAAACACGTATGGCACTCTTTTACCCTTCCATTCTTAGTTTGTCCCCTTGGTGTGAATGGACAAAAATGACGTCGATGCGATAACATTTCCCCCCCCCCCCCCCCCTCCAACCACTTCAAGAGCAAATCCAGTAATGATTGCCTGCTCTTCAGTGGTTGTCTTTCACAGCTACGCGATAGTGGTTAGGCTTCCTTATTTTTCGGCTATACATTACAGTCCCAAATCCCCAAAACTGCCAAAGTGAAAGATTCAGAAGGACTGGGGCCAGTAGGCCCATAACAATTGCTTACCACAGGGTCAGGCTTATACAAATCTTATCCAAGTTCATGCAATTTGGCGTGGAGTGACACAGGAAAAGACGATATGGGAGGATTGGGGGGGGGGGGGCATACGCTGGCCAAACTGTAGTGGTTAACAAAGGCATGAGCAGTATTTTAGGCCTGGTTAGGTCTTTACTGCACGCTCTACAAGCGTCCATACCACACTCAGTATGCGTGTCTCAACGTCCAATATTCACATTCAAAATCAAGACTCACTTCAGCTGGTTTGGGGTGCACGGTTTTTAATTAAGGAACGCTAATGTTAATGTTTACAAAGTCGACCTTACAGCGCGAGAATGAATTGGACGGTACATTGCTGTCAGTAGTCCCTGCATCGTGGACATCAAGTCACTAAACAACACATTTTGATATCAGCAATGCCGAACACTTATTTGCCATTCAACCTGCAAAAGCTAACATTGACTTCTCTAATGATCGCTCCACAAAGAAGATAGTTTTAATTAAGACAAAGTCGGCAGCCTGGAATCGAAGCCTTGGCGGCACGGCGATCAAGGTCCGTATTCCCAATTCCCGCCTATTTTTCAAAATACGTGGTACCGCCGAAAATGTTTGTCCGGGGAGGACCGAAGCTAGCCGCCGCTCGCAAACACACACTGGCTAAGATTTATGGCAATACGATCTTGTCGGCTAACAAGAGTTTAAAGTCCCCCTGGAATTGGCACACTATCACTTACCTCTCTTAAAAGTCTGCCCAGCGGCTCTTCAAAACTTGATTTTTTCTTTTCTTTTCTTCGTCAAATAACGTACCGTCCATTACCCTTGCATCGGAGCGTACTAAAAGAAGGGGGGCAGTAAACCGGTACATATAGTTCCTTTTTAAACTGTAGGCAGACGCCAGGGACAACCACTGGCTCAGACGGTCATTTTCAAATGGGGGCGGGGAGGGGGGGGGGAAACTCTGTGTTGACTTTTTAGGGTCCATTGCCTAATACAGGCATCTTAATCATCATCCAGGCTTCCCAGTTGGGGTGACTCACCTTAAAGGGAACTGCTGAAAGCGAATAACTTGTCATGACGAATAGGGGAGGGGGAGGGGCAAGTTGTATCTTGTAGTGCATTCATCTGCATGATGTTTTTGTTTTTATAAAGACAACGCGCTCTTGAAGACTGCCCAATGACTTTTGTTTCTAAAAAAAAACAAAAAACAGCAACTAAAACGATTTTATTATCTCTATTTCTTTTGAATTGTTTCCTTTTTGATGGGTGAGGGCTATAATTAAAGAAACCTGGACAATGAACCTCTAACCGTAAAATTCACGTTACACTAGTGTCGCTGATATCTTTGCCAGCTCGACAGCAGTCGGTTTTTAATTTCATTTTGTGTAAGATCTGTTTTATGCGATCACCGAATGATCAGACTAAGAGCTCGATTCCTGGCCAATTTGCAGATAAAGTTTACAGGCTTCTTGCCCGGCCCAAAGAGCAGTATAACAATAATGAAAGCAATCATATGCAGTGCTTGTGTAGCGCTTTATCACATGCGATGGGCGTCTGAGAGCGCCCAGTACTTTTTTTTCCTGCAAGGTATGATGAGTTACGTTTTGAAGTATGAGACCTGTTCCTTTACATAGCACCATGTAATGGTTTACAAGATGCTGTGGTGCAATCTGCAGCCGATCAAACCAGGAACACCGGTACGAACCCCTCCTCTTTGCGAGAAGTGCACTGGTAAAAAAATGAGAAGACTTTTTTAGAAATTGGTATAAAATTTCAGACGAATCAACCCCTCTGCCCCCTTGACCAAAGAGTCCCCCCATACGCCTCGTAAGTGAGACCGCCCCAACATCAGAGCTAGAGTCGATATACGGGAGGTCGCCGGTTCTAGTTTGGCATTTGAAAATGTTTATACCATGCTGCCGGACTCAACCTGCGACCTCTCAAATTCCCTGCAAGTGAATAACATATACATGTTATGCAAATGTGATGAAAATAGCCGGTACTATTTGTCCTTAAGGACAAACACAGCTACAATGAAAACAAGCTTGAAATGTAACCCCATAAGTATAAAAGAAAAAAAAAACAATTTCAGAAATAAAGATCGAAAAACAAGTACCACTCCTCAGGTAAAATTCAGGATCGCCATCCAATTATTGAAAAATTGTCGCCAAAACATCTTGAGAAATAAAATAAAAAAACGTCAATGAAAAACAACATGTCTATATTTAAAGGATTTGACAACAGACAAGAATACTCACGATCCATACACTTTTCAACTGCACAATACAGACCTGCTATATTATATTCTAATATCTTATTTAATTGTTACAAGAACTGAATGCCTGAGGGTGTCATATATCTATTACCCACCATGGCTCGTCATTGTTAGACTGAAATGATTGCCTCAAATTGATGCATATAATATTACAAGGGTTAGGGGTCAACCCAATGTCTTCTGCTGCGAGGCCAGAGTCACTTGGTTGTCTATATTCCCCCCTTCTGCTTCGCCTAAACACAAAATGCTCCAAGAGTGTTTCTTCGAATGGAATGTAGCCGCTTAGATTCGAGAACTTATGATGTGATAAACAATATCGGGTTTCAGACGGATCAAATCATTCCAGTTCTCAAGACTGCAATCAATAAACTCAAACTTCAATAAATATTGTGTGAAAACGCGACACGTTTTTGGACGTAATCGATAACACCCCCCCAAAAAAAATAATAATAATAAAATAAATTGAAAATAAATAAATACATAATTAAATAGACAGATAAATAAACAAATAAACAAATAAATAAATAAATAAAAAAAAAATAAAATAAAAATAAATAAAAAAAAAACAAAAAAAAAATTAATAAAAAAAAAAAAAAAAAAAAAAAAAAAAAAAAAAAATAAATAAATAAATAAATAAATAAAAAAAAAAATAAAAAAAAAAAAAAATAAATAAAAAAGAAATAAAAAAATAAAACAAAATAAAAAAATATAAATAAAAAATAAAATATAAAAAAAATAAAATAAATAGAAATTTTTTTTAAAAAAATAAGAAATAAAAATGAAAGATAAAAAATAAAAAATAAAAAATAAACAATAAAAAATAAAAAAATAAATGAAAAAAAAATAAAAATAAAAAATAAAAACGAACTGAACAGGTTAGTGCCACTATTTTTTAATTAGTTACTGTGTGCGGCAAGTTGTTCATCATGTGGATAACGACATTGTATCACGGGTGATTACAGCCCACTGAACAAAAAAATAGTCCAGTGCTAATATCATTTTAATTTGTTACAAGTATTGCTAGCATTCTTTAAATAATAATATTTTAAACAACTTTCCCATTTTAAAACAAAAGTTTTAAGGGTGTTTAATATGGTGTTTCTTCGATAACAATTGTTTTAAAGGGGATGGGTACCCACTGCTTTTTTCAGTAGCGTTATCTCCCTTTAGCCCCCATGCAATTATATCACCATGGGTGCATCGGTGACTGTTATAATAACAGGGTCATGACCCTGACAGGTCTCCCCAACCCACCCACTCTTACCCCTTGAGCTTGGGTTCATGTGTGTCTCTGCACGGTTAAAGGGCCAGCGCTTTCATGAACATCCCCCGTGTAGCTGTCACATCTTGTCGTGGATACCGTGAGAAACACCCAATGTGACAAAAATATGCTTCGTCACTGTACTCAACGTGTTAGGGGTTAAAAAGGCTGTTAGTTAACTATTCAATTCAGATCAACTTGACGGTTTAAAAACATCTACTTCTATGAGAAATTACCAACTGCACAATCATGCAATACTGAGCATGTGCGCGCATGCTCAGAACTGTCAAAAAGGACCGTTGTGTCTGCTGCCGCCAGCGTCTCAAAAGTCTCCCATTATGACACAACATTTCCCATTTGCCTGCCAGAAAATGCCCTGGAATGTACAAGGTTGCTCTTTTGTTTACGTGAGAAGTACACGGTCTATTTCAAACTTTCATTGATATCAGTTTAACTCTGTTCCTCTAGATCTTAGAATAAAAACCTAACTTTATTTAAGCAAAAACAAAACAATCTAATATTCGTACATCTTTGGTTCTCGACACTTACTTAGTTTATTCAATCTTCCAGTGTTTAATGTACCCACCACACAAACAACCCAACGGACATATCATCAATAATGGTCACTTTTCAGAAAATAAAAAATATTTATTCACATCTTCTAGTGTTCAATGTACCCACCACACAAACAACCTATGGACATATCATCAATAATGGTCACTTTTCACAAAATAAAAATAAAAAATGGTTTATGTTTTGTCACTACTTTGTGCACGTTCTTCTCAGACTCTCCAGTAATCAAAACAAGAACAGATGATTTGTGAGTCCTTATTTGCTTTTTCCTCGAATTTGACAAAGACGGAAATATTTCTCTTGAGGGTTGGTACTGGAGTATGAACTTATGATCAGAAGCTTTCTCTCCGCCTCCTTCATTGACGGTTTCTTTTCTTGTTCCATGTCTAAAGGAGACTGAAATAAGCAGTCGACATGTCCTGGAATGTTTTGCCTGCGGATCTTTGTTCCCATAAGTATACAATCAGAAATACACCGCAGTTTTTAATCAGTTTGTACACGATGTGGGTTCTTGCTATGGGTCTGCTCTGCATATGGTTTATCTGGACCTCTCGCTGCGTTCGTGGCGGGCATCATTCATTTTCAATGCGATCGTTTCAGTCGTCATCAAACTATTGTATGGGAGTAACGTAATTAGTGGATCGTTCGTCATAGCATGCCCTGCTCTATAGTCACAATATGACGACACAGGGCATGTCAGGTTTCCAGAAAAACTAACCTTGAGATGTTCACGGCGGCAAGTGCATGTTATGTGAAAACTAGATACATGGATTATTCAACTCTGAACATTATCTTATCATCAGAAAATCGGTAGTTTCTCATTTTCACTAGCACGTCTGGCGTGAAAATCATCTTGCTCTTGTACCAGACAAGGTTACTCTAAAAGGAAAACAAGAGACATCCTCCAACCAGTAAATAGGCACAGCTGCACGGCCTGGCATCATGGGGGTTTTAAGGTCACCTGGTCAGGTCAGCTGATGACTAATTAGCCTCCGTACAAGCCTGTCTTATTGCGAGGTCTTGGCTTACCCAGCAGCTGGATAGGGGATGGTAGTACGGATGGCCCAAATAATTTATGAACTTTACTCAGTGGCATCAGCCTTGTATGACATTATGATTCTGCTCCCTCATTAGAGACCTACATGCGCAAGACATGGTACACAATACAGATAAATAGTATCACCATGGAGGAAGATATCCTCCCATCCTAAATTTGAGTGTAGGCCTTATATACAAAAAGGAGCTAATATAGTTTGCCAGTGGCATAACTGGGGGGGGGGGGGCGGGTTCCCCCATTTGAAATCTGGACTTTTGAGATTAAAAATTAGCAGAATAAATGTTCATTTTATAAGTTCTTAGTATTTCAATGTTTTTTAAACTATTTTTGTTACACGCAGACAGTGTTTGTGTTTTACCTACACATCAGATTCTCTTTTAAACGGCATACTAAGAGCACTGAAAAGGGGCTTTTCAGGAAAAATGCAAACGGGAACTATAGTTTTGATTGGTTAGAAGTGCCCCCTAGACGAAAATAGACCCCCCCCCTGTGCTTCCCCCACCCCCTCTAAAATTTTATCATAGTTTCGCAGCAGTCATTTGTACCTGGAAGTCTTTGTGGCAAATGTTAGTACATCCTGAAATCCCTTGTTGAGGATGTCCTTTAAAAAGAATTTTTCATTAATCAATTCTTTATCAAATGTTGGCCAGCTGGAGAGCAGTCAGAAACCGCTTAACTAAAAATGACTCGTCAAACATCAAACAAAACTCAAACGCAACAGGACACAACAGAGTGACACGACGCAACGCGACACGACTGGACACGGCGCAGCCCATCAGAACAAAACTTCACATTAAACACAACCCAACATATCCATGCGGACTGTCGTTTCCATTTCCAATGAAAGTAGTTTTTAGAGCTGATTTTTGCTCTAGCGATCTGTTTGATTCACTTACGAGAAGCATAATGCTTATTGTAAGTCCACAAAACGACTGTCATTCATTCAAACCGTGGATATCTTTTTTTTCGGGTCCGTAGATGTAACCGTTACCCAACGCCACACACTGGTACCAGACGATTAAACATTTACATGTAAAACATTATTATGAATTAATGTGTCTATGCGGCAATGATAAACAACTCGGTGTCGGGAGGGAATACCACCCAATTTAATTCTTCAACTCGGGCTCTGTAAAGCTTTAGTGCAAAGATCTGCCCGACAAGAGTCAAGTTTGCCGGGCACTGCTATCGCATCCCTGAGCTTCCAGCCAGCAAGCTTGTGCTTTTCAGTGGCGTAACTAGGGGTGGTGGTGGGGGAGGGGGGGGGGGTACAAGGGTGGCATGTGTGCCCCCCACCCCACCCAATTGATGTCCGTGCTCCCCGGGTGCCCCCATTTGAAATCTGGACTTACCATACTAAAATGATACATTTTGTAGCTTTTATGCGTAGTAATTGCAAAAAAAAATAAATGTGTAAACTATTTTTCTGTTTACACTCAGACAGTGTTTTTTGTTTTTACACCCATGTCAAATTATCTTATTAAAAAATAATAAACAGCATAACAAGAGCGCTGAGAAGGGTCTTGTTTTTGCAAAATTAAAATAAGCTATAGCATTTCAAGCCCAAAATAAATAAACAAATACATAAAATTGAGGGGAAATTTCCCCATCATGAGTATCTTTTTGCCATGTAAGTCGTGTGCAAATCTGTGAAGATTTGTAATTCTCACTCTTTCCAATGTTGGGCACACCCTGTTTAAAATGACATACGTAGGTATACTGTTGCAATGTACACAGCGTCCTGGCTCGATCCGAAGTATTAATTGACATTCCGAGTAACTTGATTAAGCAGGTCTCGAGGTAGAAACCACTAAACATAAGATATCAAGGTGACGCATTTTCATTCTTGACACAGTTGTATAATTCATTTCTTAATTCATATCTTTCCCTAACGGAATCACTGCCCACCTGAACCCCAAAGCAGGGTTCCTAAATGCCAGTGTGTACCTAATTGAATTTCACGCACTAACCTATTCAATACATCGAAAAGTCTTGATTGTGGTGTTATTCTAAAAATATTGAAAATGCTTGTATCGCAACGCGGAAAAGAATTGCATTGGGGGACGTTCAGTCTTCATGTCAGGGGGAGCACCATATAACAAGTCGGTTTTAAAATGGCATTTGTATGACCTTAGGGGTAAAAACAAAGTGAAGTGACCGTTTAAAGTTTAGATCGTGGTTTATTATTTAAACAAAGCAACAACACACGCATGAGACTAAGGGAGCAGCAAACCCAAGGTACATTTATAGAGGGCAAATGGATGAGCACCAATTTTTTCTTTCTTCTTTTTTCCCCCCATTTTTTTTAGGGAGCACTTCTGAACAAGAAAAAACTGTAGTTTCCGTTTGAATTTTTATCAAACAAGCCCTATTCAGCACTGTTATGTCGTTTATGTTAATATTATTATTTTTTATTATTTTTATTATTATTATTATTATTTTTATTGTTATTATTGTTATTATTAGTAGTAGTATTATTATTAAAAGTAAACCTAATGGAGGTAAAAATGCAAGTAAAACAGAAATATAGTCTTAAAAATCAAAATTACTATATAAAAGCTTCAAAAGTTAATCCGGGCGGGGACATCGACTGGGGGAGGCGTTCCCTCCCTACCCCCCCCCCCCAAGATACTACACTGGACACAGGCCTGCAGTAGGTAAAGTTCTGCACCTATTACCTTTTCATGATTCAAAGATTGACATTATATAAGTGGATATATTTTCTTTTTATCAACGTTAACTAATGTTATGTTGTTGTTTATACACTCCGAGGAAGTACATCAGCGCTTTAGCATCATTGAGTCAGCTTTATCAAAAATGCCAATGAATAATACGTCACCTTCGAGGATCCGTTGATTTCATTATCAGAAAGATTTCAAAGAAATACAATCGATGCAAAAAGGGCACACATACAACAGCCGTAGGGTTTTACCATGATAGCAAATTCAAATTGTGCGCCTTTCTCCTTGTCATGTGTGATTACCAATGGTGAAAAATGTTCACAAACTGTACACAAGTTGTACCTTAGCTTGATTCAAGGACACTAAGACTACCATGTTAAATTTCAATTCAGCTAAGTACAGTATTCCAATTAGGCCAAGTTCTAGTACATCTGAGAAATGTTATATCTGCTAATCAGATGGTAACAGCATTGCCGATATTGTCATGTTATCCTGCGACTTATCATGGATTCAGTCACGTAAAACCAAAGGTTTATTTTGTTTAGTGTGCCTTATCTTGATTCCAAGAGAGTGAATATACCAGAAGTTGTTTTTCTTCTTCCAACAACACCACACTTGCACAATATTATTGTTGTACCTTGTCTTGGTTCAAAGAGAGTAACCGTTATAGGTGGTTGCAAACAATATCATGTGTCATTGACGACGATAGGGTCAGAATGTCAATAACGTCGATCAGCCGCATCTTTAATCTGAACACGGGTGCTCGCTTGATTCCCTTACTATTTACCTCCCAAATTACAGAGTGTGTAACGGGAGACCGAACCTTGGCGCGGTTCAACCTGAGCAAACACCGCGAACTTGGCCTCATAATTGCCCCCGTTTTGGTGTACAGCCATCCAGATACTCTCTTTGTTTCATCTTCACCATTTGATTTCCCAAGGTAATCGATGTATATATAATTAACTATGGCTGACCATCCCTTTGTAAACGAAGACAACTTTGTCGGTAAAGTGTAGTTTAATTGGACCGATTTTAGTTTCTTTCATTCCCTGGTAAATCAATAGAAATACGTGATCTGAATGACACCATGCAGAAAAATGTAAAGAAAGTTTAATGTGATGTCACAGCAATTGAAACCAGCTCACTTCAGATGTTGTTCATTTTTTCTTTTCTTTTTAATTATTCATAGTTGAAAAACAAAACTGACGACCACAACAGCTCATTTTAAACACTACAAAACCCAATTCGCACCAGTTGTGATAAACGTCTATTAGGCCATACAAATATATATATATATATATATTTGTGTATATCTTCTGCATCGCTCTCGTAAAGGACGGGGAAAGAGAGCATCCTCATACCCACTCCAAAAAAGGGGGTTTACAACGTCCCCATGTTTTTGATGCAAGCGGCGAGTCCGTTTTCTATTTACGGCAGAAATTAAGGTTGTGTGTCACGGTAATTGTTACTGACCATCGCTGACGTTTGGGAGTAATTCAGTTTAGCACTAAATTGAGGCGCCACCGTGCTATTTTGGTTGCAGAACCCCTCGGATCTGGTTTCAGTGAGGTCTAATTAGTACGGTTACATGACGTTGTAAACTATCCAGTCACTATAGATTAAAAAGTAGTGCACCATATTATAAGGGAGGAAGTCGCTTCCTCGGTTATTTAGGTTGGGGTGAAACCAGAAGTGAAATGTCTACAGTTTGAGCCAACTTTGGGGTTGTTTTATTTGAGGTTTGAAATAGGTGCTGCTCTTCCCTTCCCCAAGGTTTGGGCGGGAGCGTATTGAAAGCAATAATTCGAAGCGACTACCAGGGAATTTTTTGAGCAGTCATCATCCGTATACTGATTTTGTTGGTGACAGTTTGACCATCATCTTGTAATGAAAACATCAAGCCAGTTTTAATACCACCTGCCTCACACAGTATCATTGTTAGTGGTTAATACATGATTACGCGGATGGCTTCATGGTTGAATACAAATATACCATCTGAATGAAAGATACACGTGTAATTAGCAGCCGTATTGATGTCAGTTTCTATATAAAAAATAAATACTAATACAAACATGTCAAAATATAAAACAAGAAGAAAGCGTGAACAATATCCACTGATGTCTTTTGCATCATTAATGAATCCAGAAGGCCGCCGTGTGTTTCTTTGCCGTTGACTATCGATCGTTACCCGTGATCAGACCGACGAGAAGTTGCAGGAGACGCCCGATCGATCCAGCCAATTTGTGCTTATCAAATGAAGCTCTGTTTTCATCTACAACGCAACCTTTCGAAACATTCGTCCGAAATCTAAGAAAACTAGCCTAGCCCTAGTCTATGCCAACGCTGTCTCTATACAGTGACTTTGTGGCTTGTTTGTGCAATGCTGTGCTCATGTTGACTTTAGTTAATGACATTTATTTTGTAGGGATTTATTAAGTTTATTTGCCAATGGTAAAGTAACAGGAAAAGGTTCAAGAGAATTAGAGCACTTTAAATAAACTCTGGACTTATATGACATGACAACCCTAAGCCACATCATATGTACTGGTCGTCTTTTGTTAACTTATCCATGAGCCAAACCCATGATCACCTTTAGTTAAAATAATCGTTATGAAAAAGCAAACAATAATGTAAAAAAAATGTAACCATGCCTTTGGAAAATTCACACACACGTGTAGTTGTACGGCATATAGCCTTGAATTTAGCCGAGACCCAAATGTAGCTCAACTGTAGTCAACCCTGGGCTTGATTTAGGTTTAAGGTTATAATTGAGGTCCGGGTTACAGGTTAAGGTTAACAAAACCCTTGTTTTTTTAATTAATTCTTTGAACATCTACATTATAATATTATCGGGCTATGCAATTATGGGAATCATTGTTAATGCATTCGTGTTTATTTATTTATTTATTTATTTTTTATTTTTTTATTTTATTTTTTTTACGAATTTTGCAATTAGTTATCAAATCAGTGACGTTGCAGTATCTATTGTTTTACTCACAGTTGACAACTTTTTTAGGAGGCGCAATGTATTAGAGTATATCGTATTACAACGAGCTTTCTTGAAAAGACGACTTGCAAAAAGTCGTCTGGCCTTTGTAAGTTGTGCACGGCGAGCTCTCCGTGCACACGATTAATCAATTAGGTCCACGTGTCTTTGTGTCAATTTGAATTTCCCGGACGTCAACGCATTCTCACGTGATTTATGTTGCCGTGCCTCCGAGGGAGTGAGCTCTTGAAAGAACACCTGCCTACTCCTTTCCCTTCAGGAGGTAAACTGTTACATTCAAGGTACATCATTGGAGGTAAATTGTGTTGAGGTTGCCTGGAAAGACATTGTCCTTATTTTTGACACAGTCATGCAAATAAAGTTCATTTGTTGCGATGGTAAACGTGGAAAAGTTAGCTCGTCCAAGCTGCTTAGATTTTAAATTTTTCTAATCAGATACGATTACTGTATTATATTTTATAACTTTTCAGGATGTATCAACCCGTATAGATGAAAAGGTCAAAATGATATAAACAACTTAAAGAAAATAAAATGAAGACAAATATTTCAAAGACCCTTTTAATGAAATCTCGTGGGGAATGTTTTATGCATGCCTTCTTATCCCAAAGCTTTAAACCCTTTAACATGTGATTCGAATAATGCACTTTGCAGCCCTTCCCTGAGAGCTTTCAACTCTTACAAAGCTCCCCCATGAAGGGATCCAAGCAGAGACGGTTTGTCCGCGAGTGTGAATTTGCTGGTTACACATTTTCTTCAAAATGTCAGCACGGCACTACAAGCCGCTTCCTATAGTATCGATCCTTTCCTGCCAGCCTTTATCTCCCCGCGGTTTTATTTTTTTGTCCATCCTGCCTTCAAATTGGCGGGCTTGCCTGGGACATTGAAACTCCACCCCGTCCACGCGAACAAGACCCCGCCATGACTGGCGAGAATTCGATCCGAAGGGGCCGGGTGATTTGCCCCGGCCCTGCGCTGTAACGGTTAAACAAACTCCCCGCGTTACGGTAAATTGTTTAGTGACGATGATGGAATAAAGAGCGACACCCGTCTTCCCCCACGGAAGGGATACATTTACAAACACGATTATACAGCTACTGGCAAAAGCCTCCCGGGGGTGGGGAGGCATCGTCTCTATTTTGTTACCAATGATCTGCTGCACAGCAGGGGATTGTCTTATATATTGGACACTGTGTAATTATCCAGTAAAATTAAAACGAAACTTTTGAAAATAAGCCCGAATCAAAGCAACAAACTCTATGTGCGCTAACCTGTTTTTACTCGCGAAAATGCAATAAACATAAATTGTTTGAAAGAAAATACAAACAATACCTCAAACGTTGCTTTAAAAAAAGTACTTGACAAAATGATTCAAGTGTAAATAGTATTCGATATGCCCCCAGGCGTTGACGACACATTTATACCACTCAACACTTCATCCGACAGCGCACATCAAACCGGCGGCTTTTTATTTTGAACGCTAATTAAAAACAAGGGGAAGAGAGAAACTAAAAAAAAAAGCTGCCCTGGATCATTGTAAAACATTCAAGAAAAATTAGGGTTGTCTTCCCATTTTGTTTTATCCTTCTCATCTGCCTTTAAGGAATTCTCCGGAAAGGGGGCACTTAGTTCTAATTATGGAGAACCAAAACAGGGCGCTACAAGACATATCGTTTGCTCACTTACAAGTCCCCACTTCATTTCAGGAATGAAATATTATGTTACTGGCTTTGAAAACTGATACGAGTGTGTCTCTGTGAAATTTAATATGTAATGATCTGTGAATGTTGCTTGAGGAGTGATGTACTTTTTCTTCAAAGTATTCGGCAGGGGTGTGTGTCTGACCCCCAGAGACCGGGAGGCTCGATGGACGTTTGGTTGAATGTTCTAAGGCATCGAAACAGTGAAACTGTCAGGTTAAAATCAGGTACAGCAATGGCTACTCAAACAACATAGACTATCAAGTTCCATTGTTTATCATCTCACTATTGATATTTTGTCGGAATCTGATACAGTAGCCGAGAGGCCTCGGTCTTCTAAATTATTTTACATTGTTCAAAATATCGTTTGGATAAAAACATATTTCCCCGCGCATCAATGCTACATCAAAACAAAAAGCTATTTATACACATGTTTAAATTCCACATAGCTTGTAAAGCAAATAGAGATAGTGCTGAAAACTAACAGAGGACCTGTGGTGAATACAATTTTATATTTTGGCAGGTACCCTGCAAATTGCTTGGCAACATCTTACTTCCTTGTGCAAAACGACATAGCTAGAGGCTGTGTTCCATTGACCCCCTGATATCACACTCAAAAAGAGGAAAGAAGAATAACTGAGAGGGATGACAAAAAAGCCAAGTGGGACAAAGGGAACGCTCCGGAAAGTGGATTAAAGGAAACATAACGAAGGTAGGTTTTGAGGAAGTACTGTTACAAAATAATAAAAACGAAAGGGATGCATTATGGAAGAACATAACAATGTAATGGTAGGTGACGACAACATTAAAAGCAAAAATTCGTCTTAAAAGCGAGGGGAATAAAGAGATGTTTATAGACCATGTGACCCTTGTTTACAAAAGAGTGACCTTGTACATTCCAGGGCAATTACTGGCAGGCAAGATACTGCATGGGACATATGAGAAATTTTACATTTTGTATCATAATTTCCACATAAATTCAATGTCTATTAAAATGAGAGCTGAACTAGTTGTGAGATGTGCCCCTTTCCTTCATAGCCAAAGTTGATGACAATCGGACAGTGCAATCTCCATAAAATGAAAGATTTAAAGCATTTTCCCATTGAGCCGTGTACAAATCCTGCCTGCAGGAAGTCCAGGTTCTGCGGCTCTTTTGTAAACATGTGATGTCACAGGTAACATGGTCTATACATTTTGGAGACATGGTAAACAACAACAGTGCGCTTCGACTTCCTCGCTGTAACATAAAAGCCGTGTTTACGAATGTTTAATACAAGTCAATAGTTATAATAGACTCGCGCAAGTCTAGCTTATCAAAAATGAGAAAACGAGTCGAAAGAAGACTACATTGAATTCAAATCTTCTTTTTAAAATTTTTGTTCATATAAAATTCTCGAAAATAAAATTACTCAAAGCAATTTTCTATAAATACAATTTCAATTTTATACAATTCAAATAATATTTGTTAAAATTAACATTGCAACAAAATTGAATCTTGGGACGAGGATGCGTCTTCTACCGTAATGATTCTAGACTAAATGCAGTCCGAATTACGAATCACGCACGAATTTGTGCAACTATTACATAGGGCTAATGTTAACATGAACGTCAGTTGGGCAAAATTCTTAATTGTTTAGAATTAACCGGAAGCTGAGGTCAAGACTTAATCTCGGGTGTTCTTCGTTGATTTGTTAAATTTATTTCACTTTCATATACTTCATCGCTAAATTTTACCTCCCAACAATAACGTTATTTGTATATCCATAATCAATGTTAAACTAAAGTATTTGAAGAAGCAGACGCACACTTAAAACTCAATATGGTTGGAACCAACTTGGTCCCGGAAGTTCGCATACGCGTGAGACTTGCACAGTTTATAGCAATAATATTAGTATTAATATCATTATATTATATTAGTCAAGAGAGAGTGCGTGGCACCAGTTGCAATTTTCGATTGAAAAACCAACTTTCCATTAAACAATCACGTCATGTCTGCCATTTCACACCATTTATTCCATCGAGTATTTCACACTAGATTATTTGTGCATTGTTCCTGTGACTGCCACAGTATCGCACAAGATAGTGTACTAGTGGTAATGACAATGCGGATATACCATCAGAATTGCCCTATATATTGATCAAATTAAAAATGGCTTCCTGTAGAACGGAACGCCACCAGATCGTGCCAGCACCGCGGACATAGCTATTTACCTTAAAGGTTAAAGAATTGATTTTTGAATAAAATTCAAGTGCATGGGGGGGAAAAAAGGGGGGGAGAGTAACCAACAACGACACAGCATTTGATTTAAAACAAAGTGGCCGATGTAATGGCAAGAGAGAAGGGGGAATATTGACAATGATTCGGATTACTCAACACACAGTGTACGCCTGCCGCGCCGTTGGCGGGGTTGACACGCTCGCGAGGCGGTAGTCAGACTTGTGTACTGGAACATAATGCTATCTGACTCGGTAATGCCGACTATGGAATGTGCTGTGTGTGCCGTTTGTTGTATGTCGATATAGTCGCGCAGATGAGTGCTCTGGCTAATAATAATGACGTCATCATTCATTGTGTGCCCATGAATACTGCTACCCAAACCTCTTTAACAAAACCCCCACACGAAACCCACAACCAGCCCTATACGTACTTTAATTACAAACATGTGAAATGCTGGAACAAATAGGTGTGACATTATACGAATGTTGATATTTAACGCAAGATGTTGTAACTAAAGATTGGTTTAAAGTCAGACAGCGTTCTTTGTTGTTCAATTTCCCTTGATATTTTCTATTTATTTTTATTTTGTATGCACCTTAAATGTACCTTTAAGTGTTCATAGTGCAATCCCTCCAAACATTTGGTTTTCAATCTAATTTGTTTACTAATTTTCAGGGTCATGTCTAGACAGCAATGCCTCCAAATGAAAAACATACCAAAACAAGCAAAACGAAAGGGTTGATATATGTTGACGACTGGCGATGTACTCTTGTTCACTTAAAATCAAGGTTCACTCCACTAAGTGTACCAATGAATCTTTCACAACGCGCAGCCACCATGAGCATTGTGACCCACTGCTGTTTGAATGTACATGTCCCTTTTCGAAAACAAGGCCTTCGGCGCCTTGGGCTCCGTCAGTAACTTTGAAAACGTACACTTTTGGTTTGGGACTTTCAACAGGCTGACGGTGCCTAAGCCGGAGCCGAAGTCTACAAGCCGTGGTTTCGAAAATACCCATAGTCTGGACCCCAGTAGACACACAAAAAAAATGCAATCATATTGTTCTTTACTATTAGAAGTCCATGTGGTACCATATGTTTTCCCAATAGTCTATAAACCAGTAATTACTTAACACATGAGTTCGTCAGTTCACTTTTTAAACATTGAAATTATATAAACTTGCACACAATCCCTGGCAAAAGGGAAACCACTAATTTACCCGGCACTATATCACTACCCTGTTTGATGAGTTTTTCACAGGTTGGTTTCACGATAACTTGAGAATAAGTTGAGAATTGAAATCATTTCTGAGACACTGAATGTTGTATCATGCAGCCTACGCGAGGCGAGACAAAGTTGGCGACAAACGCCCTATATAATAGTATATTGTTTTACCGACCGTGAGAAAACTTTAAATTGACTCTGTGCATTTCAAATAGATCTGTGTCTAATAATACCATCTCACTCGACAACATGCAGAACATTATAAAGCAAATACTGACACGTTGGTTGCAACGTTCGCAAACACAGGTTTAAAATTAGTTACCGGTATCTTAACAGGATTACTGCTGGGCTCAATTTGGTGGTACTCTGCTTAGTGTGGAATTATACGCTTACGGCCCCATACTAGAATCACAGACTTAATACAGGGCACCGTAAGCACAGAATTCTGTGGTAAGCAGCGTGATGAAACTGGGCACAGTTGTGCATCAATACAGTGAGAGAGAATAACCCACTGGCATTGGAAGTCGAGAGTACTATCACTCACATTTTCTACAAAATGTTAATCACTATTTTCTATACTTATTTTATTTATGTATGCTATACAAACACGCAAAAACAACCAATCTGTGAAGAAAAAATACAACAAACTGAGTGGTCACGTGTTGGAGGGAATACCTGTTAACGTAAATGATGTAGTCATTTTAATTTGGCGTAGCGGAAGAGGAATTTGACGTTAATCGGTTTTGCAGAAATGGCAAACTTTAAGATGGACAAACAGGCCTGTTATATATTTCCCTAGCAGAAAGCTTATAAAATTTACGCTCTCAGAAAAAAACCCGAAAAGAAAGACAAGTTCATTAAAGGCAAAGTATACCTTTGGTTTTTTTAACCGTACGTTTGCCTTAATGCTATATAATTGTAAATATATACCATAAAGCTAACCTGTGTAAATTTCATTTCAAAAGGTGGCAGCGTTTTTGAGATATAACCAAAAATCTGGAGCGGTTGTGTTCACGCAGAAGAAGTATCCGTCATTGGAATACACATTCTGAGAAGCGTTACGGCCATAACGCTTCTCAGATTCAAATTTTTGGGTGATAAAAAGTGATATATTTCTCCATAACTGCAGTACTTCGAAGTGAAACGTTTCTCAAAATGCATTATACTATCCAAAGCTGCTGTACTTCTTACCAAGTAAGTTTTTATTGCCAAAAATTTTCAGAGTCATTACCAAACGTATGCAATGCCTTTAAATGTGTTCGATCATTAACCATGCATAATAATTACTTTGAAATCTTATTTTAAAAAAACATATGAAATAATAGTACGTGGTGTTTTCCCTAAATTATTCATGTAGGCATATTCGAAATGCCAAATAGACTCGGTCTTGTAACGAAGAAACCCATTCCAGTAAAGAGAGACAACGAGGGAGGCGGGCGGGTTGGAAGATACATTTTTGTTTCAAAAACAATAAGATATCAGAATAAGATTGGTGGACATACAACTGTGATAAAAAAAAAATAAAAAAAAAAAAAAAAGAATTAAGAAACAAATCGGCTGGGAAAATAGGGTGACTGACATGTGTACACTTCTTCTTGATTAAAAACGGATCACAATTTATTTGCTCATGTCTTAACGACGAAGAAAATTGCCAAGAAACTAATCTGGAACCAACAGTCGTTTCTGAGAACGGTTGAAACAAGTTTGTTTAAAACAAACGCAACGGGCGAAACTAGATTTATGGATGATCAACTCCTCCAGACAAACATCTTGTGAAATACTTTGCGATCCAACACGTCTCGCGTGCATCATTGACATGGTTTTTATCTTCGACTTAATTTATGTTTGCCCAGAAACGACAGGAATACTAATCAATACATTTTAATAATGTAACTGTATCACGGTCACTTTTAATAACAGCGTAGAGAACGATCAATTTTTTGCGTTATTAAAAATTGTGACTTCTCGCAAATAAATATCGTGCTTTTAAAATATTTAGGTCATCCAGTCAGGCACCATTATAAAAACTGAATTATGTATGAAACAAATTTGTGCGTGTCGTTTTAATTGAACGGTTCCTTAAAACAACACAAGCCTATGTGAGCTGTTCATGTTGTTGTCATTAAACCCTAAAAGGCCAGCACAGGAAAACACGAATTAGACTGATGTTGTGAAATAATGAATGAACTAAATGTATCCGAGAAATTTTGAATAAAATTAATATTATTTATAATAATGACATACCCCCCGGTACACTTGAATGCCAAAGTCACCCGGAAAAAAACATACGATCAAGGTGCCTATAAACGGGGAGTGGGGGTATACCAAAATATAACTACTTAAACAAAAGTTACTTGAAAATACTAAAACGACTTCATGGGAAAATGAGACTTCATTCAGTCTACCTTTGAAAGGAAGGACATGAAATGAAAGTTTTTTAGACAAGTTGAAACAAATTGAAAATAAATAATACTAATGAAAATCGTAAAATAAACAATTATATCAAACAGTTTATAATTATAAATAAATTGTACTTTTGATCTTATGTAGGCCCTACCGAAAAAGAATTAGTCAAAAAAATTATTAAATCAAGATAAAATGGGGGTAAACACTGAAATGAACAAACAAAATATTAATAGTTACCCAAGAATATAGAAGAAAGTAACTACAAAAATCATGTGTATAAGCACCCCATATCTACCGATAGCGTTGCATCTTAGGAACTTTTAATTGATCTGTAAAATCAAAATCAAATAAAAAATCAGAGCAGAATAGAATCAAACAAATGCATGATACAGCTGCATAATAAAATAATTACTAAAAAAACCACGTAGCAGACAATGCTACAATTAGATTGTAAACAAACACTTAATGTTTACCAATTCTTCCAAGTTGACTCCACCAATTATACATGTTTAATTTTACATGTTAATTATACATGTTTAATTAAACATATTCATTTATACACGTTAATTCTACAATGTTTATTTTATTTTAGAAAACTATTGATCTATTTAGAACCAGCTGGAGAGGAGAGCCTCTAGACAGAAACTTTTG